>JAFMOD010001028.1:246485-272901 GCA_019802435.1 Corydoras maculifer | reverse complement strand
GACCCAGCATCTAGCATCCACATCGGAATCAGACCTAGCATCAAGCAACCGTATCGTATCCAGCGCCAGGCAACCAAGGCAGGATGGATGCATGTGACTGGAGGAAGTCCTAAAACAACCAAGCCGACATCGGACCCGGAGAACACACCAGCAGTCCACTGCGTTTCTGCTGCAGACGTTCCCACCTGGAATCGCCGCCACTTACGTTAGCTTTGAACTTTCGGTGACAGCTATTTAGCCGTCTAATTAGAGACAAGTGGCTGGTGCGACGACAGGGTGAGGCTAATTGCATCGAGCCACTTGAAGGCGGTTATGGATCTATGGACACCTCCTCGCTGAGGTGTCATATAGAGGATTAGACATTGTGAAACTGAGGCGACAGGTTTAATTAAAATCGGGGCTTTAATTACTCTCAAGGACCCCGTTCATCTCCGAAATCAATGACCTCACCTCTTTTACCAGCGAGGTTCTGTATATGAGAATCAGGAACCGAATCAGACGTGTCGTTTGTTTTAGGTTTCAGCTGAAGTGCGTCTTCACATGAGGTTTGTGGATCAGGAACCTTATCAAGAACCTACACAACACACCTGTCTGCACCTGCTGCTGAATAACAAGGCGGGCTACTCGGCTTTTAAAGGTCTGGGGGGGGGGGGTATAAAGTAGGAAACCTGTGCTGTGAGAGAAAAAGAAAGAAAGAGAGAATCCTCTCAAAGGTCTGGAATTGAGGTCCATGGTGCTTTTTAATTACACCAAGTTCCTTATTTCCCTGCAAGATCTACTTTAATATAAGAACTGATGATGGAATTCAGTTGAGCTTGATATTCATGATAATGTTTTCCCTTTGTCTGCATGGGTTTCTTCCAGGTTCCCCATCTCTGGTTCCTGTTTTCGAATGTTTTAATCATTCGTTAACTTCAAATTAATTCTCTACTAGGGTTCTCCATGCCTATCCAAGGGGAGAACGTTGGCGCTGGCCACTCAGGACGGGGTGCCAATCTATTGCTGGCACACACACACACACACACACACACACACACACACACCATATGGGGCAATTTGAAGCATTCATTCATTCTTTACTATTTGATCCTCTACTAGGGTCGCAGTGGGGGGGGGGGGGGCGCCAATCTATCACATCCCCCCACACACACAGGACCCATACCAATACACCCAATACACCCATACACCCAATCTATCGCTGGGCACACACTCACTCACAAAAACATACTCTATGTGGGGCAATTTGAAGCATTCATTTAGTCATTTTTTAGCACTTTAATAAACTAGGGTCACTGGGGGGGCGCTAATATTTCACTGGACACACACTCAATCACACAGACACACAAACTTTTAAAATATGGGGCAATTTAAAGCATTAATTCATTCATTATTTACCACTTTATCCTCTACTAGGGTAGCAGGGGGGGTTCCATGCTCATCCAGGGGAGAACATTTCGGGCGCTGGGCAGATACACCCAGGACAGGGCGCCAATCTATCACTCGTCACACACACACACACATACACACCCACACACACACTATATTGGGTCAATATATCAATTATTGGCGGCACGGTGGCTTAGTGGTTAGCACATTCGCCTCTCAGCGCTAGGGATTCCCGGTTCGAATCCCCATCTGGGTGGAGTTTCCATGTTCTCCCTGTGTCTGCGTGGGTTTCCTCCGGGTTCTCCGGTTTCCTCCCACAGTCCAAAAACATGGATCAAGTTAATTGAATTCTCAAAATTGCCCAATTTAGAGTGTGTATGTGTGGGTGGGTGTGTGCCCGGCGATGGATTGGCGCCCTGTCCTGGGTCTATCTGCCCAGCGCCCGAGACGTTTTCCCCTGGATGGGCATGGGGAACCCCACCGCGACCCTAATAGAGGATAAGCGGAAGATAATGAATGAATGAATATCAATTATTCACTTATTATCTTCCACTTGATCCTTTACTAGTATTGTAGGGAGATTCCCAAGTGACCACACTATACCCAACACCACAGCCCCACATCAGACCAAGCTTCAAACTAACACCTGTCCCAGCGCCAAGCGTCTACATTAAATACAGCACCGGTGCAGCAACCATGCGCTGGCCGGTCTCATCCTCCACCGATGTCCTATCACCGCGACAGCATTTCTAAACCATACACGCATACGCCACATGGATCCGATAAGCCACGCCCACCACACACTGGGAACTGTTTCATTCCAGTACATAAAATCCTCCAGATTTAAAGAAGCTGAATGTGAATAGCAGAAGCTGAGACTTTGCCCCAAGTGACCCAACAACCCCAATCGACCACCTTATTTATCAAGCCGGCATTAAGAGAAATCGATTAAAAACGCACAGCGTGGCCTCCATTGTTCCTCGTTTGCTTCCAGTGAATGCCATCCACGACCATCAGCACTTTTCCTGAGCGCCACCACAGGTGGGGCCGCGCCACGGGGACGGTTCGTAGGGTTGGTGGCGATGGTCGACTAGTTTTAATCGCGTCCCTCAACAATCAAGGAAGAGAATAAATCTCTCATAAAGAACGGCACAATGGACCCGACGCCTCGGCGAGCCCTGTGCGCAGTGGCTGAAAGACAACTATTAGTGTTTAATGTGCATTGTGCGGCACGGGGTGTAATTGTGGCGCACAGAAGGGCCATCCATCAGGAGGCTTTTATTGTGCTTTACATCGTGTCATCCTCATGTCACCGGCAGCTTTGTTTTAGAAGTGAGAGGCCATTAAGAAGCGCGCTCCATAAAAAGCTTGTTAAAACAGAGGGACGTGAAGAGGAGGCTCTAAAGCTACAAAGAGAGTCACCCCCTCCTTAACAAGCTCGCCATTCCGGAGAGAGCGAGAGAGGGAGTGAGTGAGAGAGTGCAAGAGAGGGGTTTTATGCACTGTCAAAAAGCACAGCTGTCCCTTCCTTGGGGGGGGTGGGGGGGTCTGTGCATCTGTCGTCGCTGTTAATGACCAAAAGAAATCATGCTCTCCTCAGGACCCCTCGCTCCGTCCTGGTTCTCCAGCCTTAAATCTGCTCGCCCGCTCGCCACACAGCTGGATATCCTGTCCCCGTGTACGTGCGAGAGCACGAGAGAGAGAGGCGGAGAGGATGAGAGAGTGAGCACCTGCCTGCTGGCCCTCAGAGCCCAGGCTCCTGACAGGTTAGCGGAGGGAGGGACAGCGAGATAAGCACATGGTAACTCAACGGGGTGGACGACGGCACATCTGGAAAAGGGTAAGAGGACACGGGGGAACATGGAGGGGACACACGACACAGTGGGATTATGTTGGGGGGGTAGAGGGCAGGGGGGTGGGGTGTGATGCCAGGACGCTTTGATATTTAGGCTCAGGTTGAAAAGGAGAAATGAAAGTAATACAGACGTGAGAAACTAATTATTATTATTATTATGTATAGGAGTGCGGCACGGTGGCTTAGTGGTTAGCACGTTCGCCTCTCAGCGCTAGGGATTCCCGGTTTGAATCCCCATATGGGTGGAGTTTCCATGTTCTCCCCGTGTCTGCGTGGGTTTCCTCCGGGTTCTCCGGTTTCCTCCCACAGTCCAAAACATGGATCAAGTTAATTGAGTTCTCCAAATTGCCCCATATAGAGTATGTTTGTATTTGTGTGTCTGCATGAATGAGTGTGTGTGCCCAGTGATAGATTGGCGCCCTGTCTTGGGTGTAGCTGCCCAGCGCCTAAAACATTCTCCCCTGGATGGGCATGGGGAACCCCCCCGTAACCCTAGTAGAGGATAAAGCGGAAGATAATGGCTGAATAGATGGATGGATTATGGATAGACTTTTTAGTACACACACACACACACACACACAATGTGGTCTCAAACAATCACACAACACACACGCACACACAAACATACATATACATTTTGTAATGTAAACAAACACGCACACAAACACAGACACACACACACGCACATAAATTTTATAATGTGCACATACACACACACACACAGACACACACAACTATTGACATACACACCTACAACTTGGACTCATACAATCACAAACACACACACACACACACACACACACATTTTATCATGTAAATACACACACATATACATACACACATTTTATCATACAAACACACACACACACACATTTTGTAATGTGCACTCACTCAGACAAACACACGGTCATGAACTCATACAATCACACAGACACAAAAATTGTATTATGTAAACACGCACTATCACACAAAAAACACACATAAAAGATACATATACATTTTATAATGTGCGCTTACACTCACTCACACACACACATTTACAATTTACATGCATACACACCTACGACTTTTATGATGGACTCATTCATGCATACACACACACACACACATTTTACATAAACATTTCTATTCTGTAAATTTTAATCTATTATTTTTATTTTTCTGTCAAAACACATATGAATATCACCTTCATCATCATCTTCATCATCATGTAAACTCTGATGTATGAATGTTGACACCATATAGGACTGACATCGTTAACACCTCTGGTGTTGTGATTTACAGGGCAGGGTTCTCGAGCAGTGAGTTAGAACCTGTTTCTGTTCATACACCAGCGGCACTTCAGCTAAGCCGGCTCCCAAACCTGCGATTAAAACCATGTGGCTGACATCTGCAGCCGATTTAAAGGTTAAAAAGTTTACTGCTACGACCGCCTGGCACGTGGTAGAACCGAGAACATAAAGGAGACGACGTGACCTGAGAAGCATGGAACCAAACCTCGACATAAATTAAATACCAATACCGGGTCGCGGGGGGGTTCCCCACGCCCATCCAGGGGAGAACGTTCCGAGCGCTGGCCAGATACACCCAGGACAGAATCTATCCCTGGGCATATATATATATATATATATATATATATATATATATATATATATATATATATATATATATATATATTCTTATTAACACAAATAGAATTCCA
Source organism: Corydoras maculifer (assembly GCA_019802435.1). Classification (NCBI taxonomy): domain Eukaryota; kingdom Metazoa; phylum Chordata; class Actinopteri; order Siluriformes; family Callichthyidae; genus Corydoras; species Corydoras maculifer. The sequence continues at coordinate 267,958 of JAFMOD010001028.1, read as the reverse complement.
GTTCTGCTTATAGATCATATTAGTTTTTGCACAGTACATTAACTGATTCAGGTTCTAGCATTCTGCCATTTTTATTATTATCTGTGTTTATAAGGGTTTCTTGCTTCTGTTATGACTAGAACGACTTGAAAGTCCAGGTTGTTGAGAGATTAGAAGTCCTCCCACTCTTCGAACCTATTAGGAAATTATTCACAGCTGGGGAAAATGGCGGTTGGCTCATCCACCCCCTCTTTGCTCGGAGCATCCTCGATGTGCCTGCGCACCCTCATGAATATCTTACAAGTTCGCGTTCTGCTTAATACCGAAAACCCCAGTGTTGGAAGTGACTGAGTCTCAACCAGACTGGACTGCACAACGTCCGTCATGTCATTCTAGCTATCTCGGCCCCAAACGACCCCTGGTTCTGGTTTCCTCCTTACTCCATCCTCTGTAGGACCTCACCCCCTTGCTTTCCTCCTCCTCCCAGCCTCCCTCTCTGGTCCTCCGACATGACAGCGGGAGGAGGGATAAGGCTGGAGTAATTATGGTTCAGCGAGCCTGGCAGGTGTGATAAATGACTAATAAGGATAGAGGAGCTCCAGGTTCTCAAAGGAGGACTATTAGAGTCTTATCAGTGCAGGGCTGCTGTTCCTCACGCCTCGGCCCAGGACACAAGCTCTTGTAGCTACGCAACCTCCAACCTCCCGCTAGCTGAAGCCCACCCTAGAGAGGCCTTTGGTATTAACCCTTTAGCTTACGAAGGCTAACCAAAGCATCATTTGACCTACGAATTTGCTCGGGTGCTTGTGTTATGTGCTATGGGAACCGTTTCCATCGGTTCTCTCAGGCTCTGGACTAAAATGCATCGTATGTCTGGATTACCTCCATCAAGATGGTTTAATTACAGTAATCCACTTCTGCAATAGCAGACTTATTGGAAGCTTGACTTCCATGGAGCAGTAGATTAATTACTATTGGAATGTAGTGCACACCCTGTCCCTGGGTCTCCTGAGGATGAGGAGGGCTTGTTGTTGGTAAATGTAGCCCACTGTATATGGGTCAGAGGCACAGCAAGCCCCCCAGGACTGCCAAGGATGACAGTAAGAAAAGGTGATATATGGAAATATATATACTGTAGATCATATATATATATATATATATATATATATATATATATATATATATATATATATATATATACAGTATATATATATATATATATATATATATATATATATATATATATACCCCTTCTGTGATGATGCCCTCATGCAGTTCTCGAACCCTACACAGAAATAAAACAGATTCTCCTGAATTTTAACTTATTTTATAATGTGCACTCACTCACTCAGACACACACACACACACACACACGCACACACTCACACACACATGGTCATGAACACATACACACCCACAACTTGGACTCATACAATCACACACACAAACACACACAAACTCACACACGCACATTTATAATGTGCACTCACTCACACACACACATTTATAATGTACACTTACACACACACACACACACACACCTACGCACACACACACACATTTATAATGTACACAAACACACACACACACACACACATTTATAATGTACACTCACTCACACACACACACACACACACACACAATCCAACAGGGTCATGAACACATACATACATACATACACACCCACAACTTGGACTATCGAAATATATATTCTGTATATATACCCCTTTTGTGATGAAGCACTTGTACACCCTACAGTTCTCGAACCCTATGCAAAAATATAACTGATTCCGATGCGGATCACAGGGTCAAAAAAAACGAGAAATGGAGAAGCAAAGGCAGAAGGAGTGGTGACGGGGCAGGAAGTTGGGATGTACATTCATCACACGAACACGATTGTGTTGGAGAGAAAGAGAGAAAGAGAGAGAGAGAGTGATCTTCCTCGGAATCCGCCGCAAGGCCAAACAGCCAAATGGAAAATATCAAATTGGGAGAGACTGATTAGAAAGGAAAATGAAAGATTGAAGGAAATGTAATCGTTGTAAAGAAATACAAACAAATATAAATTAAAGAAAAGCAGCATTTAGGTGATTGAGGAAGGGAAATGCATTTGAACTGCAATAAAAAAGTGCAAATGATAAAAACGGGGTAGTGAGTGGGTAACAATCATGAGGCATGAGGTAGGATATGAATAAAGGAGGAAGATAATGTAGGGTAAAGGGGGTGAAATGAACACCGCTCAAATCCATCCATCCATCCATCCATCCATTATTTTCTGCTTTATCCTCCACTAGGTTCGCAGTGGGGTTCCCAATGCCCATCCAGAGGAGAATGTTTTGGGCGCTGGGCAGATACTCCCAGGACAGCGCGCCAATCTATTGCTGGGTAGGCTTAGAAAAATTGAGGTGAATGAGGGTGTAGGTCCAGGCAAAGTAGATAGGCAAGGTAGAAATGGGTGAGAGAGTCAAGGAAGGTTTGGGAGTGTATACTTAAACAAGGAATGAAACAGTAAATTGTTGGATTTTGGTGTGGGGTGGGCTCAGGCAAAGTAGCAGAAGGTTTGAGGGTAGAGTCAGACAAGGTAGGCAAGGGTGAGAGGATAGAGTAGGGGTGTAGGGTTGTCCAGGCAAAGCAAAGGAGGGATGGTGGATAGACTCAGATAATGAGGTAGGCCAAAGCATGTGGACATGTGGATACAGGAATGTGGTAAAGGTAGATTTGGATTGTAGGTAAGCCCAGAAAAAGCAGGGGAGGGTAGTCCCAGGTAATGTGGGAGAGGGAAGGCCATGACTATGTAGGGGTGGGTGGGTGGGTGTATACTGTATGCCCGGGCAATGGAGGGGTGGGTGGGAGGTTAGGCTCAGGCAAAATTGGAGAGTGTAGGAGGGAAGAGCCAGATTGTTGGGTAGGTCTAGGCAAAGTAGGACAATGTGGGGGTGGGTGGGTGTATATGCCCAGGCAAACAAGGGAAGGGTGGTTTGGGTAGGCTTGGGCAATGAAGGGAAGGGTGGGTAAGTAGACTCAGGGTGTGGTGCAGGCAAGTTAGGGGTGGGTGCAGGGGGTGGAGTAATACGGGGTAGGGACAGTGAAGGTAGGTAGCATAGGTGAGGATGGGGGAGAAGTAATAGTACCATATAAGAACTCTAACTAGACATTACCAGGATGTTCTGGGCTGGTTAAACACCAAACATCTGGTTAATAGATGGTAGTTAACCAATGGTGCATGCACTCTGGTTACGATGTGACCTATATTCTCTCTGCTATGGTTATCATGCATCTCTGGCAATTACAGAGTGGAAATCCATCTATTTTCTCTCCACTTAGGTAAATGAAATTACATCTCTATTTATAACTGTAGGGAAGCGGAGCATCTCCCGGCTCTAAAGGAGATTTATAGGTGGTGAGGCTGCATGTGGCAACCTACTGTGAAGGAAGGGAGTGTAGTTAAATTCTGCAGCTCCCTTTTTTATTCGCCAGCAGATACTGTACATATAATATATAAATATATGTAATGAAATATATAACTAAACATAATTAATCAATGTTATTTTATGCATAGTCAGTCGCACTGCGCCGTTGACATAGCAATCCGCCGATCAGACCGCACCTCGCTCTTATTGGGAATGGCAAGTAACACGTTGAGTGACTGGTTTATCACAAAATCATACCCACGAATCACGTCATCACGATAGCAAAGACATATTGCAATGCCTTAAATTGAAGTGAGGGTAGGCATGGGCAACTTAAGGGAGGGTGGGATTGGTAGGCTTGGGGACAGTAGGGGAGGGTGGGACGGTAGGTACAGGCAAAGGAGTGAATGGTGGGAGGGTAGGCCCGGGTGAATGTAGGGGAGGGTAGGCTTGGGCAAAGTAGGGAAGTGTGGGAGTGTAGGCTTGGGCAAAGTAGGAGAATGTGGGATGGTAGGCTTGGGCAAATTAGGGAAGGGTAGGCCCAGGCAAAGTAGGGGAGGGTGGGAGGGTAGCTTGGGCAAAGTAGGGGAAGGTGGGAGGGTAGACTTGGGCATAGTAGGGGAAGGTGGGAGGGTAGACTCAGGGTGTGGTGTACCCATCCATGCCATGGGTGGGGGTGCAGCAGTACCCACACCATGGATGATATATGCATGTATGTGAAGGTACCATTAATGCTAGAACTTCAATTTACCTTCAATCCATGTTTTAGGACTGTGGGAGGAAACCGGAGAACCTGGAGGAAACTGGACGTGGAACAACTCCACCCAGATTGGGATTTGAACCTGGACCCAGCCATGGCATTGTTGTGGGTGCAGCAGTACCATTAATGCCAGAATGTATGTTGTTCTAACACATCTACTCACATTCATTAATGGTAGTAACCAAAAAGTGCATTTTCCACAAATGAGAATACCTCACGAGTGCAAGCGTGTGATGTTTCATCATGCTATTGGTTGAAACTGACATCTCCCTCACCCCAAAACGCCTTTACCATGCACATGAGAGCACCCGCTTAGATCTGCACATACTGCACCATCCATTATTTTTAAAGGCTCATCTGTTACCATTTCTTACCCACCTCCCCCTGCACTCCCTCTCTCGCACACTCGCTCACTTGCTCACTCACACACTCGCTTACATGCAATAAAATTCTCCAAAAGCCGCAACCTGGTCATGGGCCATACCTCGTCAAGCATTTGCTCTAACAAGAGGTTAGATGAAGGGTGGAGTAACTCCTTCGCCTCCCCCTCCGATTATCCCTGAACCATAACCACTCGCCGTCCTACGGATCCATTTTTAACTCATCACATACTGACAGCAACGTGCATGTAGGATCCCATGCACGGTCTGCGAGTTCTGCCATGATTTTAGACCGGCGTATAATAATGGCACAATATCTAATGCTTTATCCTCTACTAGGCCATGCCGCCGCTTTATAATAACTTCCTATAACTGCTATAGAGAGGGGTCAAGAAGTGAGTGTGGACCAGGAGATGTGGATTTGTCTGTATTTTGTGTTTTCTATATGTCGATTATAGTCCTTACTTTACTCTATAACTGCGAGAGCAATGCACGGAACCTGGAGACAACATCTGGACACTTTAAAAGCCTATAAGGTGGCCGTGTCCTGCTCTATCTGCAGTTTGACCTTGACAGTGAGATAATGAAGAAGGCCTGATATGATCAAGGCAGCTGAGTGGCTCTCTAAAGAGCCATGTGTCTTCCGAATTACAGTTTAAATAAGGCATGGAGGAGCAGCCAGCCGTGCGCTCACCTACACCGCTCAGCCTGGAACGGGCCACCTCCCATAAGTCCATGCTTCATTTTTAATGGGCTGCCTTTTGCCGTTTTTTTTTTTTTACTCATACGGACCTTCCCTGAAGGACCTGACCTGTAGAGTTCAGCGAGCTAAAATTGTGGAGGAGGAGCTCTGTCTTTTGGGATTTTATCGCCGCTTAAACTTTAGTTTGCTTGACTCCTTGATCTCCTCGTGTTTATCCAGAACCCGTTTTCATTTAACACCAACTCCTTATTTAATTTTATGCCTGTATTATGCCAGGGTAGGCCCAGGGAAAGTAGGGAAGGAGAGGATGGTAGGCTTGGGCAAATAGGGAAGGAAGGGAGGGTAGGCTTGGGCAAACTAGGGAAGTAAGGGAGGGTAGGCTTGGGCAAAGTAGGGAAGGGTGGGATGGTAGGCTTGGGCAAACTAGGGAAGGGTGGGAGGGTAGGCCAGGCCCATGCAAAGTAGGGAAGGGTGGGTGGGTAGGCTTGAAAAAAAGTAAGGAAAGGGTGTGAGGGTAGGTTTGGGCAAAGTAGAAAAAGGTGGGAAGATAGGCCCGGGCAACATAGGGGGGTGGGAGGGTAGGCTTGGGCAAAGTAGGGAAGGGTGGGAGGGTAATCAATCTGTGATCTGTAAATTGTGCACTGGTCCTCAATGTGTCCCATCCCGTGATCCATGATGAAATGCAGGATGGAGCCAGTCAATGGAAATGAACCATTTGTGTTTGGAACTGTACAGAACCCTTGGTATACACGCTATACACTGAAGAGAACATGTCAGGAACCCATGGGCGGACAGGGTTGGAGCTGTGATGTTTGCAGGTTCTCCTCACATTTCCTTTATGGGGAGTAGAGCCCTTGCTATATATTTTGTACACTGAAGAGAACAGCTCAGGAACCCATGGGTGGACAGGGTTAGGGTTTTGCAAATGGAGGTGTGGGAATCCCTCTTCGTCCCTGCACTTCCGGCTCGGTTCTCACAAAGGCTGAGGGAGAACCTATCCTATGCCTCTATATTGGTGGATTGATGTAGCAGGGAGCTGTGTAGCCCACCAACATGAGTACAACGAGCAAACTCCAAACAGAGCAACCCTTCATGAAGCTTTGATGACTTGGTTTACCCAGGCAGGAGGGACGAGATTGTTTTAGGGTGACATTTGCATGTTCTCCCCACATTTCCTTTATGGGGAATAGAGAATCAACCATAGACGTCAATATGCACTGTAATGTGTTTGGGATCCAGGAATTATACATATTGGCGTTTAGAACAGTACAGAACCCTTGGTATATATTTTGTACACTGAAGAGTACATGTTAGAAACCCGTGGGCAGACAGGTTTGGAGCTGTGACGTTTGCATGTTCTCCTCACATTTCCTTTAGGGGGAGTAGAGAATCAACCTTAGGAGGCACATATGCACTGTAATGTGTTTGGGATCCAGGAATTGTATTTTGGTGTTTAGAACAGTACAGAACCCTTGCTATATATTTTGTACACAGAAGAGAACGTGTCAGGAACCCGTGGGCGGACAGGGTTACAAATGGAGGTGTGGGAATCCTTCTTCCTCCCTGCACTTCAGGCTCGGTTCTCACATATGCCGAGCGAGAACCTGTCCTATCTTAGGGTGACATTTGCATGTTCTCCCCTCATTTCCTTTAGGGGGGGGTAGAGAATCAACCATAGGCGTAAATATGTATGTAATATGTTTGGGATCTAGGAATACAGGCATTTAGAACAGTACAGAACCCTTGGTATACTGCTGTACACTGACGAGAACATGTCAGGAACCCGTGGGTGGACACTGTACAAATGGAGGCAGTATGATGGAGATGCGCACCCCCTCTTCCTCCCAGCACTTCAGGTTTGGTTCTCACATAGGCCTAGCAAAAACCTATCCTATGCCCTTAAATTGGTGGATTGGTGTGGCAGGGAGTGGTGCAGCCCACTGACACAAGGAGAACATGCAAACCCCAAACAGAGCAACTGTTTATGAAGCTCAGTTGATCTTGGTTTTCCAGGCAGGATGGGCAAGATTATCTTAGTGGGACATTTGCATGTTCTCCCCACATTTCCTTTAGGGGGAGTAGAGAATGAACCTTAGGATTCAATATAAACCTGAACGTGTTTAAGATCCAGGAATTGTGCAGCATGGTTTTTCTGCTCCTTTGCCGCACAGGATTCTGTAAAATGTAATCACATTTGCCCCGTTTTATTGGTTGCACCATTACCAGAACAGTATTGCGGGGAGCGTGGTGCCTAAGCCCCTGACACGCCACTCTCTCTGGCTGAGTGAGTTCATTATAACCCCCTTGGAGGACATCTCAAGCCTGAGTGCCCCGTTCGTGCGACCGAACGATTCTCTGCGCCACATCGAACCACTTGACAGCAATTTAACCTCCGGCTCGGTGGAGAACCACGCCGTTCACCGACATTGTGATTTGATCACACTGCATTGCTTTATTCACTCACCGCAGCTCCGAGCTCCATGTGGCTTCCTGGTTGGTAGTGATGTCACCGAGACGAGACCTGCTGGTAACCAGCCTAAACCCCTGAACCCTCCCCCCCGCCCCCCAACCAACCTCATTTCAACAGAGCAAAGTGAGGTCTCATCCTGCTAAGAACACGAAACCGGATTCCGTGAGCGCGACCTCCCGTCGAACTGGAGGCAAGTTCACACTCGTATCGATTACCCTGAGGGGGCATTCCGTTATCTTCCCATTTCATCCCCCGAGACGCAACAGACATTTTAATCGCTTGCTTTTATCGTCTGCCAGATATTTAAATATAGTTCAACTTCAGGAGCTGGACAGAATCTGAATGAGGTGCTTTGATTAGTTAATTTTTACAATTGTTAAATACGGGTCACCTGATCATTACACAATCTGTACATCTGTCCTACACTGTTGATGCTACTTGGGCGCTCAATGAGGATGAGTCTTGGTCCCAAGGTTTCCTCTTTAAAATAACATCATAACAGGGAGTTTTGTCTTGCCACTGTCACTTCAGCTTGCTCTTTGGGGGTTTAAAGGCTTTTAACTTTGTAAAGCTGCTTTGTGACGAAGTACTGTTGTAAAAAGCACTTCATAAATAAATTACAAGGTGGCTTTGTGGTTAGCATGTTCACCTCTCAGCGCTAGGGATTCCCGTGTCGAATCCCAAACTAGGTGGAGTTTCCACGTTCTCACCGTATTTGTGTAGGTTTTCTCCGGGTTCTTCGGTTTCCTCCCACAGTCCAAAAACATGGATAAAGATAAACTGAATTCTCCAAATTGCCCCATATAGAGTGTGTGTGTGTGTGTGTGTGTCTGTGTGAGTGAGTGTGCCCAGTGATAGATTGGCGCCCTGTCCTGGGTGTATATGCCCAGTGCCCGAAATGTTCTCCCTGGATAGACATGGGTAATCCCGCGACCCTAGTAGAGGTTAAAGCGGAAAGTAATGGATGGATGGATGGATGAAACTTGAACTTGAAGTGACTGCTAGTTGGGGAGGACTGTAGCTAGCCTATGCTTTTATCCAAAACCGATGAATGAGGTCAGAATACAGGGTTGGGGATGATACAGCATCTCTGGAACAATGAAGGTTAGGAGCCTTGCTCAAGAACCCACATTGGTAACTTCGATGGATTTGGGATTTGAACCCCCAGCCTTCAGATTGGTAACCTCTTTTTAAATACCGTCACAGACCAAGAGCCCTATCTTACACCCTGTGTACGGGGTGTCACAATGCTAATCGCTATCGTACACCCTGACAACAGTATATTTTCACACGTGGTTTAAATAGCAATGCTGTTTGTGAATATAGCTACTCAGATGATATTGTTTATTTCTGCCGGATGGCGGAAACCTCTTCTATCACACTTTTATTTATTATGGCTACTTAATGACTCCAAAACACAACGTTCCTGCTGGGAAAGGATCCCTAAATGGAACCCACTTAACATCTCTAGGAGGACTTCAAGTCCAAATTGGCAGAAGGTGAAGAAAACCTGCTTAAAAGTTTTTAAAACCATGAAACCATCTTGCTGTAATAGGTTTGCTCTATTATCAATGATTCAGAAGCCAGCTAATTAGTTTTCCTAATCTTTTCTGGGTAGTGACCACACACACACACACACACACACACACACACACACACACACACACACACACACACACACACTGCTGCACTCAGAAATGAATGAATAATCCTTTGGGCTGCCTTTAATCTTTTCATATTAAAAGTTAAATAGACAAATGTGAGCGTTGATCAAATTACACGAAGATGAGCTCTGATAATACCCCAGAGAGTGGAGGCAACTTCAGGGTGGGGCAACGATGCTGCTGCCATGACTGGACAAGTTCATCCATCTCAGAAATAAGGGCTGAAGTGTGTGTGTGTGTGTGTGTGTGTGTGTGTGTGTATATATATATATATATATATATATATATATATATATATATATATATATATATATATATATATATATACACACACTCTGTATGGGGCAGTTTGGAGAATTCAATTTACCTTGAATCCATGTTTTTAGAACATGGGAGGAAACGAGAAAACCCAGAGGAAATCCAACGGAACACGGGGAGAACATGGAGACTCCACCCAGATTGGTATTTGAACCTCGAATTCCTAGAGCTTAGAGGAGAACATGCTAACCACTAAGCCACCGTGCCACCCCAACCAACCAACCATTATCTTACCCCTTATCCTCTACTAGGGTCGCGGGGGGTTCCCCATGTCCATCCAAGGGAGAATGTTTCGGACACTGGGTAGATACACCCAGGACAGGGCGCAAATTTATCGCTAACACTCACTCACACAGACACACTTTATATGGGGCAATTTGGAGAATTCAATTTACCTTCAATCCACGTTTTTGGATTCTGGGAGGAAACCGGAGAACCCGGAGGAAATTTACAGGGACACGGGCAGAACATGGAGACTCAGACCCAGATTGGGATTCAAACCTGAAACCCTAGCGCTGAGATGAGAACATGCTGACCACTCAGCCACCATGCCATATATACAATATCAAAGCACCCATTGTTGCACTATAGAAACTTTTCTGCAGATGCTTCTTGCAATTCTTCTTTGAATATATTTGAATATATTTAAAACCACATCGGTTTAAACACTCGGTTGTAGTTTTATAGAAACTAAAACACACACCCACTTTTAAAAGCTCATGTTATCTCAGAATGGCATGCATCGCTCTCACGTGCTGACCTGCCCGAGAAATACCCCATAGTTTCCTGTAAATTAAATCTGCTACTATAAATAAACATCTCAATCCCTGCATTAAAGTTGCGAATAGGGTGAAAGATCACGTGTGATCTGTTCAGATTACGGATAAAGCAAGGCCTGGTGGTAAACTGGGGTTGAATTAGAGTGGGGGTGGGGGTGGGGGTGTTAGGAAACACCTATGACATACAGTAAGAGAGAGGCTAAAAATGAAAATGTATGGAAACCAAGTCACAGTACAAAATGTTAATGACTAACTGATGTAGTTTCAACGTACACCTCGGCCCACGGGGTTTCAGAACGGAGCGGTGTACCTCCGGACCATGACGTGACCCGTATGGGTATTGTTTGGGATGCTTTCTGCTGATGTGAATCTATAATCTGAGAAAGTGCTTTGGCAACTGATGGCATCTAAGGAACCTAGCTTAACCATGAGCAAACCTTTGCAGATATGGATTTGGCTCTAATCCCTAATCAATAGACGTTCTGTAGTTGTAGCACTTCACAGTCTTTGGTAGAGAGCGAGTTAAGTGCACTAGGGACATGTCTGGTGCCTGACACGGGTTAATCCCGGGCTTGTGCAACATAGAATCCATTAAAAACTTTGAAGGCCTGAAGGGTATGTGTGTGTGTGGAGGGGGCAAAAGGGTAGAATGGTAGGCAGGCAGGGGTAGAACGTCAATACTTTGATACTAGGATCCTGCAGGAAGCGTTGAAGTAGAACAACTGACTAAAGGACAGTAGGTTGATGACACAGGCCGGATGTCTTTGGGTCCCCTCCATGCATTGGGTACATTGGGTGATCTCCATGCGTTCTCCGCGGCCATTGGCATTTATTGCTTGACACTCCACGTCTTGCTTTTTTCCAGACCGTCGTCTCTCAGGTCTTCCTTGGATAACGTGAGGAGCGGCAGGCTGTTGTTCTTTGCCACGGAGGACAGGGTTCTGCTGCTTTTCTGTGGGCAGCCAAAGATGACCTAAAGGATGGATGTCTGGAAAAAGATGCCTGAGGTTTAGACATTGTTGGCGTCTAAAGACGATCTAAAGATGCCTGAGGTCAAGACATTGTTGGCGTCTAAAGACGATCTAAAGAACTGTTGTCTGGGGGCAGACACCAGGTCTTTAGATCGTTTTTGGATGCCCACTCCATGTATTTTTATGTCTTGCCCAGGGCCTCAGACGTCTTCTTCCAGACATCTGTCCTTTAAAACATCTTCAGCTGCCCACAGAGAAGCAGCAGAACCCTGTCCTTTGTGGCAAAAAAACAACAATTTCCATGAGCCTTTCGCTTTCAGCCACTGTCAAACTCCACTTGCTCCGCCCAAAGCAAGCATTCCCATTGGAGAATTGTGTCTGTGTGAGTGAGTGTGTGCCCAGCGACAGATTTGCATCCAGTCCTGGCTGCCCAGTGCCCGAAACGTACTTCTCTAGATGGACATGGGGAACCCACTGCGATCCTAGTAGCAGATAAAGTGGAAGATAATGAATGGATGGATGGATAAGTACAAGTAAAGGTGGCTTAGTGGTTAGCATGTTCGCCTCTCAGCGCTGAGGATCCAGGTTCTCCCAATGTCCATGTGGGGTTCCTCCAGGATCAAGGTCAATTGAAGTCTCCAAATTGCCCCATATAGAGTGTTTTTTTGAGTGAGTGTGTCCAGATAATAACTTGGCGCCCTATCCTGGGTGTATCTGCCCATCGCCTGAAACGTTCTCCCCTTGATTGGCATGGGGGACCCCCCCGCGACCCTAGTAGAGGATAAGGTGGAAGATAATAGATGAATGGATGAAAGTACAAGTGAAATGTGAAATCAATTCTAGGGGGTTGACTGCTACGTGGGGTATCGAGAGTGAGCAGGGAAGTAACAAGGCCACCATTGGGACTAAAAATAAGAAGCAACAGAAAGCAGGAGAGGATAAAAAAACGAGAAAGAGAGCAAGAAAGCCAAGGCACTAATGACTTCACAGTCCATTAGCCACCGAGCCTGATACGCTACACCTCATTACTCCCCCAGCGCACTCGAGCATTAACACACGAATCCATCCGCTTGGCCAAACCTGTCCTCTCCCAACATAATAACCCTCCTTCTCGACTACGGGCCAGCGTTTCAGGGTGGCGAAAAGTCTTTCTCCTAGTGATCACGAATGGTGGGCAACAGGAAGAGGCGCTGGGTGTAATTAGCGTTAGCGCTGATGAGAAGTCGCAGGTGGACGAGTCTACTGCAAGACCAAAATAACTCCCAAAATAACATGAGGGATCTCACTTAGAGTGGCGATTAGAAATGTAGAAGCACATTCAGGTTTATGAGCACATTTCAATTTGGCTACTCATCCGGCGATGGAATTATACGGAGAGTAATGGGGGATCAAGATAAAGTTAATTCTGTGGACAGTAATAACTAAAGCAGCTCCACTGAACCGGCACACGGGCCAAACGCCTCCGCAGCATCAGCTCAGATATGGATGGTGTTCTAGTTACTCGAACTGCAGAACTTGGCTTGCCACCGGTCCCGTATAATACAGAAATGTCCCGTATTTGGCGTATAAATGTTAAAGTGAGGGTGGTACGGTTAGCATGTACGCCTCTCAGCGCTAGGGATTCCCGGTTCGAATCGCAATCTGGGTGGAGTTTTCCATGTTCTCCCTGTGTCCGCGTGAGATCTCTTCGGGTTCTCCGGTTTTCTCACACAGTCCAAAAACATGGATCAAGGTCAATTGAATTTTCCAAATTGCCCCATATAGAGTGTGTTTGTGTGAGTGAGTGTGTGCCCAGGGATAGATTGGCGCTCTGTCCTGGGTCTATCTGCCCAGCGCCTGAAACGTTCTCCTCTGGATGGGCATTGGGAACCCCCCTTGTGACCCTAGTAGAGGATAAAGCGGAAGATAATGGATGAATGGATGTTAAAGTGATGAAGAGATAAAGTGATTTATTGGCCTACTGTGCATACACACAGAAGCTTTTGAATGCTTTCAACGGTGCAGGAGTAGAAGTTCTGCAGGACCTTGGAGAGCAGTCTGAAGTTCCTTTAGACGTCACAGGTGGTAGAGACACTGACGAGCCTTCTTTGACAGGAATATAGTGTTATATTGTTTGTACTGTATAGTGTTCAGTGATCCATCCATCCATCCATCCGTTATCTTTCGCTTTATCCTCTATTAGGGTCGCAGGCGGGTTCCCCATGCCCATCCAGGGGAGAACATCACGGGCGCTGGGCAGATACACCCTGGACAGTTAATCTATCACTGGACACACACTCACTCACACTCACACAAACACACCCTATATAGGGCAATTTGGAGAATTCAATTGACCTTGATCCATTTCAAGGTCTGTGAAATAGATCTGTGGAACGAAACCGGAGAACCCTGAGGAAACCCATGCGGACACGGAGAGAACATGGAAACTCCACCCAGATTGGGATTCTAACATGCTACCCACTAAGCCACCGTGCCACCCAGTGTTCAGTGATCATTACATAAATTCAATTGGATGACCTTCAGTCATAAGACAAATAGTGTTTTATTTAAATACATTTAATTCACTGCTTCATTTAGTACACACTTTTATCCAAAGCGACTTACAAAGCGAGCACAGGGTTGGTCACAGCCCCCTGGAACAATAAGGGTTAAGGGTCTTGCTCAAGGACCCACATTGGTAATGTGAGTGGACCTGGGATTTGAACGCACAACCCTCTGTATGAGTCCACCATCGAGCCTTGGTCCTCCCAACGGTTTGTCCTTAAAAATAACAACATAAAAGGGAGTTTTTTCTTGCCACTGTCGCTTCAGCTTGCTCTTTGGAGGTGTAAAGGCTCATAACACTGTAAAGCTGCTTTGTGAGAGTGTACTATTTTAAAAAGCTCTCTATAAATAAATTACTTGAATTTTTTCTGGTTATCCTGGTGCGCATGTGGCCCGCATCGCCCGAAACGTTCTCCCCTGGATGGGCATGGGGACCCCATTCCCCCTACACTCTTAGAGGATAAAGCGGAAGATAATGGATAAATGGATGCTCCTTGGGCTACTAACATGCCTTAAACTCATATTATAAATAAAACCAGACATTTATTGACCTGTTTAATAAATTTATGGCAATTTTTTTTATCCGAGTCATCGATTAATCAGAAATATAATCACTCTATTAATCCATCCATTCATTATCTTTCACTTTTATACTAGGGTTGTGGGGGGGGGGGGTTCCCCATACCCATCCAGGAAAGAATGTTTCGGGCGTTGGGTAGATACACCCAGGACAGGACGCCAATCTATTGCTGGGCACACACTCACTCACACACAAACACACTTTATATGGGGCAATTTGGAGAATGAAATTGCACTTGATCCATGTTTTTGGACAGTGGAAGGAAACCGGAGAACCCAGAGGAAGCCCACGCGGACACGGGGAGAACATGGAAACTCCACCCAGATCGGGATTTGAACTGGGAATCCCTAGTGCTGAGAGGAGAACATGCTAACCACTAAGCCACTGTGCCGCCCTGTATCCATTTTCTAGATCACTAAATTGTGTAGTATATTTTGTTTAAACATGTTTATATTCAAATCAAATCAAATCAAGTTCATTTATTACATGTGTAGTCATTAATCGATAATCGTTAGGTGCAGCCTCACTGCCCTCAATCCCTGTAGCATCTCAAGGTTTCTCCCCAATCTGGCCTGAGCCTTGAAGCCTCAATACTGAACACAATGTCGAAGACATTTCATCTCATGTACCTGCTAAGTGAAACATCATGCTTTGCCACGGTAAAGCTGACAGATGGTGTTTGCTCAGCAGCTGGAAAAACACCGTACATCAGTCTGACCGCAAAGCAGCGGCCCGGTGCGGAATTTCAGAATATCCTTGTGAGCCCTCGGAAGTCCTATAGTCAGGAAGACTCTCTCCGGAGCCAAACTAGTCCTCCCGGAATGCCTCGGCCTTGACCCAGGCTTTGGCTCCATTCGGCCACGTTTCTTCCCTCCCGTTGCTTTTTATCTCAGACTATAGCTGAGAGCGCCGCACGCCGCCGAGCTGAAAGGGGCGCGTGCACACAGGGAATACATGTATTGTTAAAGGAGAGGAGCACCAGCAGGGCTCCATAAATCATCTGTCTGGCTGCAAGTGTATGAGATGATGACCTTGTCACATTTTAATGTCCGTGGAAATTCAGCAGGACGGGCAGAAACGAGGACAGCGCCGAAGACGGGCCGAGCCAGGAGGTGAAATAAATAAGCGGACAGGTGACAGCGAGAGCTCACGTCCAGGATAGCGACCGTATCCATCCATCCATTGTCTTCCACTTTATCCTGTACTAGGGTCGTGAAGGGGTTCCCCATGTCCATCCAGGGGAGAACGTTTCGACGCTGGGTGCCAATCTATCACTGGGCACACACTCACTCACACAGACACACACACTCTATATCTGGGGCAATTTGGAGCATTTAATTGACCTTGATCCATATTTTTGGACTGTGGGAGGAAACTGGAGAACCAGAAGGAAACCCACACGGACACGGGGAGAACATGGAAACTCCACCCAGATTGGGAACATGCCAACCTCTAAGCTACCATGCCGCCCAGTTATAATAATAATAATAATAATAACAATAATAATAATTCATTCATCCATTATCTTTCGCTTTATCCTATGCTAGGGTTCCCCATGTCCATCCAGGGGAGAATGCTTCGGGCGCTGCGGAGATACACCCAGGACAGGACAGCAGTCTATTGCTGGACACACACCCACTCACACAAACCCACACACACACAAACACACTCTATATGGGGCAATTTGGAGCATTTAATTGACCTTGATCCATGGTTTTGGACTGTGTGAGGAAACCGGAGAACCTGGAGGAAACCCATGCGGACACGGGGAGAACATGGAAACTCCACCGAGATTGGTCTATGAATTCCTAGCGTTGAGAGGTGATTGTGCTAACCACTAAGCCGTACCGCCCGATAGTGACCGTAAAACAGCGTGGGGTTTTATTCTACAGCTGAGAAAACGATTCAGACTAGATAACCTGCAAAACCCCCAGGACTGTGAGAAAGATAGACTACAGTCTGTATTATTATTTTTGTTGATAAACTGGGCGATGTGGGTGGAAAGTGGTCAGGAGGAGGACGGTGCAGGAGGCACGTTATTAAAACTGGAACATGGAGGGATGCCACAGAATGCAGGTGAGCAACCTACTTCAGTCAGCCAGTGAAAACCCAGGATGGTCCTAATGAGGATAATTAATTCCGAGCACGCGAGAGGTTTAACAAACACTCGTTCCAGTTGAGATCATTATTCAGCCAAACCAAACAAACAGGCTGGAAAAGATTCTAAACACTGATGGATTAGACGCTGAGGCAGCGGCTGAGAGTTCGACAGGGTAGCAGGGAGTGAAAGAGCAGCACCATGACTGTTTCGCGGCTTTCGCGTACTTAGCAAAGACACACTGACACGGCTTAAATCGAGCCAGGCGGCTCGCTTGCACCACGTTTGTTGTGAAAAGAAACACATTCGCAAGATCATGTGACCGCTAGCGAAGTTCATTCCATTTACTGTCACGGCCAATCATGTCTAGGAGTGGTGGTGCTGTGCAAGTGGGTGTTAACACAATACCCTGGCCACCACCATGACCTCGACCAGCAACATCACCACAACCACCACCACATCCATGACCATTACCATGACAACCACCACGGCCACTACCACCACCCCCATTTTAATATTAGGTTGGTGAATAAATGTAAGTGTTGTAGTACTGATGTGGTGCTGATGTGTCACCACCATGACCATCACCATGACCACCACCATTACCACCACTTTAATTATTTGGGTGGTGAATTAATGTAAGTGTTATAGTACTGATGTGGGGGTGCTGTTACTTGATTTAACACAGCATCATTGACCCCTATGACCAGCACTACCACCACCACCACCACCATGACCAGCACCACCACAAGCACCACCAACACCAGGACCATCACCACCACCACCAAAAACACCACAAGCATCACCAACACCAGGACCATCACCACCACCATGGCCATCCCCATCACCACCACAAGCACCACCAACACCAGGACCATCACCACCACCAGCACCACCACCTTCACCACCACAAGCATCACCAACACCAGGACCATCACCACCACCATGGCCATCCCCATCACCACCACAAGCACCACCAACACCAGGACCATCACCACCACCAGCACCACCACCTTCACCACCACAAGCACCACCAACTACAGGACCATCACCATTAACATCATCACCACAACCACCACAACCACCATGACCAAGTGTATATGAAGTGTGTATGAAGCTTATTACCCCAATGATATTCTCACTATGAATCCCATGCATCCTGTGAACATCCAGGCAACAAATATAAATAAATAAGCAGGAGAACTGAAAAACTAATAAAACCACTATATATTTAGCCGATGTCTCACTTTGCTGAGACGGAGAACCGGAGAGAGCTGATGTTTTCTTTTCCTCCATCCTGCTTTTCATTATTTGACACTCTGCGGTGGAGCCCTCCAGCACTTCCTTTAACAGTGAGACGCAGGCGGCTGGTGACAGCCATTAGCACAGCTAATTGGAGCGAGAGAGCATGTGCGAGGGGTGATCTAACGAGCGGGGCCGGTTACAGCGCGGGGTGAAAGGGGAAGGCTGTCGAAAGCCTGCTGAACCACACCGGAGTTACACATTCACCTTCAGAACACCGGCTGTCAGGTCCGCCAAGCGGCGTGGAGGGTGCAGCCGAAGCAGAACATACACTGGTTCTAAGTAAAACACACACACTGATGTCACTAGTGCAAATTTGGTATGGATCTGGATGATACGTCATGTTGAGGGGTAACATCGTAACATCGCCTACTGTATCCGAACCTAGATCCCCAGGATTAAGGTTTTAGGAGGTTGTTAAATCCTATCCCAGCACAATACAAGGGAAAATATGGGAGGAGTAAAGACCAACTCTAAAATCCCATACGGTTAGTATGTCTGAATACTCAATAGGCATCAGGTAGTAGGTGACACCTTAATGATTTAGGGAGGCTGTTGAAGCCTATCCCAGCACTTAAAGAGGAAAATATAAAAGGAGTAAAGGCTGTCTAGAATCCCCTTCCGCCTCCTACAAGGTGGATAAAAATGTTTTGTATGTCTAAATATGCAGTAGGCATCAGATGGTAGGTGAGAACTTAATGATTTACCCCACTGGGTCTTAATTAGGGTTTTAGTAGGCTGTTAAATCCTATCCCAGCACATTGATGAGGAAAATATAAAAGGAATAAAGGCAGACTATAATCCTCCACTGCCTCCTTCAGGGTAGATGGGAACAATTAGTATGTCTGAATATGTACTGGTCTTCAGGTAGTAGGTGAGAACTCTTAGATTTACCCCTCTGGGCCTTAATTAGGGTTTTAGGAGTCTGTTGAAGCCTATCCCAGCACTTAAAAATTTTTAAAAGGAGCACACTCGTAGTATGCACTTAAGGCTGAAAGTCCGAATACACAGTAGACATTAGGGAGTGGGTGAGAACTTATTTATTTACCTTACTGGGCCTTAATTAGGGTTTTAATGAATTACCCCCTGGGTATTAATTAGGGTTTTAGGAGGCTATCGAAGCCTATCCCAGCACTTAAAGAGAAAAATTAAAAAAGAGTAAAGGATCACGATGTCTAGAATCCCCTACCGCCTCCTACAGGGTGGATGAGAATAGTTGCAGTGCAGTAGGCATCAGGTAGTAGGTGAGAACTTATTGATTTACGGCGCGGTTAATTATGGTTTTAGGAGGTTGTTAAATCCTATCCCAGCACTTGAAAAATAAAAAAGGAGCACACTTGTAGTATGCACTTAAGGCTGAAAGTCCAAATACACAGTAGGCATCAGGTAGTGGGTGAGAACTTATTGATATATGCCGCTGTGTCCTGATTAGGGTTTTAGGAGGCTTTTGAAGCCTATCCCAGCACTTAAAAAGATACTCACTATACAAAATGCATAGAAACACAATTAAAGGAGGCCCTGCAAGCTTTTACCCCTTTGCACCACCATGCCACCACCTTTACCAATAATGTACTACACAGCATTCATAATTAGGATTGCAGAATGCCTATCCCAGCACCTAGGGCCCAGCCTGGTTTAAAGTAACTACATCATACCCACAGCATCACCATGCAATCAGAATAATTGATGTTTTAAACCGAGTTTAATGTAAAAACATGTGACTGCTTTCACTATTTTTTCCAAACTCACTCTAAACATTGGCGGCATGGTGGCTTACTGGTTAGCACATTCACCTCTCTAGGGAATCTAGGGATTCCCGGATCCCGATTTGGGTGGAGTTTCCATGTTCTCCCCGTGTTCGTGTAGGGTTCCTCCAGGTTCTCCAGTTTCCTCTCACAGTCCAAAAACATGGAACAAGGTCAGTTGAATTCTCCATATTGCCTTATATAGAGTGTGTTTTTGTGTGTGTCTGTGTGAATGAGTGTATACCCAGTGATGGACAGGCACCCTATCCTGGGTGTATCTGCCCAGCGCCCGAAACGTTACCTCCTGGATGGGCATGGGGAACCTCCCCGTGACCCTAGTAGAGGATAAAGTGGAAGATGATGGATGGATGGACTCTAAACACTGTTTTGATTTTTGATTTGAGATTCAGCCCAAAATACTGACTGATTCGTGTTTCCTTCGTGTTTTGAGGTCAGGGGAAAAAAAATAAGAAGGCAGAAAACACAAGATGTTTCCTTCTACCACTTTGCTGTTTTGCACCGTACAGCATGAGCCGAAATTCTGTATATATGAATGAAACGTCCTTAGATACCCCTGATTTTTTTTCAATTTCCATCCAATACCCCTTCTCGCGTCTGAGTCGCATTCGCTGGGCCCGCCGGCGAAGAAGTCGTCCCCTCGTGCCAAAGGCGATCGGTCCTGGTGCCCAGGTGTGCTCTGGACCAAAGGGGTAACCTCATTTTGGCGGTGCTTGTGGAGCTCCTGGCCACGTTCCCGTATTGGTACCTTTAACGACTCCCGACGTGAGCGTGAGAAAGTACAGCGCGCCATGGTCTTTAAAGATGTTTTCATACAGTCCGTATTTACATAAGCACTTTAGACTTGTTCCAGCTCTAAAACACCTCAGCTTATATAAAGTATGATTTACGGAGTAGAGGTTTATTTGTGAAACCTCCGTCAGCAGTGAAAACGAATCAGTATTTAAGCGAAAGTTGGTTGAGGAGGCAACACGAAGGCTGTGAGGTCTGCGAAAAAAGAAAAAAAAAACACGCAGCCCCGCCAGGCCGTTTCCTTCCTCAATTTTACTCACCGTCAGCATTTTTTAAAAAAAAGATGGTTTAAATTAAGGCCGTACATTTCTTGCTTATTACAGCTTCCCAATTTTGGGTGAACTTCTTGGGGTGAGCATCAAAGGATGCGTGTGAGGAGGAGTGTGGCCTCTGGTATTGAGATGATCATTAAAAATTCACTTCTGAGTCTGTTTATTGTCTTTGTACTGCAATAATGTTATTCCACATTGAGACAAGACTTAAGTGGTTGGAATTAATCAGGGTGGATGAAGTCAACAGATGAACCTGTTATTGCTTATCGGATTTCGGGAGGGGGAGTGCCAGTGTTCCGAATTTCCTTCATCCACAAGAACTCAAGTCATTTTTGGTCTCTGCAGTGAATTAGTGGACCTTATGCAAGTGATTGCAGGGTGATAGTTTGGCGGTGGTAACTAGGGTGTTCTGTTAGAAAGAAGGTTCTTAAAGCATTTCAGAAGGTCTGTAAGTCAGAAGGTCTTAAGTCTTTTAGTTCTGCTGCTCTAGTTAGTGATGCCGGAGTCACATGCTGCACTGTGTCAATAAATTAGTTATTAATTAAATTCCGTGCCTTATTAGCTCTAACTGCCTTCCATGTCTGTTTCTTTTGAGGTGTGACCGGCTTCCTGGAGATCTTCATCCATGGCTCTGCCGACAAACACTGATGGAACCTAAATATTAATTGGACTGGCGGTCCTGCAGGAC
>JAFMOD010001028.1:220375-246073 GCA_019802435.1 Corydoras maculifer | reverse complement strand
GCTGTCCTACATTGTTGTTGCTGCCTGGCCGCTCAAGGAGGATGAGTCCCCCACTGAGTCTTGGTCCTCCCAAGGTTTCTTCCTTGAATAACAACATAAAAGGGAGTTTTTTCTTGCCACTGTCGCTTCGGCTTGCTCTTTGGGGGTTTAAAGGCTTTTCATTCTGTAAAGCTGCTTTGTGACAATGTACTGTTGTAAAAAGCGCTATATAAATAAATAACTTGAACTTGAACTTGTAAGTTGTCACTGGGCAGTTGCAAAGGTGTTTCATGTGTTTTTTACGGTGTTGATGGGTAGTTGCTTAAGAATTCCAGTTGGTTGCTATGGTGTCCGTAGTTTGTTGCATTCCAGGTGGTTGCAATAATTTTTGTACGTAGTTGCCAAAGCATTCAGGTGGTTGCTATAATTTAAGTAAATGGGTAGTTGGTAAAGAAGTTTAGTTGGTTGCTATGGTGTTGACGAGTAGTTGCTAAAGAATTTCAATTGGTTGTTATTTTGTCTGGAGGTTGTTGCATTCCAGGTGGTTACAAAAATTTCTGTAGGTAGTTGCCAAAGCATTCAGGTGGTTGCTATAGTGAAAGTAATCAGGTAGTTGCTAAAGAAGTTCAGTTGTTTGATATGGTTTTGATGGGTAGTTGCTAAAGCATCCCAGGTGGTTGTTATTGTGTTCGTAGTTAAGGCATCCCAGGTGGTTGCTATAATTTCTGTAGGTAGTTGCCAATGCATTCAGGTGGTTGCTATGGTGTCAGTAGGTAAGTAGTTGCTAAAGCATTTCAGGTGGTCGCTATGGTGTCTGTAAGAAGTTGCAAAGCATTCCAGGTGGTTGTTATGGTGTTTGTAAGGAGTTACTTAAGCATTCCAGTTGGTTGCTATGGTGTCTGTATGTTGTTGCAATCCATGTGGTTGCTATAATTTCTGTAGGTAGCAAAAGCATTCAGGTGGTTGCTATGGTGTCTGAAAGTAATGGCAAAAAGCATTTTAGGTGGTTGCTAAAGTGTCAGTAGGCAGTTGCTAAAGCATTTCAGGTGGCTGCTAAAGTGTCAGTAGGTAGTTGCTAAAGCATTCAGATGGTTGCTATGGTGTCTGTAGATAGCTGCTTAAGCATTTTAGGTGGCTACTAAAGTGTCAGTAGGTAAGCAGTTGCAAAAGCATTCCAGGTGGTTGTTATTGTGTCAGTAAATGGGTAGTTGCTTAAGTTCAAGTTCAAGTTATTTATTTATATAGCGCTTTTTACAACAGTACATTGTCACAAAGCGGCTTTACAGAATGAAAAGCCTTTAAACCCCCAAAGAGCAAGCCGAAGCGACAGTGGCAAGAAAAAACTCCCTTTTATGTTGCTATTCAAGCATTCTAGGTGGATGCTAAGGGCAATAGATTGATATTTTATTGATTCCAAAGGGAATTCAGGTGTGGGTAGGTGGATGTTTGCTGAAACATACCATGTGGTTGCTATGGTGTCTGTAGGTGGGTAGGTGCTAAGGCATTCCAGTTGGTTGCTATGATGGTGTCTGTAGGTGGGTAGTTGCTAATGTCTGTAGGTAGGTGTTGCCAAAGCTTTCCAGTTGGTTGCTATGATGTCTGTAGGCAGGTAGTTGCTAAGGCATTCCATGTGGTTGCTAATGTGTCAGTAGGTAAGTTGTTGCTAAAGCATTCCAGTTGGATGTTTGCAAAAACATACCATGTGGTTGCTATGGTGTCTGTAAGTGGGTAGTTGCTAAGGCATTCCAGTTGGTTGTTATGGGGGTCTGTAGGTCGGTGTTGCTAAGGCATTCCGGTCGGTTGCTATGGTGTCTGTAGGTGGGTAGTTGCTATTGTCTGTAGGTGGGTGTTGCTAAGGCATTTCAGTTGGTTGCTATGATGTCTGTAGGTGTGTAGTTGCTAGGGCATTTTAGTTGGTTGCTATGATGTCTGTAGGTGGGTAGTTGCTAAGGCATTCCAGTGTGTTGCTATGATGTCTGTAGGTGGGTAGTTACTAATGTCTGTAGGTGGGTAGTTGCTAGAGCATTGCAGTCAGTTGCTATGATGTCTGTAGATGGGTAGTTGCTAATATCTGTAGGTAGGTAGTTGCTAGGGCATTCCAGTCGGGTGCTATGATGTCCGTAGGTGGGTAGTTACTAGGGCATTTCAGTTGGGTGTTATGATGTCTGTAGGTGGGTAATTGCTAATGTCTGTAGGTGGGTGTACGCAAGACATTTTAGTTGCTAAAGCCTCCAGGTGTTTGCAATGGCATAGACCA
Organism: Corydoras maculifer; assembly: GCA_019802435.1. Classification (NCBI taxonomy): domain Eukaryota; kingdom Metazoa; phylum Chordata; class Actinopteri; order Siluriformes; family Callichthyidae; genus Corydoras; species Corydoras maculifer. Next base: position 243,837 of record JAFMOD010001028.1, on the reverse strand, counting down.
TCTTTACAGATTAGTTGTTGAATTGTTAGTTATTGCGCAGGACTCATGATAGATGATGTCATCGCCCTGTCAGCCTACTGAAAATATCCAGATCCTACTACCTCCCTAAAGCCACCCCACCCCTCATCTCACTTTCTGAAATGCACTCCTTTGACCTACAGGATATTTTATAACCCTTTCCAAAATGTGCGTCTGGTTAAGGTGCACCACGCCTCTCTCTGGATACATGGGTAGTTAATATATCCTTGATATTGGCGGCTGTAAGGTTCTCGCCCACGGGGTTTCGCTCACCAGCATCAGTGTTAATAAATCCTTGCCCTTTTTGTGTTTTCCCAGATTTGAATACATGAACCAAATAACAAAAGACGATAACCTATTTCGCGCTGTTATTAGGAAGTCAGACTGACTTCAAGGTTGTCTAGAGGTTGCATGGATTCACAAGATTGTGTGTAAGTGCCAACAATAAAGCAAACATTAATTCAAGTGGCTGTGCGGGACGGGGCTGACCTTCTTTAGTATTAGGGCTTTTGTGGTGATGGCCAAAACAAAATAAAAGCAGGAGCAGGAAAAAGGGAAGCCAAGGTCGGACAGTGCTCCGGGCTCAAAGTGAAAAATGGTAATGCACCGAGTATGGAAGGAGTCTAGGTTGACATGAGCTGAGGCCATGAAACCCCTCTGAATCACATCAAATTCACATATTTGATTTTGAACATTCGTTACTTTCAGATTATTCTTAAAACACATGTCCTCAGAACCATAAAGGGATTTATTCGAAATGATATCGTATTTTCTTTATGAGTCCAAACTGAGAAGCGTGGAATATGCACAGTGGAATCAATACCCCCTGATGACAGGAGTTGTTAGGGGGTCTATTCTTGATGCTTGGGCTGCAAGGGTGTCTGTAGGTAAGTCATTGTAAAAGCATTTCAGGTGATTGCTATAGTGTTATTTAATGGTTGCTAAGACATTGGACTTGGTTGCTAGGGTGGTAAAGTTGCTAAATTGTTGCTAAATTGTTAATTGGCAGTTGCTAGTTCATTCCCAGTGCCTGGAGTGTCAGTTAATGATTGCTAGGGTGTGGGTAGGTAGTAGCTAAAGAAGTTCAGGTGGTTGCTATAGTGTCAGGTAATGGTTGCCAGTTAATAAATGCAACGCATTCCAATTGGTTGCTAGTTGTTAGGGAGTCTGTTGTTGTTAGGGAGACGTTAGACTTGGTTGCTAGGGTGATAAAGTTGCAGTGTCATCCCTGGGATTGCTAAATTGTAACTAGTCTGTGGCTAGTGCCTTTCCAGTGCCTGTAGTGTCATTTAATTGTTGCGAAGATATTGGAGGTGGTTGCTAGAATGTCAGTAGGTAGTAGCTAAAGAAGTTCAGGTGGTTGCTATAGTGTCAGTTTATGGTTGCCAGTTAATGGTTGTAACTGGGCAGTTGCTAACACATTCCCATTTGTTGCTAGGTATTTGCAGCGAGCCTTTCAGGTGGTTGCTATGGTGTCAGTATATAATTTACGTCAGTTAATGCTTTGCAAGACACTTGAGGTGGTTGCTAGACAGTTGCAAAAAACATTCTAGGTGGTTGCTATTGTGTTGGTAGGTAGGTAGATCCTATAGGTGATTGCCATAGTGTACGTTTATTGAAGGAGGTGGTTGCTAGGCCTCAAAGACATGCCAGGTGGTTGCTAGGGTTTATGGTGGTGCTTGCAACAGCATTTCAGGTTATTGCTATAGTGTCAATTAATGGTTGCCTAAACATTTACCATCTCAGGTGGTTGCTAGTGTGTTGGTAGCGAGTTGCTTAAGCATTTCCGGTGCATTTCAAGGAGTCACCAAGGAGTTGTGAAAGGAATTTCTGAAATGCCTTTGCAATCATCTTGCAACAACCTATGACAACCGTCTTAGGTTGTTGCAAGATGATTGCAAAGGCATTCCAGGTGGTTGCTATGGTGTTGGTAGGTAGGTAGCTACTGTAGGTGGTTGCCATAGTGTACGTTTATTTGAGGAAGTCATTCCAGGTGGTTGCTAGGGTGTATGGAGGTGCTTAAAACAGCATTTCAGGTGGTTGCTATAGTGTCAATTAATAGTTGCCATCTCAGGTGGTTGCTGAGGTGTTGGTAGGGAGCGGTGGTTGCTAAGACATTTCAGGTAGGTGCTAGGTTGTTGTGAAGGCATTCCTGGTAGTCTTAGGTCATTGCAAGATGTTTGAAAAGGTATTCCAGGTGGTTGAAATGAGGTTACTAAGATGTTGCTATGGTGTTTTTATTTATTCATTACAAATAGAGTTCCAAAAAAAGAGCTAAGCAGATTCAAATTCCAAACTGCTCAGCATCGTACAACGTTTCTGATCTGAACATGTGGGTCATACTTTCCGAGACGGTCGTCATTCGGTTCCTTCATTATTTATTCCTGATGATTCTTCATGTTTTACGTTTCATCTCATGACACATACACACACCTGATCAAATCAGGTATGTTTGTCATGCTGAATGTTTTCAGCTCGCTGGCCTACTTCTCCAATTCTCACGCATGTGTGTTGTGAGAGCGAGGCTGAGGTTTGGCCCTCCTGCGTCATGAGCTCATAGAAAAACGCAAAGTCGACTTCACATATACGGCGTGTGAAAGTGTGGCGAAGCCTTTTCTGTCTTTCGCAGCCAATTCCTAAAACCAGTGAGATAACATCTTGCATGGGGTTCGTACACTAAGTGAAGTATGAGTATGTACATACATACTCATCATATATATTTCCACATAGTGAGTCAGTGTGTGCAATGCGATTGATTGGCTCCCTGTCCTGGGTGTATCTGCCCAGCGCCCGAAACATTCTCCCCTGTATGGGCATGGAGAACCCCCTGCAACCCTAATAGAGGATAAAGCGGAAGATAATGGATGAATGAATGAAGATTTTAAAATTTACAAACATTGGTTCTGTGTAAGGGCAGCACGGTGGCTTAGTGGTTTAGCACGTTCACCTCTCAGCACTAGGGATTCCCGGTTCGAATCCCCATCTGGGTGGAGTTTCCATGTTCTCCCTGTGTCCGCGTGGGTTTCCTCCAGGTTCTCCGGTTTCCTCCCACAGTCAAACAAAACAAAAACATGGATCAAGTCAATTGAATTCTCCAAATAAAGCGTGTGTGTGAGTGAGTGTGTTCCCAGCGATGGATTGGCGCCCTGTCCTGGGTCTATCTGCCCAGCGCCCGAAACGTTCTCCACTGGATGGGCATGGGGAACCCCACCGCGACCCTAATAGAGGATAAAGTGGAAGATAATGAATGAATGAATGAATAAATGGTTCTGTGCTGTGTTTCTGCATTTCTTTGCTGTTACCTACGACCACCTTTATACATATACTGTATATGTATACATATATATGTTCCCCATTCCCATCCAGGGGAGAACCTTTCGGGTACTGGGCAGATACAGTACATCCAGGACAGGGCGCCAATCTATCACTGGGCACACACACTCACTCACCTACACACGAACACACTCCTATATGGGGCAGTTTAGAGCATTCAATACAATCCATGTTTTTGGACTGTGAGAGGAAAACGGAGAACCTGGAAGAAAGCCATCGGACACGGGGAGAACATGGAGACTCCACCCTGATTGGGATTCGAACCGGGAATCCCCAGCACTGAGAGCACTAAGGTGTTACCCTCCATTTAGTAATGATTTCTAAAATGCAATGTAAAAGATTTCGGGACCTGGGGCAAAATTACTAACTTTCTCAAGCCTCCACGTCTCTGGAAAGTTCCCAGACAGTAGGGTGAGCTAATCGTTTATATGTCACATTTTCATCCATCCATCCATTATCTTCCACATTCTCCTCTACGAGGGTCGTGGTGGGGTTCACCATGTCCATCCAGGGGAGAACGTTTCGGCGCTGGGCAGATACACCCAGGACAGGGCGCAGATCTATCACTGGACACACACACACTCACAGAAACACACTCTATATGGGGCAATTTATAGCATTTAATTTACCTTGAATTCATGTTTTTGGACTGTGGAGTGACCAAAACAAGATGTTACAAACAGAAGAACTTATTTATAAAGAGATCAACCAATAACATCAACCAGAGTTGTTCCCTCTATAGCAGAATTAGCTGAAAACATCCATCCATCCATCCATTATTTTCTGCTTTATTCTGTACTGGGGTTGCGGGGTGGGGGGGGGGACCCATGAACATCCAGGGGAGAATGTTTCAGGCGCTGGGCAGATACAGCCAGGAAAGGCCACCAATCCATTGCTGGAATATTAATATTCTAGAAAATATTATAATACAATTTGCTGAGAACATTCATTCATTCATTGGCTTCTGCTTTATTCGCTACTAGGGGAGAACATGGAAACTCCACCCAGATAGGGATTGGAACCGGGAATCCCTATCACTGAGAGTCACTAAGTCACTGTGCCGCACTACTGTAGCTACATTTATCCCAAATTAAAACATATTGTTTTTATCTTCTAAAACCCCAAAGCTGATTATTCCCTTTAGCTTTGGAGATCAGTAACACAAATTAATCTGTTTGATGGTTTTATGGTGGAAAAAATAGAACCTCTACTATTGTGGGAACGGAACGAGTGAAAACAACTGAAAGTACCTGCCCCCTCGCTATCTCACTGTATAGTTCATCAAATGGATAGGATCTTACGAAATATGCAAAACAGAGAGTAAAGTTCAAATAAGTCATCTCTTTGAGCTGATCGCACTACAATGATGTGTTGAATCATACATTCTCTCACTCTGTTAATAACTGGAGATGATCTGAACAGGAAAAAATGATGCTGTGACTTTCTGATGAGGGAAACCTGCGAGGCCCGAGGGGCAAATTTAGAACTGGAATTAAGCTCATAAAAGTTCAAATCAAATGTTATTCTAAAAGAAACATCCACACAAACAGTAAAATGAACATACAGATATAATATTTAAATTAGCTCCCTGTCCTAAGTGTCCAGCACCCAGCACCTGAATGTTCTCCACTGGATGGACATGGAGAACCCTTATAGAACCCCTGCGACCCTATTATGATTGTAATAAAATCATAACAAACAAAAGAAATAGTTTTTACATTTTAGACAAATTTAATTAGTTTGTTATTATTTTATTACATATCAAAATTTGTAATAAAATCATAACAAACAAAATAAATAGTTTTTACATAAAAAAAAAAAAAAACCTCATATTAAATAACTATCATTTTCTGCAGCTTAATCCTCTATGAGTGTCGCTATGAGGGAAATTATACATATCATGACTTGTATATATATAATATAATTATTATATTATATAATATAATTAAGTCATGAATAGAATAACATACAAATTGTTATTACAAAATATTATTTATTAACAAATCCTGCTTTTGTATATACTTTATACTTTATTCTATATTAATATTTAATGTCATTATTTTAAAACTGGACATTATTATTATTATTATTATTATTATTATTATTATTATTATTATTAATGGTAACATCATGTTTACTTTAGTAAATACATTTTGACTGTGTAAAAAGTGTAACAGTTTATATGGACATGTTTAAATTAAATAATAGCAAAAATAATTATAAGACTTAATTTTAAGTTTCTTAAAATGATGTAATTATTTATATAATTATAATAAATCATACATTTATCAAATATATTTACTTATTTAAAGACTTATACAAACACACATTTTGTTTTATATAAATATTCTAGAAAATATACTGATTACATACATACACATTTCATATTTGTGAGATATGTGAAAAAAATGTACTTTTTCCAACAGCTAAACCATTTTTTCCTTTTGTTTTCAAATCCCAAATTTAAGCACAAAAAAAACCTAACAACTTGGAATGGACTGTTGACTGCTGCTTGTTCTTTTAAGTTCATTTTATATATATATATATATATATATATATATAAGGCGGCACGGTGGCTTAGTGGTTAGCACGTTCGCCTCTCAGCGCTAGGGATTCCCGGTTCGAATCCCCATCTGGGTGGAGTTTCCATGTTCTCCCCGTGTCTGCGTGGGTTTCCTCCGGGTTCTCCGGTTTCCTCCCACAGTCCAAAAACATGAAACAAGTTAATTGAATTCTCAAAAAATTGCCCCTATAGTGTGTGTCTGTGTGAGTGAGTGTGTGCCCAGCGATGGATTGGCGCCCTGTCCTGGGTCTATCTGCCCAGCGCCCGAGATGTTCTCCCCTGGATGGGCATGGGGAACCCCACCGCGACCCTAATAGAGGATAAGCGGAAGATAATGAATGAATGAATGGATATATATATATATATATATATATATATATATATATATATATATATATAAAATGCTGCTTACACTCATATACACTCATTTACACTCATTACAGATATAACACACACAGACTCTCTTTTTTTTTATATATAAAAAACAACAGTCAGATTCCGATTGATGTCTGCACAGATACTGCGCTGGCACGATCGTAGCCTGTTTATACTTTCAACCCATTTTAACTACCATAATTATTATATTGGATGAATTTAGAATTAAATCTGTTTATGACTGGAGAACTATCTTCGACACGTATGAAAGTGCGTGCACCTCTCACACTACTGTCTACTGTAAAGCACAAAAGATGAAAGAGAAAACCTACTCTCAGTACAAGAGCATCACGTCTCCTACACACGGCATGTTAACTTCCCTCCAAACTGGGAGTAAATGTCAAAGCGATGAGAGTAATTTTGTTTTGTACGCAGCCTCATACAGTATTCTGTTGTAGAAACCGCACATTAGTCTTTTTAATTAATGTATAATAACTTCATATCATTAATTATTGCAAGGGAGTGCTGGAGCTGCTTGGAGCTAGATACAGGAGAGAAAAAAAGTTATTCTTATATATATATATATTATTTATTTATATGCTTAATATAATTATTAATTGTAATTAGTATAATAATCATTAAAATATATTATTATATATTTATATACAGTCAAGCCCGAAATTATTCATACCCCTAGTAAGAACTCATTTAAACATGAAATCTTGTCCTAAGCCTTTGTTAATGTCCATAGATGCTCATAAACACTCTCATGAACTGTATTATTAGTATGTATTTTAACTGTTCAACTGTTTATAGAGACCAGCAACATAAAGCCTTATAACATTTGTGTTTAATGAATGCTTTTCCTGAATATGACTCATAACTGTTTATAAAAGCTTGTAAGTTCTCTTCACTCCATTAAGTAAAGTGTAAATTACTTTATATTAATTACTTTTTTGAAAAAGACTGCATACCTAGTAGTATGCGCTTTATGACTAATTAAGGCTTATAAATTCTCTTTACAGACTTTAAGTAAAGTGTAATTATCTTGTTTGAAGTCAGAATGTCGAAACATCCAAAGAAACAAAAATTTAAATAAGTTCATATTATAATGCATTATGTCACTTTGTGTTATAAAGCTCAAATTATTAGAACAATTTATGGCTGTGATTATGAACATCTATGAACATTAACAAAGATTAAGGAAAAATGGTATAAAGTGGTATAAAACTTTATAGACAGTGTTACCATATATATATATATATATATATATATATATATATATATATATATATATATATATATATATATATATATATATATACATACACACACACACACACTCTCTCTCTCTCTCTCTCTTATGAGATGCTTATGTGTATCATTTTATTGAATATAAATTACAAAATTTTGAACATTTATAAATTTATTATATATATATATAATTATAAATTCTAATCATCACATAGATTTCTATGCCATTTAAACCAAATTGTCAATTGATCACGATCAATAATTCTCTCGTCCTGATGGTCCCTCCTGAACCTACTGACTTACTGTAAGCCGCTTTGTATAAAAGCATCTGATAAATGTAGATTTAAAGACTTCGCCCTCCACCCCCAAGCTGCCTGTTCGTGGGTTGGTAATGGGTAACTATTGATCATTCCGCTCTTGTGATTATCTCCGATCACATTGGTTAGCGAGCTATAAATATACTGCCACGGTATCAACATCAGACCCTGCATTGCTTTCTGTTAAACCACCAGTGGATCATGTGCTCTTTTACTTTTTAACCCACACACACACTCAAATACACACACCAACATAACACCTTCGCACTCTCTCTTGCCGTTATCACTGAAGTGTGACAGACAGCACTTGGCAATTGACACGCACACTTGATATTATCTGGCTGGGGGAAAGATTCCGGGCCCTGACTGATGAGTGCATGTCACTCATGTATTGTTTATCTACGCCGGCGGGAAGCTGGCAAAATAAAGAGCGCTTTCTTTCCTCTGCGCTATATATCATCCCATTGACTACAAGCACACTGTGTGTTTGTGTGTGTGTTCGTGTGTTTGCAGAGAGAGACCCAGCGAGACTGCCTGGAGTTTTGTTAAATGTAGCATGTCACATCAGGTTTTAGTAAAACGTAAGTCAGCCAGCAGTTCTTACAAAACGTTTCAGCTCGAGGCGGAATTCAGCTCCGAACACCAGCTTTTGATTTCTGTATTTTGACGTTGTTGGATATTCGTTAGTATTTAAGTCTTGAAAAGATAAAGTGCCGTTATTAATATTGTTAACTATGTAACTGGCATAGTGTGTGGGTGTGTTTGGGGGTGTGGGTGTGTGGGTATACTGTATATCTCATTATCTTGGTGTCGTGGTGAGGTTCAGCATTGCCACACAGCCCATATTGCGTGCGCACCCAGCACAGGGCGCTAATCCATTACTGGAAACACACCCACTCACACACACTATATGGGGCAATTTAGAACCACCAGTGAGTAAGTGTGTCCAGCAATAGATTGGTGCCCTGTACTGGGTGTATCTGCCCAGCGCCCGAAACTTTCCTTCTTGGATGGGCATGGGGATATTTATTTATATAGGGGCAATTCTGGGAAATCAATATACGTTAAAGCCATGGGTCTGGACTGTGGGTGTAAACAAGAGAAAAACCCTGCAGACACAGAGAGAACATGGAACCCCCCATGCTGGGGATCCAGGTTTGAATCCCATTCTGCGCAAAGTTTCCATGTTCTCCATGTGTCTGCAGGGTTTTTCTCTTGTTTACTCCCACAGTCCAGAACCATGTCTTTAAGGTACTGTATATTGATTGCCCTGAATTGCCCTATCTAAATTGCCCCTATATAGTGTGAGTAAGACCATAGGTTCTAAAGTACATTTAGATTTGGTTATTTAGCAGATGCTTTCATCCAAAGCAACTTACAAGTATTCCAACTTGTTTGGGGTTTAATGCACCCCTGGAGCATTGCGGGTTAGGGTTTTGCTCAAGAACCCACATTGGTAACTTTAGTGGGCCTGGGATTTGAGCCCTGTTACAATCGGGGGGCGCAGTCCATCCAAAGGCGGCGCTGCGTAGTGCCATGCGGGAGTGAGACGCACTCAGTGCTAATAAGTGAGCCAGGCGACCAGGTAAGCAGCAGAGTGATGTTTGATAAACAAAAAGCATCACAAACTAAAACCAAACCGTACGCCAACGCAACGCCGAACAAAAACAACGCACATACATATCCGAACATAACTTAAGCATAACGCATGTAATGCTGGCCTGCTGACTCAGGGAGCATGCGCACTTTAAGTGTAGTCAGCAGGCCACATGTGATTAGGTAGAACCCAATCCCAGCTCTAGGGGATGGGTCCTACCTACGGGAACCCCGAACGGCCAAATCCTGAGTGAGGAAAACGGGGGAGTGGCATAGCCCTCCCAAGCCTGACTAACCCACTACCTTCAGATTGATAGCCCAACACCCTAACCACTGAACTACCACATCGTCAAACTTCATGTTTATGAAAATCATCCCCACAACAAAATGTTACCACCATCATGCTTTAGTTCTCAGGCCGATGAGCAGTTCTGGAATCTTCTCTGGTCTATTTTTAGATTATCTTCTGTTATCTTGTGGTTTCTATTCATATTTAGACCCCAGTGTCGTTACGATCCCCACTTCGTTAAAGTGAATGACTCACGGTGCTTCAACACGTACACTTATTTAAATCAGCAGTAATTCTGCGTCACCCAATACAACAAACCATCCTTTCGACCCGAACCGTAGTCCGTGGTAAATAAACCGCTCACAGCCCGGGGCTTTTTGTTACTAAAATCGTGCCAATCCGCCTCATTGAGCTCTGTAAACACACGTTTTGTTGGATACAATGGCGCCGGCATCTGCCCATATTTATCTTGGACCTGGGTTCCGCGCTAAAACAGCTCGGGATGAGTGGAGAGTGATTCAGGCTGCTGAGTAACAGAGTTTAAAGGTCAGCTTTGCTAAGTGGATCAAAGCTCCCAGTTCTCTTGTAGAAGGAGTAGATTGAATAGACACGCTGCGGGTCATTGGGGAGCAAATGCAAAACAGGTCATGCATCATCGGGTTCTGAAGGCCCGCTTTATGAGATCTCCCAAACAGGGGGTGAGAGAGAAGTAATTAAACTGTTACTAAAAAACCCAGAAAAAATAGCTTGAGTTTAAATATGCCTCCTCCTCAGAACCTCGGAACCATATGGGAGCTATGGGAGTTTCCATGTCCTTCCCGTATCTATGTGGGTTTTCTCCGGTTTCTCCGTTTTTTCTCCCACAGTCCAAAACCATGGCTATATGGACTGCTCTTAATTGCCCTTATTCAAATTGCCCCTGGAGCCACCTGTCAGAAGGAGTGGAGAAAGGCCCAAGAGGAGGTTCTTGGATGGGATTAGGGAGAACATGTGAGCGTTGGGCATAACGGAGAAGGATACTTGGGAAATGGAGATCCACGGTTGTGTCCCCTAGTGAAAACAGCTAACAGAGGAGTAAAGCAAATGCTGCCGGCTTGCTTCTCTGAGCCTCGGAACCATATGGGGGCTATAAGAGTTTACATGTTCTCCTCGTGTCCACTTGGGTTTTCTTGGGTTTTTCTCCCACAGTCCAAAACCGTGGCTATAATGTATATGGACTGCTCTAAATTGCGACCAGGTAAGCAGCAGGGTGATGTTTAATAAACAAAAAGCATCACAAACCAAAACCAAACCGAACGCCAACGCGACGGCGAACAAAAACAAAGCACATACAAATCCCAACGTAACTTAAGCATAATGCATAACGCATGTAATGCTGGCCTGCTGACTAAGGGCACATGCGCACTTTAAGTGTAGTCAGCAGGCCACATGTGATTAGGTAGAACCCAATCCCAGCTCTAGAGCATGGGCCCTACCTACGGGAACCCCGACCGGCCTAATCCCGAGTGAGGAAAAGAGGGTGGAGTGGCATAGCCCTCCCAAGCCTGACAAACTCACTACCTTCAGATATAAGATATATGAACTGCTCTAAATTATCCCTATCCAAATTGCCCCTAAAGACACTTGTTTACAGTAAGGTAAAAGAACCAGAAGCATAAAGTGGTTCTCAGTGGTTAGGGTGTTGACCTATCAATCTTAAGGTTGTGGGGTCCATGAGCAAGACCCTTGACCCTCGTTGCTCCAGGGGTGCTGTATCATGGAGAACCCTGTGTTTGGACCCCAAACATCACGTTGGGATACTTGTGAGTCGCTGCTGGATGTAAGTGTCCGCTAAAAAAATGACCGAATTAGGGCAGATGGGATGATGGAGAGTAATGATCCACAATGGCGACCCCTAGTAGAAACCGCCAGTAAAGCAAATGATACCATGTGATTACCCTTCTTTTACCTGACTTACCTCATTTTGACTGCATCTCAAGACAGGGACTCTCTGGGTGTAGCTGCTATTTGGGTGTAGCACCTGCAAGAACGGGGGACACCACCCACCATCCAAAAAAAAACACATGCTCTCTTGTTACAATGCTTATTTATTAAATTTAAATAATCTGTAGGACAATTTCATCGTTACAGAATCCCATTGGTCATGTTCAGTGGACGCCTCCATCGCTTACAAAGACCCCAGAGGTAACACAAATAAAAAAAACATACAAACGGCAAAGCCCTCCTCCACCTCCTTAAAAACCCCTGGTGGTTTGATTGCCCTTAAACGTGGTTCAGCGGACCGAGCCGCGCATCGGTTAAGGCTTTAATCACGTCATTGTACATGTACCTCGCTCTTGTGTTTAAAGAATGCTAGCAGTTGTGGTGGGGGGGTGGGGGCGTTCCATTGTGACATCATAAAGGCAACAATCCAGGGCGGGTTCTGTTCATGTGCAGAGCTGTTGCGACTGGGATGCACCGGGTGAGGGGATCCAGTCCCTCCAGCTCCGGCGTCCTGTTTCAATACCGCCGGGATGCTTTGTCCACATATAAAAGTCCCGTTATAAACAAGCCGACAGGGAGATGGACATTATCCACGCTACAAATCCCTATTAAAAAACACTATATGTGTGTGTGTGTGTGTGTGTGTGTGTGTTCTACCATTTCCTCCTCATACATGCCATGTGAGAAGATTACAAAATTACCTGAACAAACTGCTAGAGTATCAACATGCATAGCTGCATCGCATTTACACCCTATTTACAGGTACTTAGGTTCTGGAACGGAACCTAAGCTGGCACATGTAGAACATGCATGGACAGGTGGAGAGGAATCAAGTGAGAACATCCTTGAAGTAATCCGTACATGTGAGAGGAAGACCATCTAGGATCAAATTCATTCATTCATCTATTATCTTCCACAAAATCCTGTACTAGGGTCGAGGGGCGGTTCCCCATGCCCACCCAGGGGAGAACGTTTCGGGCTCTGGGCAGATACACCCTGGACAGGGCTTTCACTTATACAGGAAAACACATTTTTGAGCAATTTTGAGCATTCAATCTAGACTGTAAGAGGAAACCGGAGAACCTGGAGGAAACCTATGTGGACCCTGGAAGAACATGGAAACTCCACCCAGATCGGGATTTGAACCTGGATCCCCAGCGCTCAGAGGAGAACGTGCTGACCACTAAGCACACTTAATTACTAGATATCCGAAGTTGTGCGTCATTGTGGCATTGACAGGTCGCCAATATATCGCTTGACAGACACTATACAGGCAATTTAGAGCAGCAAATTCACCTTGAATGCATGTTTTTAGACTGTGGGAGGAAAGCTATGTGGACATGGGGAGAACATGAAAACTCCACCCAGATCGGAATTCGAACCTGGATCCCCAGCGTTGAGAGGCAGATGAGCTGACCACTACACAACCTACACACTGGGCGGATGCACCCAGGACAGGGCACTCACAGACACAGGCACATACTATATAGGGGCAATTTAGAGCATTCAATTTACAGACAGGGTGACACGATGACTTAGTGGATAGCATGTTCCCTCAGCGCTGGGGATTCCCGGTTCGAATCCCAATCTGGAATTTCCATGTTCTCCCTATGGGAAACCCCCCCCCCCCCGCGACCCTAGTAAGTAGAGGATAAAGCAGAAAATAATTGATGAATGAATTTACCTACAATCCGTGTTGAAGATGAAGCACAGGCAAACGTCCGAACGCCTACTTTATATTCCAAAAGAGTGGATTAGAACCCTCAAGGTTCCACTTGGAAGACTCTGATCCACCCCCCGGATCCCTGAAAAACGTAAATGGAAGAGCGGAAGGGAACGAAATCCCGATAACGATTCGATTTATTGCGTACGATGAACACAGTATATTGCTCTTTGTCGATTGGCTGCCCATGCACCACCTGATCTCCCTAATAGATGCCTTCATTTGCTTTTATTTGTCCTCGGGTGTTACATTGGCCATGTTAACCTGTTATCCCATAAAGATTATCTGCGACCGAGGTCACACAGGCCAAGCGGTCGGGGGGTAATCTCCGAGACAATGTGACGCGAAGGCTAAGTCTTCTCCGCTTATGTCCCTCTGAGGACGCTTACGCCTCATCAAAATAAAACACACACACACGCACACACACACACACACAACCTCAGCACCTCAGTGATATAAAGCGGACATTTAAGACTGATATTGAAATAAGGAGAGAGGACTAATTAACCCTGGGCAGAAGGAGCAGGCCCCTTGGGAGTTGGCTTTACAACAAGAGCAATACTTTTTAATTGTGCCGGAGCGGCGGCGCTTCTTCCAAATGAAAATAACCTCTCGACCGTCTATTCTTCCATCCATTCATTCTTTATCTTCCACTTTATACTCTATTAGGGTCGTGGGGGGGAGTTCCCCATACCCATCCAGGGGAGAACATTTCGGACACTGGGCAGATACACCCAGGGCAGGGCGAACATCTATCACTGGACACACACTCACTCACACACAAGAATACTCTATATGAGGCAATTTGGAGAAATTTTGGAGTTTTTGGACTGTGGGAGGAAACGGGAGAACCCGGAGGAAACCCACGCGGACACGGGGAGAACATGGAATCTCCATGCAGATTGGGATTCGAACCGGGAATCCCGAGCGCTGAGAGGCGAACGTGCTAACCACTAAGACACCGTGCCGCCCAACACTCAAGGTCCGTCCATCCATCCATTATTTTCTGCTTTATCCTCCACTAGAGTCGTGGGAGCATTCAATTGACCTTGATCCATGTTTTTGGACTGTGGAAGGAACCCGAAGAACCCAGAGGAAAGCCACGCGGACACGGGGAAAACACAGAAACTGCACCCAGATTGGGATTCGAAACGGGAATCCCTTGTGCTGAGAGGAGAACATGCTGACCACAAACCTCTTGGTTTGGGGATGTTGCGGGAACACTTCGGTGGGTGAAGTTAGCACCGGGTTGGGGGCGGTAGGGTGCAGGCTGGGGGGGGTTTGAAAGCCAGCTGCTGAGTGACTCATGGCCTTCACCCGTGTTGTTTCGACTGTGAATTGAACTTGCATTCTGGAATTCGTTGGGGCTTTTTGAGTCGTCACAGGTGGCCTTTGTTTTACCAAGAGGTGTCGTCAGGACAACCAAACGTGCGGCCAGCTGGATTAATGTACCCATCGTACCTCATCACACAGCTGAATGAGCTCCGTGAGTCACTTGGATGCCAAATGATGAGCAACATGAACATCAGTGAGAATGAAGCTTTGTACCATGTTATAAATCTGTTCTCATCATGTTCCATTTAGTCCCCTACTAGGGTCGCAGTGCGGTTCCCCCACCCATCCGAGAAGAATTCAGGTGTGGGACATGGCACCAATCCACAAACACTCAGACACACTATATAGACAACTCAGAGCAGCCAATTCATCTTTAAGCCATGTTTTTGGACTGTGGGAGAAAATCGGAGAACCCAAAGAAAACCCACAGAGATACGAGAAGAACATGGGCACTCCTCCCGGGTCAGAATTTGTATCTGGATGCCTTAGAACTGAGAGGCGGATGTGCTAAGCACAACACCGCCTTGCCAAACTCATAGAGAACATCTATCCATCCATTATCTTCTACTTGGTTCTCTACTAAGGTGGCGGGGAGGGGGTGTTCTCCATGCTCGTGATGGGAAGAACGTCTCAGGTGTTGGGCAGATATGCCCAAGACAGGGCAACAACCCATTACGATGCACACAGTCATTCATACAGACACACACACTATATACAGTAGGGGCAATTTAGAGCAGGCAATTCAGCTTGAATCCATGGACTGTGCTAGGAAACCAGAGAACCTGCAGAAAATCATGTGGACGAAAACATGGAAACTCCGGGGGTCGAACCCGGATTCCCAGCACACACACACACACGCATATATATATTCATTCATTCATTCATTATCTTCCGCTTTATCCTCTATTAGGGTCGCGGTGGGGTTCCCCATGCCCATCCAGGGGAGAACATCTCGGGCGCTGGGCAGATAGACCCAGGACAGGGCGCCAATCCATCGCTGGGCACACACTCACTCACACATACACACTCTAAATTGGGCAATTTTGAGAATTCAATTAACTTGATCCATGTTTTTGGACTGTGGGAGGAAACCGGAGAACCCGGAGGAAACCCACGCAGACACGGGGAGAACATGCCCCCCCCCCCCCCCCCCCCCCCCCCCCCCCCCCCCCCCCCCCCCCCCCCCCCCCCCCCCCCCCCCCCCCCCCCCCCCCCCCCCCCCCCCCCCCCCCCCCCATATATATATATATACTGTATATATATAGGCGGCATGGTGGCTTAGTGGTTAGCTGTGGTTTAGTGGTGGACGTTCCATGTCTGCATGGGTTTCCTACACCTGTCTCACAGTCCAAAAACATGGATTTAAGGTAAACTTCACTTGTAATGTTCTCATTTGTTAGTCGCTTTGGATAAAAGCGTCTGCTAAATGACTAATTGTAAATGTAAACCGAATGCTTTAAATTGCCCCATATAGTGTATGTTTGTGTGTCTGTGTGAGTGAGAGTGTACCCAATGATAAATTGGCGCCCTGTCCTGGGTGTATCCGTCCGAAACGTTCTCCTCTGGCCAGGCATGGGGACCACCCCCACGACCCTAGTAGAGGGTTAAGCGGGAGATAATGAATGATTGAATGACACATGGGTTGAGGGTTCAAGATGCCAGTGTGGGTCCCAAAGTATGTCGTCATATCTCTCATTACAGAGCTGACGTGATGTGAACTCACATTGTGTTTATATATTATATATACTATCACTTCAGACCCCCTCATACCCCTGACTGAGAGTCAAAAGAAAGTAAAATAAAATGAATAAATAGGAAAATAATAAGATATATATAATAGTACCGTTCAGATGCCCCATGATCCATCGTGCTCGAGCTGAACAATCCGTATTGTAATCTACATGACAGCATGCAGATTTCTATACACAATAAATATACACTATATACAAATCCGAGCCCCAGGTCGTCCTTTTTGTGACGTCTCCACCCGATCTGTTCACCGCATGTGCTCTGATGATAAAAGTAGGTGATGATAACGGTTCCACCTGGTTCCTCTTCTGAGGCCTTTCCCGGCCTCGGTTCAGATTGTTCATTCCATAACTTCTACAGCTCTTAGTCCTAAGAGGGAGGAGCTAATAAGTGGGAAGGGCACCGTGGGCCGCTCCTCGTTCCACAGCCCAGCAGCCTCAACGCCAAAAAGACGTCGTCCCGTCTTTGTAATCCGCATCACGGATTCAGTCGTGTAGAAAAACGTAGGCCACGCCCCAAAATACATTCAGAAAGTGATTGGTCTGTGTGAGTGCCGCTCGTCGATTCGTCCTTGACGACATGCTTCGGTATCGATTCTGCAGTTTTCAGCCTTTCCCAGCATTATCGTACAGGCGTCCATGGCTTTCGTGATCAATCGGATAGACAGAGAAGAGGCTGACACTTTCTATGGGTCTTGTATTTATAATGCATTATAAGTGCATCTATAAAGCTTCATAGAGTATTCAAAAGTCTTGTACATAAGCGGTTTATAGCTGTTTGTAATCACACTCTGAAAACTTTGAACAACATGTCATAAGCCTTTGCAACCTAAAGTGACATCTTATTTATAATGCATTATAAGTACATTTATAAAGCTTCATAAAGTATTAAAAAAACTTTGTACATATGATGTGCATAGCTGTTCATAATCACTCTTAGAAAAAAGTTGTAACATGTCAGAAGGCTTTATACATATGCTGTACATAGCTGTGCATAATCACACTCTGAAAAAGTTGATAATTGTGACATGAAGTTTATGAAGTTAATAATGCATTATAAGTACATTCATAAAGCTTCATAAAGTATTCATAATACTTCATAGCATTTGTCATTAATCTCTGTAATTTAGAATAGACATTTATAATAACCATAAGCCATGTTATAAAGCTTTATGACTCTGGTTTCTCAATGTATTATATGCATTATAATGAATTATGTCACTTTGTGTGATAATTGTTGATGGAAATTTGTTGAAACACTTTATGTTATATTGAACATCTATAAACTTTTACAGAAGATTATAACAAGTGTTGTAAAGCATAATGAATATATGGAGTTATATGAATGTGTTTATAATGCATTATGTCACATTGCGTTAAAAATCATTAAGGAGTTTTGTTATACCGTTTATGAGCCTATAAACATCTTCTTTATGTACATTAACAGAAGCTTAAGTGTTGTAAAGCATTATGAATATATTATAAAGCTTTATGAATGTGTTTATAATTCCTCATGTGATGTTAAAAATCGATGGAATTGTAATGGAACTTTGTTATGACTTTTATTAATCTAATTATAAACATCTATGTACAGATGCTTTTTACAAGTGTTGTAATGTAGTATAGATATGGTATAAGGCTATATGAATGTATTTATAATGCATTATGTCACTGTGTTGAAAATCTTTGTTTTACCTCTTATGAATCTAAGTATGTACTACTATATGTATACATCTACTGTATGTACATAAACAGAAGCTTTTTACAAGTGTTGTAACACAGAATAAATACTTTATAAAGCTTCATGAATGTATTTATAATGCATTATGTCACTTTGGTAAGAATCATAATGGTATTTCGTGATTAATTTTGTAATCAGTGTGATTCTAAACATCTCTGTACATTAACAGAAGCTTTTAACAAGTGTTGTAATGCATTATGCCACTTTGATTGGAAATAATTATGGAATTCTGTTATGACTCTTATGAGCCTAATTAAAAACATCTATGTACATTAATAGAAGCTTATAACAAGTGTTGTAATGCATTATAGATACTTTATAAGGCTTTATGAATGTGGTTATAATCCATTATGCCACTTTGTTTTAAACTCATTACGGAATTCTGTTATGACTCTCGTGAGGCTAATTAAAAACATCTATGTACATTAATAGACACTTATAACAAGTGTTGTAATGCATTATAGATACTTTATAAGGACTTATGAATGTGGTTAAAATGCATTATGTCACTTTGTGTGGAACATCATTGTTATACCTCTTATGATTTTAATTAAAAACATCAACAGAAACTTTTTACATGTGATGTAAAGCAAAATAAATACTTTATAAAGCTTTATGAATGTATTTATAACGTATTATGCCATTTTGCTTTAAAAATCATTATTGAATTGGATTATACCTGCGATAAGTGTGATTCTAAACACACTAATGAAAATGCCTTCATAATGCATTGTGAATACTGGATTCATAGAAGTATTTCCACATACATATAGTGGGTATTTGAGGATCTCTGGTGCGACAGGTCCAATCCTGCTGCAAGGCAGTTAAGGATATAAATAAATAGCAATTACACTGGATCCCAAAATAAATAGACGGAATGGTCTATACAGTATAATGCAGTTGAGAGCTCTCAGTCAAGGAGGTGCTACTGTTGGAAGACAGCCATTTTTAAAAGACCAAAAATGTTTTATGAAGCAAATAGCATGCACTGATGTTCCCTTCTCCATGAAGAAGCAGGAGCTCTGATTCAGTCATCAGTCCTGATTAGTAGAAAAAGGATTTCAAGGAACTTGATGGAAGGAGAAGGCGAAGACGAAGACTAAGGAGAGTCACTGATGGAAAGCAGTGGAGGAGAACCATCGACACAGTGCAGTTGTGCTTTCCCTGGACCGCAACTCATCTCGCGCCGTTGCCATGCTATCTGCTGAAAATTAGAGATGGGATAGGGGCAGAAAGGAGGAAAGAAAGAGAGACAGTTAGGATTAAATCAATAAACAGTTAAAATCGATAATTTATAATGCATTATTTTGTCACTTTGTGTTTATAAAGCCTCATGGCATATTCTTATAACACTTTAAGGGGTAAGGTTATATTCATCTATAGACATTATCAAAGGCTTATGACAAGCATCATAAAGCATTATGAATACTTTATAAAGCTTTATAAATGCACTTATAATGCATTATGAATACCGGATAAAGATAAAGTGTTAACATTATTTTAATTGTTAATTGTCCTCGTCATAATTACTGAAAGAGAGACATTTAAGCTTAAGTCTCAATTGCTTCTCTCACTCTTTCAATAATGGCTACACATGATGAAGACTGAGTCACTCCATCCGGGGGTAGGTTCTCTTTGTTCCCGGTCCCGAGGAGATGACCACCCAGTTAGAGTGTTCGAAATGTCACCCGCTACAAGATTAGGAGTGACGGAAGGCTCTGCTTGGGGTGAATCTATTTCCAGAGCTGTTCCTGTTCACGGTTATGAAGACGCCTTTGCTCTGCGCTGATTGATGCACCGCATTTGCGTCATCACCCAAAGACTCCTCACTCACCGGAGTGTCATGTGGGATGAAAGAGTGAACGTGACGGGACTCGTTTAGTGATAACACTACACTACACTACAGTCCAGGTAATTCAAACCTGGAGATTTTAAAGCCCAGGGCCACATTGGGCCCTTGGCCTGTCCCGGTCCGGCCTGCATGCGGACGATGGAAGGTGGGAAGTCTGATGGAAATAAATAGACGTCCTTCATTTCTAGTCCATGTCACAAATAGAACACTCTTCATCCATCCATCCATCTTCTGCTTTATCCTCTAATAGGGTCCATGCCCATACAGGGGAGAACGTTTCGAGCACTGGGCAGACACACCCAGGACAGGGCACCAATCTATCTCATACACACAAACACACTCTATTGGATCATTCAATTGGCTTGATCCATGTTTTTTGACTGTAGGAGGAAACCGGAGAACCCGAAGGAAACCCACGCGGACACGGACAGAACATGGAAACACTACCCAGATTTGGTTCATTCATAAGGCTCGATAACACTGGTCTAAAGCCTGTGTTAATATACATAGTTTATAACCAACATTAATATACATAGTTTATAACCAAACACTTAAATTGTTATAATATATATTTTAATTTGACATACGGCTTTAAAACACAAAGTGACAATGCATTATAAAGTGAACTTACTGAAATGTTTGATTCTTTAAATGTTTTGACATTCTGACTTCAAACAAGATCATTACACTTTACTTAAAGTATGTAAAGAGCATTTATAAGCCTTCATAAGTCATTATGTACTTCTATGTATGCAGTCTTTTTCAAAGAGCTAATTAATGCCAACACTTTGCTTCATGCCTGTAAAGAGAGCTTATAAGCTTTTATAAACAGTTATGAGCACTTATAAAGGCATTTTCAGGAAAAGCGTTCATTAAACACAAATGTTATAAGGCTTCATGTCGCTGTTCTCTATAATGAGTTCATGAACAATTAAAATCTATCATTTATAAAGCCTTATGTCACTTTGTGTTATAAAGCCAGGTTTGAATCCCACACTGTGTGGAGTTGCCATGTTCTCCCTGTGTCCATGTGACTTTTTTTCAGGTTTTCCAGTTTTTTCCCACAGTCCAAAAATATGTATTTAAGGTAAATTGAATGCTTTAAATTGCCCCATATAATGTGTGTTTGTGTGTGTGTCTGTGTGAGTAAGTATCCTAGGCGTATCTAACCAGCACCCAAAACCTTTTGAAACTTTCCTGGATGGGAATGAGGACCCCCCCCCCCCCCCCCCCCATTTGACCCTAGTAGAGGATTAAGCGGAAGTTAATGAGTAAGAGTGAGTGAGTTCTGTAGGGTGGCACAGTGGCATAGTGGTTAGCACATCCACCTCTCAGTGCTGTCGATCCAGGTTCGAATCCCAATCTTGGAGTTTCCATGTTCTCCTCGTGTCTTTGTGGGTTTCCTCCGGGTTCTCCGGTTTCCTCCCACAGTCCAAAAACATGGATTCAAAGTAAATTGGATGCTCTCCACTATATGCTGCGTTTTTGTCTGTGTGAGTGAGTGTGCCCAGTGATGGATTGGCACTCTGTCCTGAGTGTATCTGCCCAGTGCCCAAAACGTTATCCTTTGTTCTCTACAAATATTCAGCACCTCCACAGCGTCGTTAATGATGCTTTCAAACTGCTTCATGCTGCTGGAGTGCTGAGAAAAGCACTTTGAGAACAGGGTCCTGAAGGGTTTTGTTTGTTGAACGTGGTCTCCTTGGTTTTAACATCGTACCCTACTGGTGCCACAGACCAGCCGCAGGTGGATGATTCATGCGCCGCCCGCACTCACCTCCTTCTGGGTGGGCTATTAGGCAGAAAGCTTACCTCTGCCGGGCCTATTTAATTACTGCTACTTAAAGAAAACAAACTTCCAGCTCGGTTGACTTAGAGCCTTATGAATCAATCAAAAGACCTATTTAAACACACACACACCCACACCCACACACAGGACAGCTAACACAGACTGTCTCATTAAAATAACCCTATAGTAAGTCATGTGTGCCATGTGTGCCTAATGTATCAGCTTCTCATATATATGTGTGTGTGTGTGTGTTGTGTGTGTGAGTGTGAATGTCTACAAAGTATAAATGACATCATAGGGACCAAAACATAGTGTTGAAACATTCAAGTGTACTAACCTAAATAGTGTCTGATGAGTGTATATAAGTGTGTGTGTGTGTGTGTGTGAGTGTGTGCGTGTGTGTCTACCATGTATAAATAACATCATAGGGACCGAAACGTAGTGTAGAAAAAGAAACATAAAAATGTATTAACCTAAAAAGTGTTCGATGACTGTTATATAAGTATGTGTGCGTGTGTCTACCAGGTATAAATAACATTATGGGAAACAAATATAGTATAGAAACATGAATGTATATTAACCTAAATAGTGTCTGATGAGTGTATATAAGTGTGTGTGAATGAGAATTGTGGTCTCCTACCTCCATTTCCACCACCCACACATCAACCACCAACACGTACACCTACATATCAGACCTCAGATACTTATTTTTTAATAAAAAATCCAGCAATTGTGTATGTATCTATCTATATTTATCTGTATCTTTGGTCATCTGTTCCCAGGATAGGCCCTGAATCGCACTGCACCCCCCAGTGGGATGAAGAGGACACCGATATAGTGAATATATGTATCCAACTCATCCATCTAACTAAGTGTTGAAACCCCTTTTTTCTGCTTCTTCTTTCCAATGTGACCTCCCGTTAGAACCTGAAATAACATTCGCAGGATGTTCCCTTCACGCATTCGCCTGGCGAGCGCACAGAGAGCTGGTGAGCCGGTCCCTGGGAGAAGCTCCTGACCCAGGTGCGAGCATCTGAGCTTGCTGTCTCATCAATAATTGACAGCATCAAAGCGATTAGAAACAATTTGCTCCCCCGCAGCCGAAGTGCTCGAGCAGCTCGAGGTGCTTAATCATTAATGAGGCAATTAGCTGAAACTGTTACACCTGGGCCGAGGCGTTTGCGGAGGGCCCGCTTGTCCGAACGCCCCACCGGAGGACTCTGGGATATTGGATGACGCGAGTCCTGGCGGGGTCATCTGTGGACGAGCGAAGCAGCGGATGACGGATCCAAAACAAAGCGCCCTTTTTCCCCCTTCGCGCACAATCTGAGCCCCTGCGAGAGACACGCGAGAGAGAGAGAGACAGAGAAAGAGAGAGAGCTGAGACAGAACTGAAACTGAGCAGACAGTCTGGGTCACTTCCTGAAGACGGCCGCTGAGGACGTGTCATCGTGTCCAGTATTGATCCACATGATAGCGACTCGAATAACTTTAACTGAGGGGACGAGTAACGGACAAGAGGTTAATGAAAGGAAATCAGACAGAT
>JAFMOD010001028.1:175494-219913 GCA_019802435.1 Corydoras maculifer | reverse complement strand
ATTGGTTGCACTCAGGGAAAAGGGGGCTGAATAATTTTGCACATCGCACTTTTCAGTTTTTTATTTGTAAAAAAATTGTTGATTCGTGTATAACTTTCATTCCACTTCACAATTGTATACCACTTTGTGTTGGTCTTTCACATTAAATTCCAGTGAAATATATTTATGTTTGTGGTTGTAATGTGACAAAATATGGCAAAGTTCAAGGGGTATGAATACTTTTGCAACCCACTGTATATCCATCCATTATATTATCTTCCACTTTATCCTCTACTAGGGTCACATGCCCATCCAGGGGAGAATGTTTCGGGCGATAGGCAGATACACCCAGGACAGGGCGCCAATCTATCACTGGACACACACTCACTCACTCACACAGACACAAACACACTCTATATGGGGCAATTTGGAGCATTCGATTGATGTTGAGTCATGTTTTTGGAGTGCGGAAGGAAAACCCGGAGGAAACCCACGTGGACCCAGATTGGGATTCGAACCGGGAATCCCTAGCACTGAGAAGCGAATGTGCTAAGTGTGCCACTAAGCCAGTGTGCCGCCCTCTCGCTCTCTCTCTCTATATATATATATACAGACAGAGAGAGATATCCCGACTGAGAGATAGAGACAGAGATATATACAGACATATGTATGTATAAAGACAGAGGAATATATAAAGACAGAGAGAGAGACAGAGAGACAGACAGAAGAAGAAATATGTACAACACTGTAACCCCTGAGATATATATACACACTGGGCACACACTCACTCACACAGACACACACTATATGGGGCAATTTGGAGAAATTAATTGACTTGATCCATGTTTTTGGACTGTGGGAGGAAACCAGAGAACCCAGAGGAAACCCACGCGGGCTCCGGGAGAACATGGAAACTCCACCCAAATGGGGATTCGAACCGGGAATCCCTAGCGCCGAGAGGCGAACGTGCTAATCACTAAGCCACCGTGCCACCCTACACACACACACATATATATATATATATATATATATATATATATATATATATATATATATATATATATATATATATATATTTTATATATATATATATATATATATATATATATATATATATATATATATATATATATATATATATATATATATATATATATATAATCCTATACGTTATCAGTACTGTTCTAAGCTAATGTACTGTTCTAAGCTACATCCCTCCTACCCAGAAGCATTACGGTAGTGAAGCAGCAGATTCGGAGCGTCAGACGGATGGGATATGTCGAGTTCAGTCTGAGGCAAAACCCTCGAACCTCGAGACGAGCTGCAGCAAAAAAGCGTTTCCCTGACAGTCATGTCACAGAGCTGTTCATCTCCTCCAAAACAAACTTCAGCTCAGCCTCAGGTCACGCGAACCCGGGCCTCCCAACCTGCCCGAAATAACAGCTCTGTAGTGTGTGTGTGTGTGTGTGTGTGTGTGTGTGTGTGTGTGTTTGTGCGCGTGTCACACCTCTAACTGCCTGAAACAGCCCGTATCTGCGCTCTCAATCTCCCAGCCTCACACACGCTGCCTCAAAGCGAGTGAACACAGCTCCAGCGTATAAATGCATACCAAATTATTTTTCAAATATCACCGGATGAAAACAACACCCCTCCTTCCACCCACTTCCCCCTCCCCCCCGCCGCCGTCCGAGTCCCCTCGCGGAAACGAGTTCAACTCACAGCATTTGTTTTCTCGTTTATGATGGATTTACATTGAAACTGCCAAAATTGGATGCACTGAAAAAATGAAATTAGGACTTATGATTCGCATTATTAATGCCGGCGTGCTGGCAACCACGCCACTGCGCGCGCTCACGGCACATTCATTTGGCAAACTGTTTCATCCAATGAGACTTATAGAGGGAAATCTAATAAGTCAGCTGAAAAGTTTGGGGGTTTAGGGTTTTTTTTTATACTCCACGAACTGCCGTCCGGGGGGAGGGGTGTGGGAGGGGGGAGGGGTTATTGGAGGATGGGGTGGTGGGGTGCGAGTTACAGATGAGAGGTGGGGTGCGACTTCAGAACGCACCGCGGAATAGGTATCGGGTGCCGATCAGGGTGGGGTTTGCATGTTCTCCCTGTCTCTTGTATGCATGTGTTTACATGTATGTATATGTCCTCTGGTTTCCTCCCAAAAATATGGATTCAATCAAGTTAAATGTGCTGCTCTAATTTGCCCCATCTAAATTGCCCCATATAGTGTGTCTGTGTGAGTGAGTGTGTGCCCAGTGATGGATTGGTGATGGGCGGATACACCCAGGACAGGGCACCAATCCATCACTGGGCACACACACTCACACGAAATGTTCTCGATGGATGGACAACCCTAGTCTCTAGTATAGAATTAAGCAGAAGATAATGAGAAAAGATGAGACAATTTGCCCCATGTTACCATCATTATAACAACAAAACTTTACAGGCCGGTTGGTAGAACCTGTTCTGAATTGGGCGGGTTGGTGTCCTGTCCCAGGCGGCATGGTGGCTTAGTGGTTAGCATGTTCTCCTCTCAGCGCTAGGGGTTCCCAGTTCGAAACCTAATCTGGGTGGAGTTTCCTCCCACGATCCAAAAACATTGATCAAGGTCAATTGAATTATCCAAATTGCCCCATATAGATTGTGTTTGTATGTGTGTCTGTGTGAGTGAGTGTGTGCCCAGTTATAGATTGGTGTCCTGTCCTGGGTTTATCTGCCCAGCCCCTGAAACGTTCTTCCCTGGATGGGAATCGGGAACCCCCCGCGACACCCTTGTAGAGGATAAAGCGGAAGATAATGGATGAATGGGTGCCCTGTCCTGGGTGAATCTGCCCAGCCCAGGACATGGGGTGACACCCTACGACCCTAGTCTCTTGTATATGATTAAGCAGAAGATAATGAGTTAAGATAATTATGAGATAATTTGCCCCATAGTATCATCATTAGAACAACAAAACTTCATAGGGTCATAGAACCCATTCTGAATTGGGTGGATTGGCGCCCTGTCCTGGGTGTCCCAAAACCATCTTAGACCATTGACCATGCTGTCAGTGGTTTAAGACAGTTCTTTGCTGATAACCAGTACAAACCCAAGAACACACACACACTCACACACTCACACACACACACACACACACACACACACACACACACACACACACACACACACACACGTGAACTCACACAAATGAAACCTTTTTAAAAAAACATTAACATCAGATGACATTACACTTACACAAGGCCCCAATTAAACCCTTTAATTTGAATCCTAAATGCAGTGTGTGGGTGACGGATGGGTAACGTGTTGAGTGTACTGTACGATCTAAAGCAGAACCGGTAGAAGAAACCGGTCGCCACCTTCCTGGGACTGTCCCATCTGCTGCCCTCGGATGTCACACTTCCTGCATGCAAATGCGATGCAGTTCGAGCTGGAGCATAATAGCTTCAGAGTCGTGCTCATAGGCCGAAGCTTGAAAAAACGATATTTTCTTTCTGAGTCATAAAAATACAGGAAAGACGAGTAAAAGACGAGGCACTGCGCACCAAATCGGGCCACAACTGCAATGTTGGGTGTAAAGTGAGAGAGTGAGTGAGCGAGCGAGCGGGTTAGTCATCACTTTTACTCGCATTGAAAACATGATGGAGATTTGTCAGGAAGTCCAGCGGGGTGTGCTGTGAGAGCGAGGACTGCTGAAACATGCCACTGAGAGGTCTAAAGCGGCACCTGCACCCTGCAAGCACATCAGTGGGTGGTTTAAATAGCAACGCTGCATGTAAATGTGAATATATGTATATGTAAATATATGAGCTTAAGGGACGTTCTATTCCTAATCCATCCATCCTTCCATCCATTATCTTCCGCTTTATCCTCTACTAGGGTCAAGGGGGGGGTACATGTCCAAAATGTCTTGGTGTGCTGAAGCATTCAGAGTTCCTTTCACTGGAACTTAGGGGCCAAGCCCAGCTCCTGAAAAACAACCCCACACCATAACCCACCATTCACAAAACTTTACACTCAACACAATGCAGCCAGACAAGTACCGTTCTCCTGGCAACCGCTAAACCCAGACTCGTCCATCAGATCGCCAGATGGAGAAATGCGATTCGTCACTTCAGAGAACGTGTCTTTACTGTTCTTTAGTGGCGGCGTGCTTTAAACCACTGCACTTGTTGATATATGGCTTGGATGCAGCTGCTCGACCAGGAAACCCATTCTATGCACACTGTTCTTGAGCTCATCTGAAGGTCACATGATATTTGGAGTTCTATAGTGATTGACTCTGCAGAAAGTCATGTTTGTCCTTTTTTTTGTGTTAGTTTTTGTTTTTGTGCGTTTTGCATTTTTCATGAGCTTTTCATCATTCTGTGTGTTTTCCTGTGTTTTGTGTGTGTTTTTCCTGCATTTTTTGGGTGTTTTCCATGTTTTTCATGAGTTTTTAGTATTGTTCGTGCATTTTTCCTGTGTTTGTCCTGCATTTTTGTATTTTTTCTTTGTTTCTTTATATTTTACATGTGTTTTTTTGTACATCTTTTAGTTTTTCATTATTTTTTCGGGCTTTTTGTGTATTTTTTGCCTGTTTGTTTTCCTGTTTAACCTGAGTTTTGTGTGTTTTCTGTGCATTTTTTGTGTTTTTTTTTTCCATGTGTTTTGTGTGTTTTTTATTTATTTTTTTACATGTTTAGTTAGTTTTTCTGGTGTTTTCTGCGTTTTCCATGCATTTTTTGTGTTTTCTAGGCATTTTTGTATGGCGGTGCACATTTTTATGACTCACTAAATATTTCAAAAATAGAACCCTATACTTTCTTTAGGGGTAAAGTTGCAAGGGGTATAACTCAACCATTGTCACTGTATTGCACATTATGCCCAAAACACACCAATAAAAATTATCAAGAGAATTAGAACATGCCTTTTGCACATACTTTTCCTGTCATTACCATAGCAAAGACGATAATGCAATAATGTCTTTACTCGTTAAAATCATGAACAACCTGAAAACCCATAAACCCTGATTAACCCCACTGTGTTTTTCACTGTGCAGCTGCATGACAGTGACCATATTTTCCTCTCCTTGAGCTGCAAGTGGAAGAAAACACTGACTCACACGTGGACAGCTGGTGGATTTACATGCGACTTCTCCAAAACAGGTGAGACTTCGAGGTACATATGTGGAAACGTTGCCTCCACCACAGTCATCGTATGAATTACATGACAGTCGTTGTCATGCTACAGGTTTCCTGTCTGAGTCACGCTTTAACACATTCTCGGGGTGCGAGTTGATTTATAGATGCTGTAGATAAGAATAGAGGTGCAGCTTGGTTGTGGAAAGTGTGGAAACCGTGGAAATCAGAGACAAGATGTTGCTGATGAGGTTTGATGGTAAATGCGTTTGAAAGTGCTTAAAGAAAATCACATGGTGGTTTAGTGTTTTCTGGTTCGAGGATGTGTACAGCTTTTCACAGCAGACGGCTGGTTTCTTTTATTAATAACATCCATCCATTCATTATCTTCCGCTTTATCCTCTACTAGGGTTGCAGGGGGGTTCCCTATTCCCATCCAGGGGAGAACGTTTCGGGCACTGGGCAGATACACCCAGGACAGTACGCCAATCTATCACTGGGCACACACTCACACAGACATATACACACAAAAACACACTCTAATTGGGAGAATTTGACCTTGGTCCATGTTTTTGGACTGTGGGAAGAACCCGGAGGAAACCCACGTTGACACGGACAGAATATGGAAACTGAACCCAGATTGAGATTCAAACCAATTCGGGAATCCCTAGCGCTGAGAGGCGAACCTGCTAACCACTAAACCACTGTGCCGCCCTGTTATTAATAACATTATCAATGATAATAATTGGTTGAGTTGACATCAGCTCCTTAACCTCAACCTCAACACATGGGTTTGTTTAACTGACGGGGCTAATGTCCCCCACCGAGCCCCGGTCCTCAAAAGATTTCTAACTTAAAAAACATGCCTACATGGAGATTATCTGTTGATGCTTTTATTTGATGTGTAGATGGATGGATGGGTTGACGAATGGAACGACAGTTAAACAGATGTTAGGGTAATTACATAAACAGATGGATGGATGGATTGGACAGACAGTAAAACTGATAATTTGGATAGATGTATGGATGAATGGATTGTGAAACAGGATTATTGGATGGATGAAAAGATAAATGGATAGATAAACAATTCAATTGTTTAGTTAGACAGAAGGATGGATGGATGGATGGTTGGGTGGACAGATGTATGGTTGGATGTATGGATAAATTGATAGATGAAAGAATAGATGATTAGTTGGATGAATAGATGGATGAATGAACGGATGGATGGTTGGATAAATATATGGATGGATGGATGGTTGGTTGATTGGACAAATAGATGGATAAATGGATGATTGGTTGGTTGGATGAATAGATCGATGAATTGATGGATGGATGGGTGAATGGATGGATGGTTGGTTGGAAGAATAGATGGATGAATAGATGGTTAGTTGGATAAATAGATGGATAAATGGATGGTTGGATGAATGGGTGAATGAATAGATGGATGGATGGATGGATGGTTGGTTGGACGGATAGATGGATGGATGGTTGGTTGGACAGATGGATGGATGGATGAATGCATGGATAGATGGATGGATGGATTAAGGGATGGATGGTTGGTTGGATAAATAGATGGATGGAGGAAGGAATGAATGGATGAATGAATGGATGGATTGATGGTTGTTGAATGAATGGATGAATGGACTGACAATCAGACAACTAGGGTTGATAGACGGATTGATGAATAGATGAACTCACAATCAGACACATAAGGTAGTTGAATGATGGAAAATAGATGGTTGATGAATGAATGAATTGACAGACAGACAGCCGGATGTATACTTAGTTACAAATGAACAGTTATTGGTATTTGGTATGTTCTCTTTTTGCCACCAACCTACTCAGATTCTGCACTTAAACTCCTGACTTAATAAACTGCGTCGTAATAAATTTAAGAAAAATGCAAAGTGTGTGCAACATTAACTAAAGGTCTTAAACTTTGGTCCGCTACTGAACACACATACACACACACACACACACAAACACACACACACACACACACACACTACCTCTAATTAAGGTCTTTTCAGTGAGCTGATGCAGTTCTGCGAGGGTTCTGTGTGACAGAGGGGCTAATCAGCTGTAGTGGAGACGACAATTTGCTCATTATGTCTCCATGAGGTGCTAAAGGAGGTTCTGTCATATAATTACGGTACATCATTCTACTGTAATAATGCAAAGAACAGTTCAGCTCCTCTGCTGGAGGTTCCACAGAACAAATCTGTCTAATGGTCAGGTGTAGAACGGATGAGACTCGTTTCCTCTCAGTTAGTTGAGATCAACATCCTTCACCCTCCAACATCCTCCAATCTACAACATCTTCCACCCTCCAACATCCTCTAATGTACAACATCCTCCACCTTTCAACATCTTTTAATCTACAACATCCTCCACCTTCCAACACCATCTAATCTATAACATCCTCCAACATCCTCTAATCTATAACATCCTCCAACATCCTCTAATCTATAACATCCTCCAACATCCTCTAATCTATAACATCCTCCAACATCCTCTAATCTATAACATTCTTCAACATCCTCTAATCTACAATATCCTCCACCCTCCAACATCCTCCAATCTACATCCTCCAATCTACAACATCCTCCATCATACTATGTCGAGAAACATGCGAAAGGCATACACTAATTCAAATTATTCATGGGTATTCAAGGCAATAAACCAATCACTTCCTGTTTCCTTCAAGAGCTTGGTGCGGCCTGTCTTTGGCGGGTTGCTATTTAAGTGGTGCAGCTACCTTCCCCACTTTACTGTAAATGGAGAACACACAATGTAGTGTAGAACGTGTCTTGCATTTATTGGCTAGCAGTCATTCCCATACTAAACCATATGACCTGACGTTAAAACGTTTGTTAATCCGGGAGAAAATTGCCGACCGTCGGTGGTCCTTCACGCCCTGGCCTTGTCCACATTAGCCTTCCAATTAAAACCAACTCTAAGAAAACCACTCGGAACCAAACAAGAACATTACACAGGATAATCCGTTCCATCCAGTGGCCTTAACGCGCATATCACCACGCAACCATTGACGCTAAATTCTTTTCGCGCTGCCTGGAAATATCCTGACCGTGTTAAGTGCAAACAATAATATTTGCAGAGGGACGACCGCGGCGGCGATATCATCTGGATGCTATCGTGGGGTATTTCCACAGCGCGTCTGACACCCATCTTGAATATCCATGTATGAAACCCCCTCACAAATCCCGTCCTCTTTACACCAGAGCTGAGGACAGGCGGGTGGGGGCGTCACGGGGCCTCCACTTGGTGTTTTGACACAGAATAATAAACGCATAATAGCGAGCATGTGTTTGGCTTTCGCCTTCCCTCTCTCCCGTCGCAGCGCGAGTGGCCAAATGTGATTCGCCACATTTGAGACGCAGACCTGCCCAGGGGTTTCTAATAGCAGAGATCGACGATTACTGTATGGAACCTGGATTTTTATTGGACTGGCAGTCCTGCAGGTCACCCTCAATGGACTTATATAGTTTTCAAATGTTAAATTTGGGTTACCTGATCATCACACAATCTGTACATGGCAGTCCTACACTGTTGATGCTGCCCGGCCACTCAAGGAGGATGAGTCTCCCATTGAATCTTGGTCCTCACAAGGTTTTTTTTCTTAAAATAACAACATAACAGGGAGTTTTTGGCTTGCCATTGTCACTTTGGCTTGCTCTTTGGGGGTTTAAAAGCGTACAACACTGTAAAGCTGCTTTGTGATGATGTACTATTGTAAAAAGTGCTATATAATTAAATTACTTGAACTTGAACTTGAGAGATATTGTGCCTCCACCATATTGTTTTCTTAAGGACCACTGTCAGAACCTTGCCTCGTGAACCTTGGTGTGTCTAGTGGTTCTTCATGGGTTTTGTCTTTACATCTGGTTCAATCTATTATTTATTATTTGTTTTTCTGTGTTTGGCACGTTCTCCTCTCAGCGCTATGGATTCCGTGTTCGAATCCCAATCTGGGTGGAGTTTCCTTGTTCTCTTACATGGATCAAGGTTAATTGGATTCTCCAAGTTGCCTCATATACTGTAGAGTGTGTTTGTGTGAGTGAGTGTGGATTGGCGCCTGTCCTGGGTGTATCTGTCCTGGTGTAACCCCACCCCCCCACCCCCCCATGACCCTAGTAGAGGATAAAGCGGAAAATAATGGATGGATGGACTTTTATGTCAGTTATGGAACAAGTGCGACTTATATCACACCTACCACATTCTACATAACTCATACCACAACACTACCCAAAGTAGTGGCGCTACTCTTATTATCATGTTGCACCTAGAGCATGCACGCTGTTTATATAATAAATAAAAGAAACAACAAGTGAGTGTTGTACTATCAATCAGAATGTTGTGGGGTCCAATATTAGGTCCACTGAAGGGTCCTTGAGCAAGACCCTTAACCCTCATTCCTCCAGGGGTGCTGTAGCACTGGGATATTTGCTTTGGAGTTGGGAGTTGCCTTGGATAAAACCATCTGCTAATTTACCAAATAGATTTTTTAATTGGATGCTGTGGCACTGACTCTCCTGAGACACTAGGGGGAGCCTCTACTGTGTCGATATAAGAAGCAATTTTATCGCTTAAGTCAGCTAAGAGCAAGCTCAATCATTGACTTGGCTTTTAGCCAAGGGTTAGCATCTTACTACACAGCGTACCATATCTATAATCAGGAACCACGGTTTAGTGGTAACCATGGTGCAGTACATCAGACCATACAGAATACAGAGTTATACAAATCTGTAAACACCCTAGAGTCCTCCCAAGGTAATGCAAAAAGAGAGAACTCAGACACGGTGGCGACATGGAAGCACTAAGCTCCATTTCTGAGTCATCAGCTGGGGGTGTCATTGGTCTGTCAGCCTCATCAGGACCTCCTCTCCTTGTTAAGTGGCCCTCACAGAACATCAGATCCAGCCGGGTGATCGGCGTGTAATTATCCCGGCGTCAACAGACTTCACACAGCCATGGCCGGAGCATGCTACGTGTCCCAGACCCCGTTGTGTTACAGCTAATTCAGGGAACACGATCCGCCCGAGTGGGATCTGTGTCCAGGCATGCACACTCGCCAGCAGCGGCCAGACCGACTGAGCACTTACCGCGCCTCAGGCCATGTAAGCGCTACGATTCTGCTCCTGACAGCCTGATTTCTGGCCGCTGTGGTGATTACTGTCATCTCACCTTCTCGTCCAGCCGCTTGTAATCGCAGAGGCACGCTGCGGTGGAAAGGTTGTAAGTCCATCCATCCATCTATTATCTTCCACTTTATCCTATATTAGGGTCGTGGGGGGAGTTCCCCATGCCCATCCAGGGGAGAAATTTTCGGGCGCTGAGCAGATACACCCAGGACAGGGCGTCAATCTATCGTTGGGCACACTCACTCACACAGACACAACACACTCTATATGGGGCAATTTGGAGAATTCAATTGACCTTGATCCATGTTTTTGGACTGTGGGAGGAAACCATAGAACCTGGAGGAAACCTACTTAAAACATGGAAACTCCACCCAGATTGGGACCCGAACCTGAATTCCCTAGCACTGAGAGGAGAACATGCAAACCAATAAGCCACCGTGCCACCTAATAATTATTAAAAGTAATAATAATAATAATAATAATAATCCATCCATTTTCTTCCACTTTATCCTCTACTAGGGTCATGGGGGGGGGGTCTAAATGCCCACCCAGGGGAGAACTTTTCGGGCGCTGGGCAGATACATCCCGGACAGGTTGAAATCTATCGCTGGGCACACACTCACTCACAGACACACAAACAAACAAACTCTATATTGGGCAATTTAGAGAATTCCATTAACTTTGATTCATGTTTTTGGACTGTGGAAGGAAACTGGAGAACTCGGAGGAAACCCACGTGGACACGGGGAGAACATAGAAAAACGCCACCCAGATTGGGATGTAAACTGCGAATCCCTAGCGCTGAGAGGAGAACATGCTAAGCACAAAGCCACTGTGCCGCCCCCACTTTGGAAGTGGCTTTTGATAAAAGCATCTGCTAAATGACCAAATGTAACGTGATGTAAATGGCGAGACCTTTGTGGTTGGAGGAGCTGAAGATAGCATTCATTTAGTTTTGTTTTTGGTTTTCCCCTATAAACTTCAGAAAAAAAAACAAGAACTTGCAATGTTCCATGCCAGAAAAATAAAATAAGACGGGGAGGAGGAGCTGGAAAGGGGAACGGCAGTTAAGGGGTTTGCCACAAGCCACTGCCAAACTGCCGCCCAGAGGAGAAATGCAAACGAGCCAATCTGCTCCTTCCCTTTTTTTGGTTTATGGGTGCACGCTATACAAGCTGGCTGGGGTGGAGGTGTATTGGGGGGGTGATCGAGGTGAGGGAGGGGGATATGTCTGCCACCCTGCTCCGTCATATGGAGAGGCGCTCTGCCACAAACGGATGCCTAATGACTCGATTTATTCTAAACGATCCTCCGTTTCTCCTAATGGTCCTTTCCATATGCACAAAAAAAAAACAAACGTGGCCTTGTGATGCGTTCCGCCTCGCTGTGCTGTCTTCTCAGGAGACCGTGGCTCCGGTGTTGGGGCTGTTGGGAGACTGGGGGAGTTTGGGGAGTTTTCCAAACTTTATATCCACCTCTTTTGTACGGCCCAAAGACCAGATGCAGCATCACCTATCCATTGTTACAGCTTTCCGACATGTGGCATGATGACTTAGTGGTCAGCACGTCCACCTCTCAACCCTGGGTATTGAGGTTTTAAGGTGAATTGGCAAAGTACACAAATACCGTATGTGGTGGCTCAGTGGTTAGGGTGTTGGTCTGTCAATCATAAGGCTGTGGGTTCAAATCCCAGGTCCACTGAAGTTACGAATGTGGGTCATTAAGCAACACCCTAAACCCTCATTGGAGACTCTGTGTTGTGACCCCAAACATCCATCCATCCATCCAAAGCAGAAGATAATAGATGGATGGTTAGAGGAAGACCACGCAAACCACAACGACAAAGAGACAAGGACTTCATCCACCAGCTGTTGAATCACACACCTGCTCCGAGGTGTCAGTGGTACCCTGATCTATCCATCCATCCATTATCTTCTGCTTTATCCTCTACTAGGGGCGTGGGGGGGTCCCCATGCCCATCCAGGGGAGAACAATTCAGGCGCAGGGCAGCTACACACAAGTCTGCGCAACCCTGATTTATTATTATTAATTTTGGTATTGAATTCTGCATATATGCCACTCACACTGATGACTATTATAGCTCTGAGTGCTAAAATTAATTTAAGAGGGAAATTTGTCTGCTTTCTATGCAGAAATAAAATAATAAGCAATAAGGAACCATTATTATAAGGAGCAATACAGTTGCAGTCGAGCACATCATCCCAGAAACTTAGTGGTTCCCACCGCAAGTCTTCGCTCAAAGTGAGGTGAGCTCCTCTTTTTTTTTTTTTTTTTTTATCAATTATTATTTATTTATTCAAATGGGTTGTGACAGCTGTTGCCAGAGCATAAAGCAAGCTGGATTCAGAGAGCCGGGGAGAAAAGAGCTGGCGTGGATTCAGAGCTCCGGCTTCACGTCTGATACAGTTCCCAAACTATTCTCAGCGCGAACTGTCACAACACCTAATAAAGAAGATGCATGGGAACTGAGGGACATGTCTCTCGGTGACATCAACATTACATCAGCGCCAGGAGTTTAAACAGGTACAGCCCTTTATAGAGCCTGTGATACAGCAACCGGTTCCCTACCAGTTCACATGGGGTCAGTTTGTGAGCAGAATGGATTAGATAAGTCGAAAGTTCCTTAAAGTTCCATTTGTTCCTAAACTAAAGTTGTATTCAAGTCTGACTGTTTGGAACAAGGCTCTGCATCATCACCTATCCATTGATACATTCCCGACACATGGTGGCTTGATGGTTAGCATGTCCGCCTCTCAACCCTGGGTATCCAGGTGACCCACGCGACCCTAGTAGAGGATAAAGCGGATAAAGATATAGAGGATAAAGATAATGGATGGATGGAAACTCACACGGAAAGAACAATCCAATTCCAGTTTTGAACCTGGAATCCTTAGGCGAACATGCTTACCACTAATCCTTCATGGCCTTCTTGTACATTTATCCAAAGTGATTTACAAACATCTCAACTTGGTTGGGGTCAGGGCAGCACGGTGGCTTAGTGGTTAGCATGTTCTGATCTCAGTGAATCTAGGGATTCCCGGTTCAAATCCCAATTTGGGAGGAGTTTCCATGTTCTCCCCGTGTTTCCTCCGGGTTCTCCAATTTCCTCCCACAGTCCAAAAACATGGATCAAGGTCAATTGAATTCTCCAAATTGCCCCATATAGAGTGTGTTTGTGTGTGTGTCTAAGTGAGAAAGTGTGCAATAGATTGGCAACCTGTCCTGGTTGTATCTGCCCAGCGCCCAAAACGTGTCCCCCTGGTTGGGCATGGGGAACTCTCCCCCGTGACCCTAGATTTTGGCTCAATCGACTGCTGCAGACCTGCAGTAAGGGAACGTCATGCAATTCTCATTTCTTCTCTGAATCAATATCTCACAGCAAGATATGTGATGGAGGGACGGGAAAGTGGCCATGCCATTTACCTCTAATTGAATACAGAGGCTTCAGGCCCACACAGCTGGGGTCAGCACAATCGGTGCTACGACTCCGTAGCTCCAGCGTTTCATCGGACGCCGTCTCTCAGGCCTAATAACTCAGATGAGTGCCGCTGGCAGCCTCCCGCCGGCATTCCGGATGGGACAAGGGAATACCAGTCCGTACCAATAAAGGAGGCTGGGGAATTGTACGTGTGGCCCACCCTTTGTGATTTACAGGCGGGTGGAGACGGTCTAATAACTGAGCCGACGAGAAGTAATTAGCTTATTCGGAGGAATCCTGCACGTTTGTATGTTTGCAATTACGATTTTGTTTCTGCCTCTGTAATGAGTTCCAACAATGCCGTTAATGGTGTTATTGGCAGGCCACCAGACGTCTCCATTCACTGCCGCACGTCTGATAGCACTTTTTTAAAGCAATAAATCAGTTCAGTGCACAAGGCAATATTTAAATCTATGTTATTAAAAGTGTTCGAACAACAATATCAGACTGATGTCCGGCTAGTTTTATGGATTGATCATCGCCGTGCCAGTGGATCCATGAAGCATGAGGACTTTTTAATCTGTTTCGATTGCGCTGCACTGCGACAGTCGGGCGCTGGCAAGAGGGAGGCAGGTTGGGAGACGGAGAGAGATACAGGTATCGATGTGCGGCGGTCCTTCTGTCCTGATC
Source organism: Corydoras maculifer (assembly GCA_019802435.1). Lineage (NCBI taxonomy): Eukaryota > Metazoa > Chordata > Actinopteri > Siluriformes > Callichthyidae > Corydoras > Corydoras maculifer. The sequence goes on along the minus strand of JAFMOD010001028.1, from coordinate 205,513 downwards.
TGTCCCTATTTACATAATAATAATAATAATAATGATAATAATAATAATAATAATAATAATAATAATATGCCCAGCGATGGATTGGCTCCCTGTCCTGGGTCTATCTGCCCAGCGCCCGAGACGTTCTCCCCTGGATGGGCATGGGGAATCCCACCGCGACCCTAATAGAGGATAAAGCGGGAGATAATGAATGAATGAATGAATAATAGAGAACGTTTCTGGCATTGGACAGATACACCCAGGACAGGGTGCCAACACACACTCACACAAACACACTCTATATGGGGCAATTTGGAGAAATCAATTGACCTTGATCCATGTTTTTTGGACTGTGGGAGGAAACTGGAGAACCAGGAGGAAACCTACTTGGACATGGGGAGAACATGAAAACCCCACCCAGATTTGGATTTCAACCAGAAATCCCCATCACTGAGAGGAGAACATGCTAACCACTAAACCACCGTGCAATCCTGGAAGGGCTGGGACCACCCCCACCATGACCATTAGTAGAGCATAATGCGGAAGATAATGGATGGATATTAAAATTACGTCTGCTTTCAATCCAGCAGCCCAAAGTGTAAACGCAACCGAGTGCACGAGACTTTCTTTCCATTTGTCATGTGACACGTCATCCGTCAATCCGCCTCTGAGTGACAGTTGGGTTAAACAAGTCGGCGATTCAGACTCCCACCCCTCCACCCCTCCACCCAGCTCATTTGGCTCCCCTCGCAGTCGGCGATGTGGAATTACGCATCTGTGGAATTACCCTCCGTCACATGATTAAAATTCTGATTGAGTTCGCTGGGCCCGGCTCTCCAACCGTCCGCTCGATAGCAGCTGCAGGACTAAGAGAGTTGTTACAGGACCGGCTGACTGCTCGTGTCAGCACACTGCCAGCGCTCTTGGCAAGAGGAGGGCATGAAATAAAAGCGGCGAGGAACAGAAGCAAAATAACGAGGAGCGCCATCAACCGCGGGAAAACGATGCCCACCGGGAGCAGGATTTCGCCGGCACCTCCTCCTCCAAACGGGGCCGCTTGGCTCCCAGCCTCCTTTCCAGCACCGTCGCCATATTGGGACTTTCTGCATGGAGGCGTCCGAGCAGCTGCATTCAGCAGAAAAATAAATAAACAAAGACAGAAGGGAAATGAGCCTCTTTCTTTTTTTCTTCTTCTTCTTTTTCTCGGAGGTCTGTAACAAATGCTGTGCTAAGAACTTTTTTGTTACCATCTGCAAAAATCAGGGCCCGGTTGCGGCCTGGTCTGCAGCACGGGGTGGCGACGCAGGTGCCTCGGTGCCGCCACTATCGCGCACGTCGAGTGAAAACAGCCACAAGAAGGGTTTTTCGAATGTTTTTGTCTCTTCATCTGAGTTCAGGGCTGATAATTATCTCGGAACGCGGGTTCAGCCGGCAGCGCACGGCGCGCACCCCTTCTGTCATCAAAGCCCGCTTGTCTGCAAACAAACGGTATTCACGGAGGCGCAGACGCACACCGCAGGCGTGCATGGGCGCAATTGATTACACAATGGCAGGTGATGAGAGAGGAGAGGCACGCTCAAATCAGCCACGCGCCATCACGCTCGCAAGTTACGCAGTCCTTATAGGAATGGTATTTATAGGCGCGTCACACTCGCACCTACACAAATACTTAATTACACACAAGGCGCATGAGTCCGATGTCAAGCCGGCACTTTAAAATACTACGATCCTCATTACAGAATTTTTTGCAGAGTAAAATGATATAAAGTTGATAAATGCAACACAGTTTTGTATGATAATAATAATATTAATACAATTAAAATAAATGGGATAATTGTTTTGGACTTGTTTCTTTTCTTTGTTCGAATTAAGTGGAGCATGTGTGCGAAAGTGTGTGGACAACTAGGGACATGTGTCTAAATTTATGTAGACGTCTAGGGTTATGTGTCCAAATTTGTGTAGACGTCTAGAAACATGTGTCATAAAGTGTGTAGAAAGGGTTATGTGTCCAAATGTGTGTGGACATTTAGGGGGATGTGGCCCAAAGTGTGTGGACGTCTAGGGTTATGTGTCCAAATGTGTGTGGACGTCTAGGGACCTGTGTCCCAAAGTGTGTAGAATGGGTTATGTGTCCAAATGTGTGTGGACATCTAGGGACATGTTTTCAAAAGTGGGTGGACGTCTAGGATTATGTGTCCCAAAGTGTTTAGATGTCTAGAGACTTGTCCTAAAGTGGGTTATGTGTCTCAAAGTGTCTGGACGTCTAGAAACATGTTTCCCAAAATGTGTAGACGTCTAGGGCCTTGTTTCCCAAAGTGTTGAGACATCTATAGACATGTGTCCCAAAGTGTGTGGACGTCTAGGGTTATGTGTCCATATTTGTGTGGACATCTAGAAACATGTTTCCCAAAATGTGTAGACGTCTAGGGCCTTGTGTCCCAAAGTGTTTAGACATCTATAGACGTGTGTCCCAAAGTGTGTGGACATCTAGGGTTTTGTGTCCAAATGTGTGTGGACGTCTAGGGTTATGTGTCCCAAAGTGTGTAGAAAGGGTAATGTGTCCCAAAGTGTTTAGATGTCTAGATACTTGTCCCAAAGTTTACTTCTAGGTTTATGTGTCTTAAAATGTCTGACGTCTGGGGAAACATGTCAAAGTGTGTGGATGTTTAGGAATACATGTCCAAATTTGTGTAGACGTCTAGGGTTATGTGGCCCAAAGTGTTTAGACATCTAGAGACATGTGTCCCAAAGTTGATTTCTAAATCAAAATGTGTGTGGACGTCTAGGGTTATGTGTCCAAATTTATGTGGAAGTCTAGGGACATGTTTCCCAAAATGTCTAGGGTCATGAGTCCCAAAGTGTATGGACATCAAGGGACATATTTCTCAAAGTGGGTGGACATCTAGGGACACGTGTCAAAGTGTGTGTATATCTAGGGATATGTGTCCAAATTTGTGTAGACATCTAGGGTTATGTGTCCCAAAGTGTTTAAATATCTAAAAACATGTGTCCCAAATTTGAGTCCTAGGGTTATGTGTCCCAATGTGTGTGGACGTCAAGGGACATGTTTCCCAAAGTGTGTGGACATCTAGGGTCATGTGTCCCAAAGTGTTTAAACATGTGTCCCAAAGTGTGTGGACGTCTGGGGTTATGTGTCCAAAAATGTGTCGACATCTAGGGACATGTTTCCCAAAGTGGATGGACGTCTAGGGACATGTGTCAAAGTGTGTGTATGTTTAGTGATATGTGTCCAAATTTATAGGGTTATCTAGGGACATGTTTCCCAAAGTGTTTAGACATCTAGAGACATTTGTTCCAAAGTGGGTGGACGTCTATGGTCATGTGTCCCAAAGTGTTTAGGCATCTATAGACATGTGTCCCAAAGAGTGTGGACGTCTAGTGTTATGTGTTCAAATGTGTGTGGGACAAGTGATCCAAAGTATGGAAAGGTATGTGCACACCCAGGGTCATATGTCTCAAAGGACACCTATACATGTACAAAATTAAGTGGACACCCAGTTACCTACCTAGACGCTCAGGTACACGTGTCCAAAAGTATGAGGCTGCCCAGGTACATAAGTGTAAAGTATGTGGACACTCAGGATCTTGTCTCCAAATTTTTTGGACATCAGCTCCCATGATACAGACAGTTCTCTCCTGATGTCATGACATCACCTGATTCCTTTAGAACACTCTAAACAGCATGTCAAATGGTAAAGGTGACCCGATGGAATCCCTCGCTGTATTCTGATCCATCCGTTAGAATGTCCCTATACGGGCCGGTCCGATATGGCACACCTCGCAAACCCTCTAGAGCCACACGTACCCCCTCACACCCGCTCCGTTACCTCTTCACTTAGTGCAATCCGAACTCCAAAAGGATACGGGGGACGGGTGTGGACGCGGTGGGTGGTGGAATCAGGAACGCAGTTGCGGATAATTCATCATGTTTGTTGGTGGCACAAAAATGTCAAGGGCAGGGAAGACACTCCCGGCCAATTAGACAGCCACACACAGGTTCCTCTGCACACACGCCTGCTGAGAGGGTTAGAACGGCTGCGCGCATGAAGAACACGGCGCACGGCGCTGACAAATCGCATCCGCCTGCGTTTTGGGAGAGCACACAGACCTAATTGAGGTGAACTTTAGGAAAGGTTGGGAATCCTCGATTCTGCTGAACTGTGTAGGTTCAATATAAAAGTTCCCCTGGATTCAGGGGTCTGAGTTCTATGTTGGTTCTGCTCAGTGCCATATGTCATCTGTTCAGAGTGATTTCAATGGATTTGAAATGAAGGAACTAATGAATCTACAGTTGACCGAATACACAAAACGAGCAACTATGACATTTTAACCTACAAAAGACCTGCACTGTCCTCTCTCTGTCTCTTTATATATACATGTCTATCTATCTATCTATCTATCTATCTATCTATCTATCTATCTATCTATCTATCTATCTATCTATCTATCTATCTATCTATAGATATATAAATAAATAAATAAATAAATAAATAAATATATATATATATATATATATATATATATATATATATATATATATATATATATATATATCAAATTTGTGTGTGTTTATTATAACTACTTCAACTAATATTACTAATACAACTACTACTATCACTACAACTTTTACAACTTTTACAACTGTTACAACTACTATTACTACTACTACTTCATCTACTACAAATTCTACTACTACTGCAATTACTATGATTTCCACTACTAAAATTACTACAATTACTATTACTGCTACTACAACTACAATTACTATGATTTCCACTACTACAATTACTATCACCACTACTAAGACTACTACTACCACTACAACAACTACAATCACTATTGCTACCTCTACTACTACCACTACTATTAATTCAACTTGTGTTCCTGCTACCACAACTACTTCCACAACTACAAGTACTCTTGCTACCACTAATTCAACTACATCTAATGCTAATACTAATGGGTGAGCTGTTTGATTGTTGTTTACTCTATAAACCAAATACTTCTACTTCTACCACTACTACTATTACTATGATTTCCACTACTACATGATTTACACTACAATTACTATTACCTTTACTAAGATTACTACTACTACAGATACTGTTACTACTCTTACTACAATTATTATTATTTCTACTAAGACTACTATAACTACTACTATCACAGATACTATTACTATTACTAATACAATTACTATTATGTTCAATACTACCACTTTTACTACTACTAGAGCTACTACTACTAAAATTACTATTACTTCTACTAAGAGTACTTCTACTATTATTACAACTACTACACTTACTATCACTACCTCTACTACTTCTACTACTACGCCTTTGACTTGTGTTCCTGCTACTACAACTACTACCACAACAACTAGTAGTACTCTTACTACCACTCGTAATACTTCGACATCATCTAATACTAATGTGTAAGTGTGTAACTGATGGTTGCTCACTCTAGAAGCCAAATTTACAAGTCATTGTAAGCCATATTTTTAAAGTTTTTATGAGACTAGCACTGATCCTACACTCACTATTTCTACACTTTCCACTACCTGTAGCACTACCACCACCGTTGCCGCTGCCACTGCATTACAATGGCGGAGCGGTCTGAGCTGTCCCGCTGTAGTGTCTGTTTCCCGTGCAGGTCTGTGTTCTCTCATGTAAAAGTGAGCTTTTCTCACAGGAGATGACAGCTGTGAAATTACACCAGGAAGCACCCAACACTCCTCGCCAGTCCCCTCATTCATTTTCATGCTCATCCCAGCACGCGCTCATCTGAGAAGTCTGTCTCACCCAGCCTCTGTGTGCAAATGCGCCCGGGTTGTTATGCATGACCGAGATTTATGGACAAGAACCAAATGGATTCGCACCAACAGATCTCTGGGTTTTGAATTTCATTGTTTTTAAAGTAAAGAGAGAACCAAATTGATTAAAGGTCACTGGTTTATTTCTATGGGATAGGTAAATATGGCCCACTTCTTTTAACCCACCTCCTCAGTTTGGGGTTCACGTTAAGGACTGCTCGTCTATCCAGCAGTCTTGTCCACTGCAGTTCTATTGCAGGAGTTAATGCAACTTCCTTCTGTGCTGTGACAAAAACATCCTTTCAGGTTACAGCAAACAGCCAAACCACATTCCTGTCTGTATTACCCAGCATGGAACCGCAAGCAGGTTCCTGTTAAGACTGACAGCAGGGCCACTGATAAAGAACTGATACAGAACTGATGCAGATCAGAGATCATAACCTCTATATTATTGTCTTGCTTTCTCAGTGTTGACAGGACAGGACTGGGTCTGTGAGACCTTCACCTGCTGCTCACCTACAGACTGAATCTGACTGTAGAACTGCGTTAGTCTTCTCCTCCATACTGTTGTTCCAGTTCAGCATTTAACTAAAACTATTACTACCACTGCTAGAACTACAACAACTACTACAACTACTACTACAAATAATAATAATAAAACTTCCACCACTAGTACTACAATTTCTACTAGTACTACTACTAATAATAATAAAATTACAACAACAATAATAATAATAATAATAATAATAATAATAATAATAATAATAATAATAATAATAATAATAATAATAATAAATCTACTACTTCCACTACTACTACTACTAATAATAAAACAATAATAAATAATAAATAATAAAATAATAATAACAAATAATTATAATAAAACTACTGCATCCTCTACTAATACTACACAAGCATTTCTACTATTACTACTATTAATGATAATAATAAAAATAACTACTTCCACTACTAATACTAATACTACTAAAACTATTACAATGACTACCAATACAACAATTACTCCTACAACTACTACTACTACCACTACTTATATGAAAAAACCCACTACAATCACTACTGATACAACAACTACAAATACTACTACGCCTAATACTTCTACTACTGATAATACAGTGACCAATACTACAACTACTTGGACCACTGTTTCTACTACCACTTGCAGGTCTACTATTACTAGAATTAATAATATGTCTGCCATTATATCATTCCTAGGGTATGTTGGGGTGACTGCACTTCCACCTGCTCTCTGTTTGGCTTCATACTTTGATAACTATAATCTAAAAGATCAAAAGAGGAGCCGTGTGTGTATAGTGCGTTGCTTTTTCCTCACTAGTTTGGGAAATGACCTGCAGGTTTCTGAGTTCCTATTAGAACATTTATTATAGTCACGTCCTCCAGCAGAACCGGTGCACGAGCCTATAATCAGGATGCAGTGAACTGGCCTGTTGATGTACAGTAAACATTAAGTATGATGCGTTGTGTGAATAATTTATCCCCAGTGCTTAATTATTCAAGCTGCAGCGAGTGCCGCTCCTCCCACATGATGGAAGCGTCGCAGATTTCTTCTGAGTGAGGAGACATTTTGTAATTGTTCTCTGTTTCTAGAGAAGTTGCTCAGCATACAAACCTGCTTAACTAATAAATGTTCTGATCGTAACGAGCATCGTCATGACTTAAAGGCAATGTGGTTCATACTGCAACACACGCACATACACACACAGACAATGGGATGTTTGCTCACTGGGTTCATACTGGAACACACACACACACACACACACACACATAATGTTTACATTATGCATATACACACAGAGACACACACAATGTTGTGTAATCTTACTGTGTTCATACTGGATGTTGGCTAGGGGATGTCTGTATGTACGCTATATATATATATATATATATATATATATATATATATATATATATATATATATATATATATATATATACAAATACTTGTGTGTGTGTGTGCGTGTGTGTGTGCGTGTGTAGACATAATGTCTAAATTATGTATATACACACAGAGACACAGACAATGTGGTGTAGTCTTACTGGGTACATGCTGGAACACACACACAAACACATACATATTTGTATATATAGCATACGTACAGACACAGACAATAGGATGTTGGCTTCTACATTACTCATGCGCACATATATACATATGTACACACATACACATTCTCACATACCATGCATATATACCATACCTTAAATAATATGTGACCCCTACAACCAATATAGGGCTCAAGTGGCCGTAGTGGCTCAGTCCCAATTCAACTACAGTCCTTGAGACTGCAGGTGAAATGTCACTAAATACAGGTTCTAGAATGTTCTCGAAGGTTGATTCAGTTGTTTGTAGCTACTAGTCCAGAGATCCATGCGTCCGCGCTGAGGATGGATCACACAAGGAAAAGATGCTGTCAGAAATTGATTTGTGTGGTGGTGTGTAAGAACTGCGGTGGCACGTACCCGCGTACCACCTTCCCTCCACAGCTGGGGGAAGTGATGGTGATAAATGGGGAGCTGTATAAAGACACAGTCACCGGGGAGCGCATATCTGCTGCCTCCTAAAAACCCCAAACCACTAGCTGTCAGATTCTTTTTAAAATCCATCATGGAACCCCGTACCTGCTCTCTGTATGTCTCTGTTGCGTGACGATGGCTCTCGGGCGTAAGTAAGTGAAGTAGACTCACAATGGGACTCTCACACGATAGTTCAGATTGTAAACATGACGGAAAAAGTTTTATCTTGTAATATCGGAGTAAAAGGTTATATGGGTAAGAAAAAAAAGAATATATATAATATACTGTACATGTGTTGAAGAATGATGTCACAGTGATGTCACTAATGGTTCAAGATCATTCAGGGATAATGAAAGTTTGAATGTCTGGTCAAGATCTATCTTTTATAAAGTACACACACACACACACACACACACACACTTACAGATACAGACATACATACACACACATGTTACAGATAAATGCACACACACATACACAGACACAGACACACAGATACTTGTACACACACACACACAAACACAGATACATGTACACACACCCACTTACACACACAATAAGATTCAGATACAAAAACATATACATGCAGACATCCACTCACACACACGTACATATACATACCCTCACAAACACACACACACACCCACGTGTACACATACATACACTCACACACACGTACATATACGTGCACTCATACAAATAAACACACACACACTTACTAATACATACATTTATACATGTATGCACACACTTATACACTTACAAATAGATACACACACACACACACACATACACTTTTCTTTATTTAATCTACCAACCACCTCACTCCCCAATATGAGGATCTTATTAGATCCCACTTTCATCCTATTTTCATGAGGTCATGGGATTACCTTTGAAGTTTAATCCATTTCCACCATTGTTTGTTTCCATTCATGTGAAGTCTTGCCGATGTAAATGCTCTGGGCCCCGGGGCCCTTTGGAAAGCAACGGTGTTCCTGAAATGCATAATCCTAGGAATGCGGCTCCGACCAGGGACGTGACGAAACCTGCCATTCCACAGACATCCCATAACCGCAGATCGCCATAGAAATGAACTACAATCTTTCTGTTGTGCTTGAAGGGGTTTTAATATATGCTCAATAGTGGGGTGGACAAGACGAGAGAAGCAGCATAATGCTATATGAGTGCCGGGAAAACGTGGAACAACTGGAAGCGTCTGTTGCTAAACAGAAACTTTGAGCTCAGAAAGGAACTCCTACGAAGGAAACGATAAAATATTAAGGGACACTGGATACCTTGTCTCCTCTGGCAGTGGACCCGAGGACGAGCTCTGTGTGGGTGTTGGTGTGTGGGTGTTGGTATGTGTGTGTGTGTGTGTGTGTGTGTGTGTGTTTTAGAAAAAGGAGAAAAATTACAATGGTCACACTACCCATCCATCCATTATGTTGTGCTTACTCGTATAGCTTGACAAAGTTCAAGTTATTTATTTATATAGAACTTTTTACAGGGCGGCATGGTGGCTTAGTGGTTAGCACGTTCGCCTCTCAGCACTAGGGATTTCCGCTTCGAATCCCCATCTGGGTGGAGTTCTCCCCGTGTTCCTCCAGGTTCTCCGGTTTCCTCCCACAGTCCAAAAACGTGGATCAAGTCAATTCATTAATTCATTCATTCATTATCTTCCGCTTTATCCTCTATTAGGGTCGCGGTGGGGTTCCCCATGCCCATCCAGGGGAGAACGTTTCAGGCGATGGGCAGATACACCCAGGACAGGGCGCCAATCTATCGCTGGGCAAACACTCACACACACAGACACGCACACAAACACACTATACATGGGGAAATTTACAGAACTCAATTGACTTGATCCATGTTTTTGGACTGTGGGAGGAAACCGGAGAACCCGGAGGAAACCCACGCAGACACGCGGATAACATGGAAACTCCAGCCAGATGGGGATTTGAACCGGGAATCTCTAGTGCTGAGAGGCGAACGTGCTAACCACTAAGCCACTGTGCCGCCCTGGATCAAGTCAATTCTCACTCACTCACACAGACACATAACAAAAGGGCAATCTAGAGCATTCAATTTACCTTGAATCCATCCAGGTTGGGATTTGAACCTGGATCCTCAGCACTTAAAGGAGTATGAGCTAAACACTATGCCACTGAGTCACCAGTTGCCATTTATTTTTATCATTATTTCTGTATTAATGGACGGCACAAGAACTGGGTGGCTTAGTGGTTAGCATGTTCTCTTCTTAGCACTAGGGATTCCCGGTTCGAATCCCAAACTGAATGGAGTTTCAATGTTCTCCCCGTGTCCGCGTGGGTTTCCTTCAGGTTCTCCGGTTTCCTCCCACAGTCCAAAAACATGGATCAAGGTCAATTGAATTCTCTAAATTGAGTGTGTTTGTGTGAATGAGTGATGGATTGATGCTCTGTCCTGGAAGTATCTGCCCAGCACCTGAAACATTCTCCCCTGGAAGAGCATGGGGAGTAGAGGATTAAACGGAAGATAAAGGATGGATTCATGTATTATTATAATAAGTAGTAATATTATCATCGCTTCACACCATAAACATTAATTTCCCATTTTCTCCTTGAAGAAACGTCAACTGCTACCTACGTAGGTGGAGCCAAAGCAGATGGCAGGCTGCTCGCTTTGGCGTGGAGGCCCTAGTTATGTCACTGTGCGGTGTTCCAGATGGCTTGCTGCGTGAGACTTCTTTGCCCACAGGAGACTACATACATGAGTTTGTCATTGGGACATGGCCTCTGAGGACTGTGTCTTTGCTTTTGCAAAATTTCATAAAAACACACATTTGCACTGCTGTGTACCGAAACTTGTTAAACACACCGTCAGCACACTTTTAAACACATCTAGGTTTGGTCTCAACAAGCTTCTACAAAGGATGTAGCAGCGTAGAGCTTGGAATACTGGAGGTTTCAGGGTTCAATCCCAGAGACCACCCCAATGGGGACCAGTGTGCCATTGTTGGTTCTTGTGCGAGAACCATAACCCCTCATTGCTCCAGGGGTGCGGTATCACAGCTGACCTACAATGTTTGAAATACTGAAGGTTTCAGGGTACAGTCCCAGAGACCATCCCAATGGGGACCAGTGTGCCAATGTAGGTTCTTGTGCAAGAACCATAACCCTTTATTGCTCCAGGGGTGGGGTACCACAGCTGACCCACAATGACCGACATCAATTTGGCATCCTTCTAGGTCTCATCTTATCAATCCTTAAGGGCCACAGGGTGATTTCTCATGCCCTTCCAGGGGAAAACATTTCGTGTGCTGGCCAGATACACAGGGTCCCAATCTATCACTGGGAATACACTCACTCACACACTATGTAGGGGCAATTTAGATAGCAGCAACTTTAGATAGCAGCAACTTTGGATAGCAGTCAATTCAACCTGAATCCATGACTGTGGGAGGAAACCAAAGACCCTGTAGAACACCCATGCAGACATGGAGAGAACATGGACACCCCAGCCAGATCGGTATTTGAACCTGGATCACCTGCGCTGAGAGGCGGTCATGCTCGTATCACGCAATTATTAAACCCTTCATGTTTGCATCTTTCAATTGCCACCACCAAAGGATGCGGTGCACCATCCTGTTTGTTTGAAATGCTCTTCCGAATGCACGATGGCACAACGTCACGCCTTTAATTATTGCCTCAATTAGATTGGGACCATTAAAGGTAGGAATGCTCTCATTCCTTAGTCCCACCATTAATATATACACATTTGTCTGCGATTTCCACTCTGGCCTGTAATATCCGTCGCTGTTTTAGTCCGGGATTAATGGAGGGTGGACGGAGAAGTAATTAACACCGCCATGAGTCGGACAATTCATCTCCCGATGCATCCTGCTGATCCTGATGCTCTCTGGGTTTCCATTTCGAGTCTATGGAGGAGGCTGCTGCGAGGCAGCATCGCAACGAATTGCCCCTTTAAGACCAGAGAAGGTGGGATCGTCTCCAGAGGGGCATCTAGAGGTGTATCGCACCCAGATGAAATCGAGACCTCACATTCTTTTTTTTTTATTATGGCAATATAGCTGGTTATAGTAATAAAGGCATTCAGACCTAATAATATTTTACGGCATAATCGATATTTACTGTTGCTCCAGAGGGGCAGGTCTGTGCTGGGCGATATTGAAGTTCAGCTAAGGAGGCACTCAAAACAACACCCCCCCCCCCACACACACACACACACATTCCCGGTGAAACAAACACAGTTGCAAGCTTTTCTACAGGGAAGGGTTACTCCAAGAATTTGAGGTCAGTCACAGTTGTTGAACGAGAGGACAAAAAAGAACTTCCCTAAACTTCCTGCAATGAGAAGTAAATAAAGACCCGGGACGGTGGCTTAGTGGTGAGGATGTTCACCTCTCAGCGCTGGGGATCCAGGTTCGAATCCCAGGTTCTACCGTTTCCTCCCATAGTCCAAAAACATGGATTCAAGACAAATTAAATGATTTAAATTGCCCCATTGCATTAAATTGTCCACCCCCAATACCAAAAGCAGAGCTGTGAGAAGGTGCACCAACCAAAGTTTGTGCTCCTGTCCTCCTCTGAGGTCAGAGAGTCAGGACAGGGCTGACAGGAAACCGCTAGACAAGGATTTCTCGGGTCACAAAGTGACCTCCGAGCGGGAAAAAAAATCCATATCCATTATGATGCTAATACAATAACCGCGTCATGGACCTCGCCAAGGACCAGTGCGCCGCATGCGACAGGAGGAGCCGAGTGACCTGCCATTGGGTAGTGATTTGGGAGAGATCCACGTCCTGGTCTTGCTTGTGTTCTTCCCCCCTGCCTTAAAAGCCCACCTTCTGAAAATCGCCAACGTTGCAACGGCCATAACGATTAAAGCTGTAAGTGATCCGGCTCCGGATCGATTCAAACTGTCAGCACTAACTGGACATCAACCTTGCTATCGGATCATGTTTGGGTTTTGTAATTCAAGTGACCGCAGTCTCGTCTTGCTGGTCACCTCTAATCAAAACTGCTCCACTAGTCTCGGCGCTGATGACCAGCATGTCCTTCGGGCGGCGTGGCATGAAATATGAAATCCGCGACCCAAGGTGAACGAGGACCTGTTTGGAGCCGTGTGGAGATCTACAGCTAAAAATAATTGAGGAATCTTGTATCTTACACATAAGTACATCCATAAATAATAGAGGGTGGGGCCAGCAATCTAAAGGTTGGGGGTTTAAATCTCAAGTCCACCAAAGATGTAAATATAGGCCCTTGATCAAGGCCTCATTGCTCCAGGGGCTTGTGACAGTGAACCATGTGTTCTTTGTCTTCAGCTTTATCCTCTACCAGGGTCGTGGGGAGGGTTCCCCATGCCCATCTAGGGGAGAATGTTTTAGGTGCTGGGCAGATAATATTTTTTTTTTTTTTTATTATATTGTGTTTTCTAGAATAGCGACAGTAGAAAGAAAAAAAATCCCTGTTATGTTGTTGCCTTAAGGAAGAAACCTTGTGAGGATCAAGACTCAGTGGGGGACTCATCCTCCTTGAGTGGCTGGACAGCATCAACAGTGTAGGACAGCCGTGTACAGATTCTGTGATGATCAGGTTACCTGTATTTAATCTGAGTGGTGGATGATTCTCAGTACTACAGTGGTGTGGTGTGGTTCTACATACTTATCTACCTACATATCTACCCATGTGCCTTCCCACTAATCTACCTACAAACCATTTTGCTTAGTTAACTACCTACCTACAGACCTTCGTTCCCACTTACCTATAAACCTACCTACCTGCCAACATACTCAGCTACCCACATATCTACCCATGTGCCTACCCACTAATCTACCTACATACCATTGTACTTAGTTAACTACCTACCTACAGACCTTCGTTCCCACCTACCTATGAATCTACCTACCTACGGGCCTACCTGCCCATGTGTAGTTACCTACCTACTTACCTACCTTTGCACTTGCCTGCCTACCTGCCTTCCCACCGACCTATAAACCCAGTTATCTGCCTACATTCCGACCTAGCTACCTACTTGCCTATCCATGTATTTACCCACTAATCTACCTAGGTACGTTTGTACTTAGCTAACTACCTACCTACAGACCTTCCTGCCTACCTATGAATATACCTATCTATGTTGCTACCTACATACATTCCCACCAATCTACCTATATACCTTTGTCCTTAGGTAACTACGTACCTATAAACCTACCTACCTGCCTTCATATGTTCCTACCCACCAATCTACCTATCTACCTTTATACTTACAAAATGACCTACCTATGTACCCACATATGTTCCTACCTGCCCATATGCCTATTAAACTTTGTACTTACCCACCAACCTATACATCTATCTTTCTCAAAATCTTCCTTTGAACCTGTTTTCCTGTACACATCCCTCTCTGCCCACATACCTACCACTCTACCTACCTCTGGACTTACCTGACTACCTACCTACCTACAATCAAAAGCTTTCTATGGACTTTTTTATTGACCCTATGATATCTTCAAGCCTGAAACATCTAAGTCAACCTTAAAACCACATTTCAACGACATTGATCTATAGAAGATGAGTTTACTTCTTAAAAATCAAAGTCCTCCTGCTTCCGGATGTCTGTAGCTTGCGTTGCTCTTCTATTAAAGCCCCACCGGGGGCTTTTCAACCGGCGGCAAGCTCCGATAGTGTGGGCGAACGTATTACAAGCGATCCCTAGTACTGTACCTGCAGAAAACCCGTTGCGGCAATTCACCGAAGAACTTCCAATAATTTCGAGTCGGCTGAGTTGTGCGAGATATTTCCAAAAGCGGCTAATTCTCCCGCATCCGGCACGTGGGACAATCACCGGCATAAACATTTATCAGTGGCTGCAGGGTCCTGGATGGGGCCTGATTATGTCGGTGGCGGGAGTCCGTGTTTGATTTCTGACAGCAGGCACATTTGCGCTATTCACTCTGCGGAAATGGGGAAAACCCCCTCATGCAGAACACATTCAGAGACGCGAGAGGCTTCATGTTTTAAAAAGCGATTTGCAGGGCCATACATAAACAGCCCCTCGAACCTCAACCGTGATAAAGGGGACTTGTTGAAACCCAGCCGCGCGGCCGCCGAGGCCGGCGGACGGGCGCGGAGGGCCATTCAGGCGCTGTGCTTCTCGGCGATAAGAAGACACTGAAGCTTGTTTACATGCAGCAATGGGCAAACAAATTGAAAAAAATATTCCCGCCCCGAAGGTCGATGCATATCAAATCAGGATTATTCCAGCAATAATCGCGGAGCCCGGAGGTCGCCGGCTAATCTTCACTTTGTCAGAAATTCTAATTACTTATTCAGCCTTATGTCACGGTCATGGTTACAGGACTCAGGGTTTTCAGGAGGCCTGTTTGTGCTTATTCCTGGTTCAGAATAAAAATAATAATGCCATGTACGCATTGGGGCGGCACAGTGGCTTAGTGGTTAGCATGTTCGCCTCTCAGTGCTGGGGATTCCCGGTTCGAATCCCAATCTGGATGGAGATTCCATGTTCTCCCTATGTCTGTGTGGGCTTCCTCCGGGTTCTCCGTTTTCCTCCCACAAAAACATGGATCAAGGTCAATTAAATTCTCTAAAATGCCCCATATAGCGTGTTTATGTGTGTGTGCGTCTATGTGAGTGAATGTGTGCCCAGTAATAAATTGGCGTCCTGTCCTGGGTGTATCTGCCCAGCGCCCGAAACGTTCTCCCTTGGATGGGCATGGGGAAGCTGCCGTGACTCTAGTACAGGATGAAGTGGAAGATAATGGATGAATGGATTATTATTATTATTAATTAATTCATTCATTCATTCATTCATTCATTCATTCATTCACTATCTTCCGCTTTATCCCATATTAGGGTCGCGGTGGGGTTCCCCATGCCCATCCAGGGGAGAACGTTTCAGGCGCTGGGCAGATACACCCAGGACAGGGCGCCAATCTATCGCTGGGCACACCCTCACTCACACAGACACGCATGCATACACACTCTATATGGGGCAATTTGGAGAACTCAATTGACTTGATCCATGTTTTTGGACTGTGGGAGGAAACTGGAGAACCTGGAGGAAACCCACGCAGACACGGGGAGAACTGGGTGTTTCCCGTGTCCGTGTGTGCTTCCTCCGGGTTCTCCAGTTTCCTCCCGCAGTCCAAAAACATGGATCAAGGTCAATTGGATTCTTTGGTCAATTGCCCCATATAGAGTGTGTCTGTGTGAGTGAGTGTTTCCAGTGATAGATTGGTGTCCTGTCCTGGGTGTATCTGCCCAGCTCCTGAAACGTTCTGCCCTGGATGGACATGGGGAACCCCCCACAACGCTAGTTGAGGATAAAGCGGAAGCTAATGGATGGTTGGATGTATGCATTGAATAAACAGCAGGGCAGGGGATTCCGTCTGTCATCTGCCGATACAAGGGTCTGTCGATGTAAATATTTGATGCACGTGTTTGGAGGAGCAGTGCATTAAGTGCGACCCTCTCTGGCTGGCTCAGATTGCCGCTGTTTATCACATCGGGCAGCACTGGCATCCAGAGACGACACATTATCCCCGTTTGAGGGCCGTCAGTCAGCACAAAGGGCCGTCAGCACCTCGAACAGGATGTGGGTCTATTGTTCTGAGAACGGAGTTATGAAAGAAGCCAGAGTTAAAACAACACGTTCAAAACCTGTTTCCACAACTGGACGTTCAGGGGATTTCGTTTTGGGTCTAATGTTTGTTCTCGAGGCGGCACGGTGGCTTAGTGGTTAGCATGTTCTCCTCTAAGTGCTGGGGATCCGGGTTTGAATCCCGATCTGGTTGGAGTTTCCATGTTTGTGTCTGCGTGGTTTTTCTCTGGGTTCTCTGGTCATCATCTCATGGTCCAAAAACACGTATTCAAGGTGAATTGGTTTCTCAAAATTGAATGTAGGACTTCTCCCAAAGATGGGCAGCACGGTGGATTAGTGGTTCGCACGTTCTCCTCTCAGCGTTGGGGAGTCCCGGTTCGAATCCCAATCTGGGTGGAATTTCCGTGTTCCCCCCATGTTCCGCATATACAGACATTAAAGTGTAATCTTTTTAAGTGAGAATTCAACAGAACATTGAAAGAATAAAAAGTTTCAATAAGTTCATATTATAATGCATTATGCCACTTTGTGTTATAAAGCCTTATGTCAAATTGTTATAACACTTTATGACATTATGAACATCACATTATGCACATTAACAAAGGGTTATGACCAATAAAGCGTCATGAATACCTCATAAAGCTTTATGAATGCACTTATAATGCGACACAAATTCCAGATTCATAGAAAGTGTTGCCATAAAGGTGTATGAATACTTTATAAAGCTTAATAAATCTTTTAATAATGCATTATGAATACCGGGCTTTACGGTGGCTTAGTGGTTAGCATGTTCTTCTCTCAGCACTAGGGACTTCCGGTTCGGATCCTAATCTGGATGGAGTTTCCATGTTCTCATCCCACAGTCCAAAAACATGGCTGGGTCCTGGGTGTATCTTTCCAGAACCCGAAATATTCTCTCCTGGATGGGCATGGGGACCCCCCCCCCCCCCGACCCTATTCAGTTTAATACCTGACTGTACTGAGCACCAAGTAGATTGGACAGATTACTTTCAGTTTGTAGGAAATGAAAAGATATTTCGGGGCTTGACCTCAGAGAAGGACGTAGTCAGGTTCTCTCCATGTGGGGGTCCGTGTGTCTTAGGCCTTGCTTGGCTGGTCTCCCAAATTCCAGAAAGTCTATGGAAGTCTACATAAAATACTCCACCATGTTTCTATACTTAGAAAGTATCATAGTCATCATAGAGATGGACTTTGGAGTTCTACAAGAACATTCTATAGTCTATCTGTTTCTCTACATACACTGTTAGTCCCCTTCACTCTGTTCTCTACAATCAAGACCCCCACGGAACAGGAATTTTTAGGGTGGTTGATAATTCTCTGTACTGCAGTGAGTCCAGAGACGGGTCAAGGGGGGTTCCCTATGCCCATACAGGGAAGAATGTTTCGATACACCCAGAACACGGCGATCTATCATTGGGCACACACTCACTCACACAGATACATACACTCTATATGGGGCAATTTAGAGAATTCAATTGCCCTTAAGCCATGTCTTTGGACTGTGGGAGGAAATCGGAGAACCCAGAGGAAACCCACGCAGATGCCAAGCTGTCACGCCCCCTCTGGGCTGTGTGTGTACTGCAGCACCAATGCCCCTTCTCATGTACTGCTGAGAATTCATGCAAACAAACCACAGATACTGTGTGCGATACTTTTGCTAGAATATCAGGACATCTATATCGCTGCCACCGGATGACATGCCCCGTCTTGTGGCAGAAACCACAGCGAGGACATCAGCTTGAACTCGAAAGTGTTGCTATGAGACCCTGTAATCTGAGCTTTTATTTTGCGCACTTGCCTAGAATTTTGAAATGAAAGGTTCTGAAGGAGGAGGTTCAGGCTTTTTCCCGCCAAAATGACTATGCAGGTGGAGCTAGTAGCTGTGGGGTCGACGGCTAGTTAATAGTTGCCAAAATAGGCCCTTTGGACTACAGAGTGTGGTACTAAATAGAGAACCATGTTCCATTCTCACTTCCATAGACCAAGAAATTGGTGGAAGCCCCTTTATTACTAAAGCTTGACGAGCGTACCTGTTACCTGGTTCCACCTGTGGAAACTTAGAACAGCTATTAAAACTGTTTCAGTGCTGACTTTGGTGCATGATGCTGGAATCCTTACACCACAGAAACCACAGCGAGGACATCAACTTAAACTTGAAAGCGTTGCTATGAGACCAGAATCAGTACTTTTTTTTGCGCACTTGCCTAGAATTTTCAAATGAAAGGTTTTAAAGAAGGAGGTTTGGGCTTTTTTTGCACAAAAAAAATTGGGATGAGCTATAAGTTTTCCGTCATTAAGCCCGCACAGACACACAGACATGGCACATGGGGTGGGGTCAATGGCTAGCCAAAGGTTGCCAAAATAGGCACTTTTGATTACAGATTGTCATACTAAGTAGAGAACCATTGCCCATTCTCACTTCCAAATACTAGAAAATTGGTGGAAGTCCCTTTACTACTAAAGCTTGATGACCTTACCTGTTAGAACTGTTTCAATGCTGACTTTGGTGCATGATGCTGGGATCCTTATGCCACAGAAACAATGGCGAGGAAATCAACATAAATTCTTTCCAAAAATTGTTGCTATGAGAACGTAATCTGTGCTTTTATTTAGCTTACTTGCCTAGAATTTTTAAATAAAAGGTTCTAAAGAAGGAGGAGGTTTAGGTTTTTTCTCACCAAAATGATTATGTGGGTGGAGCTATAAGTCCAAGCTTGCTAGACCATTTTCCATCATTAAGACCGCAAAGACACACGGACATGCCGCATGTAGTGGGGGTCAATGACTAGCTAAAGGTTGCCAAAATGGGCCCTTTGGAATACAGAGTGTGGTACTAAGTAGAGAATTATGCCCCATTCTCACTTCCAAATACTAAGAAATTGGTGGAAGTTCCTTTACCATATAAAGCTTGATCATTTACCTGTTACCTGGTTTCAACTGTGAAATCTTAAGACAGCTACTAGAACTGTTTCAGTGCTGACTTTGTTGCATGGTGCAAGGATGCTTTTCAGTCAACCGCTGTCCAGAGCCTTAACCCTCATTTCTCCAGGCATGATGTACCAACCCTGTGCTCTGACCCCAACCGTCAGGTTGGGATCCTTGTAAGTTACTTTGGATAAAAGCATCTGTTAAATGATCAAGTGTAATATAAGTGTAATGGGTGTTGGGCTATCAATCTGAAGGTTGTAGGTTCAAATCCAATGTCCACTAAAGTTGTGCTACTTTGAGCAAGACCCTTAACCCTCAATGCTCCAGGCGTGATGCACCAACCCTGCGCCCTGACCCCAACCGTCAAATCAGGATCCTTGTAAATCTTGTATCTTGTATCCTACACTTTTTTCACATGATAAAGCGACACAATTTGGATCACAAACAATGACAATGAATGACGTTCCATAGAAATTCAGACAATTTTTCAGCCAATCATCCTAATAACGGTTATGTGCTGAGGCCTATCCCTGCGCTTATTAAAAATGATATAGGGCCACACGTTGGATTAAAAACGATGGCAAAAATGAATTATCATAAAAATACATGCATTTTTCCAGCCACTCATCCTAGAAATGTGTATTTAAAGTGCTGGGGCCTATCCCTGCCCTTATTAAACATGATACAGAGACACACTTTGGATTACAAAGGACGGCAATAATGAAGCTTCAAAAAAATACATACATTTTTCCAGCCACTCGTGCTAGTTATGTGTATTTAAGGCACTGGGGCCTATCCCTGTACTTATTACACATAATAAATAGCCACACTATGGATCACAAACAATAGCAATGAATAAAGTTCCATAAAAATACATCCATTTCTCCAGCTAATAATCCCAGATCCACTGAAGTTACCAACATGGGTTCTTGTCAAGACCCTTAACCGTCATTGCTCCAGAGGCGTGTATGGTCCCGACCTTTACACAGGGTCTAAATAGTGGAACGAAATGCATGACATACTACAGTCGCTCTGCTCTGCTGTGCTGTCACCCTGGCGTCACGCTAAACGACTTTCTGTTTCTCTCACCCTCTCTCAGCAACGCTAACCACACGAGGCAAGCTGTGAGGAGACGAACCCACTGTTGCATCACTTCCTCTAGACTGTGGGTGGTAGAAGGTCACTGCATTGATAGCGTTAGGTTTATCGCGAGCACTCCAACACGTTCACCGCACATGTCCCCAACTCAGCAAAAGTACCAGAAATCAACAGGTTGCAACAAGTTAAATAGGGAGACATCAACATATCACTCCCTTTAATAAGCACATTGATTCCACATAGTATGGAACCGGCCGGTTCAGGCGGCCGAGGTAACTGGAGGACCTGGGTAAGGCGAGCTTAGGTGGAGGCGCGCGCACTTGCACATGACACATCAGCTACAGTAAGCGGACTGCCGATTTCAGCATGTGGGAATCTGTCACCCATCAGTGGGAGCTTAGCACCTCAGCATCATCCCACGCATTGTGGTATGGTGAGTTTACAGGAACGTCCTCCGAATTATTGTAAACAATACAAATGGGAATCGCTTACAGAGGTATGCTGGCTAGAACGCAGCTTGTGGGAGAGAACACAAACATGGAGCGGAGTGTAAAACACTATTGTTTGGGTTAGTATAGGGCTTAGTACCAGGGTCTTTGCACTGTGGGACCCAAACTGGCACTGATGTTGGTCGGCGAGGCATATGGTCTGCAGATTGTATGTACAACGGAACAAATGAGGACTGAAACAGAGAAACCACACCTACAATGCACTGAGTCGCATCAGATCATCTTTCTTTCCCTCTGCATTCATTTTAGAACATTGAAAGCTAACATCCATTGTTCATGCAAGGTTCCTGGGCCAACCCCGCACTTATTTCACATGCTAAAAAGACAAACACAGCACAAAACAAGGATCACAAACAATGGCAATAATGAAGCTTCATAAAAATACATGCAAAACAGCCACTCGTCCTAGTAATGTATGTTTAAGGTGCTGGGGCCTATTCCTGCACTTATTACACATGATACAGGGCCACACTTTGGATCGCCGACAATTGCAAAGAATGACATTCTATTAAAAGTCATACATTTTTTCACCCCCTTGTCCTAGTAACGGTTATGCAAGGTGCTGGGGCCTAACCCTGCACTTATTTCACATGATAAAGAGACACAAATTGGATCACAAACAATGGAAATGAATGACGTTCCATAAAAATTCATACATTATTTAAACCACTGGTCCTAGTAATGTGTATTTAAGGTGCTGGGGCCTAATCCTGCACTTATTCCACATGATACAGGGCCACACTTTTTATTACAAACGACAACAATAATGAAGCTTCATGAAATACATGCCTTTTTCCAGCCACTCGTCCTACTAATGTGTATTTAAGGTGCTGGGTCTTATCCCTGCACTTATTACACATGATAGAGAGACACACCTTGGATTGCAAACTATGGCAATAATGAAGCTTGATAAAAATACATCCATTTTTCAAGTTTTTACAATCCTAATATTGTTTATGCAAGGTTCCTGGGCCTATTCATGCACTTTATTTATGAATAAAGCTTCATAAAAAATATTTTTTTCAAGGTACTCTTCCTGATAATGTGTATTTAAGGTGCTGGAGCCTATCCCTGCACTTATTACACATGATACAGAGAGTCACATTGGATCTCAAACAATGACAATGAATGAAGTTCAATAAAAACACATTTTTTTAATCACTCATCCTTATAATGTTTATTTAAGGTGCTGGGGCCTATCCCTGCGCTTATTACACATAATACAGAGACACAATTTGGATTATAGACAACGGCAAAGGATGAAGCTCCATAAAAATTTCTGAAATTTGTCATGCCACTTGTTATAATGGTTACGAAAGGAGCTGGGTGTAACAGGTGCCTAGGGCACCTGTTCTTCTGTTCTGTTCTGTTCGTTGAGTTAATTAACTTTCATTGATGGTCGTTTGTTTAGTTAATTAACTCGTTCCTTTGATTGGTTTATTTTTATGCACGTGATTGGGTGTTTTTGTATTTAGTTTCCGTGTTCCCCTTCCTTCGTGCACGTCGTAGTTTTATGTTCACTTGTTATCTGTACCTCATGTTTTTTGGTGTCCCAACACCTTCTGCTACCTGCTAAGCTGCGGCTCTGCGCTTCATTTGCGTAGCCGCTTTTTGATCGAGATAAGCGAGTGTAACACTGGAGCCTATCCCAGGACTTATTACACATGATACAGGAACACACTTAGGATCACAGTGCAGGCTTAAAGCACAATGTGACCCAAATCGATCTGGATTGTTGAAGAAATAAACAACCTCCAGACCGGGGAGAACATGCAAACTGCAAAAGACCTTGAGATGGTTTTTAAGGGATTTATGGGACGCAGTCAGAGATGCTGATGCTCCCCTCTCTCTCCCATCGTGCTCTCATTGTGTCGTCAGCCGTCTCCCCTGCTCCCCTTGTCTGTGTTTAACCTGCTCCAATTAATTCCTCGCCCTCGCGGAGACAAGAGAGGATGGCTTAATAACGCGCCGCAGACCCTCCGGGCCGATTGTCATCTGGAGCCGACACGCTCGCCGCCCTTTCAAGCAGCCCGATTAGTAGAGTTATCAATTATTGTAGTGGGATTGGGTCCGGTTTCCAAGAATTAGGCATGATCGACTACCGAGGCCTGTTTTCCAAAGTGCAAATAAAGGCCTGCGCAGCGAGGAATCCGCCGCCTCTGCCCTCCTGAAAGCCGTCATATCTGTGCAAACAACGATAGCCCCGCTTTCTGGGGTTTTTCCGAGTCTGTCTGAACAAACAGAGCGAGAACGAGGCCACTGCATATCCTCCAAAGACTCGAGCGCACCAGCTTCAGGACGTAGGAAGCCGAGCGTTCATCCTGTGTGGGAGACGAGGAGACTTCATTTAACACCTGCTGACAAGGAAGGAGTCAAAGGTTGTGAAGAGTGTTGGCACGAATCAGTCTGAAAAAATAGGGGCTCGACCCGAAGAGGCAGGTTTTATAGATTTGATTTCTCATGACTGTTTAACAGCAGAGTTCAGTTCACTGTGATCCTCCGCTTCGGATTCTACAGCCATACAATATTCATAGCAACAATAATGTTAAGTAAACCTAATGCAGTGTGTGTATGTGTGTGTGTGTGTGTGTGTGTGTGAGTGTATTCGTATAGATATAAATATATTGAGAGATATATAAACGGATAGTAAAAAAGACAACTAGATAGTGAGGTGTGGATGGACAGACATTTATATATATATATATATATATATATATATATATATATATATATATATAGAGAGAGAGAGAGAGAGAGAGAGAGAGAGAGAGAGAGAGAGAGAGAGAGAGAGAGAGATGCACGCAATGTTTAATCAAAGTTCTAGGTTAAAGGTGCTTATTGCACACAATCAAGTTGGACACGTTGGATCACAAACAATGACAATGGAAAATGTTCTATAAATACATTCAGACAGGGGGAGAACATGCAAACTTGCACAGAGAAAGACGCTGTTTAAAGTTTTTTTTAAGGGATTTAAGGGACGGACCTTCTCAGAGGTAGACAGACAGACTGACAGACAAACCGACACAAAAAGACACAAAGAGTCCAATGGTTGACAGACACACGAATATGTAGACAGACAGACTGACACATAGATAGATGGATAGATAGATAGGTAGATAGATAGATAGATGGATGGATGGATGGATGGATGGATGGATGGATGGATGGATAGACACACAGGAGAATAGATGGACAGACAGACAGACAGGCAGACAGACAGACAGGCAGGCAGACAGATAGATAGATAGATAGATAGATAGATAGATAGATAGATAGATAGATAGATAGATAGATAGATAGATAGATAGATAGATAGATAGATAGATAGATAGATAGATAGATAGACACACAGGAGAATAGATGGACAAACAGACAGATAGACAGAATAGATGGACAGACAGGTAGATGAGTTGCCGGACAGACCAAAAGACATGTATAGACAGACTGATGCGTGGACAGACGGACAGAATGAATAAAAACGCAGATAACATTTTACGGCGCTCAAACCCAGTTTCTGGACGGAACTCTTTCTCGTCTGCCAGGTAACTGAACGCTTTATTATCCAGAATGCTTGGCAGCTACAGTGAATCAGATGAATCAGGTACGGATCCAAACGAAAGCATCGTTTAATTTTCATTAATCACCGTAGACATTCGGGAAACATCCAAATCTGCGCCGAGCTTTATTAATGACTTTTTCAATTATTATTTTTATAATTAATACTGAGGTATTAAAGTACTAAATTTCTTAAAGATATGTTTTATTTAAGGAAAATGAGGCCTAAAAATCCTGATACAAGTACACACACACACACACACACACATATATATATATATATATATATATATATATATATATAGATAGATAGATAGATAGATAGATAGATAGATAGATAGATAGATAGATAGATAGATAGATAGATAGATAGATAGATAGATAGATAGATAGATAGATAGATGGACAGACAGACAGACAAATAGACAGACAGATAAATAGATAGACAGACAGAAAAATACACAGAAAGAAACAGCTACATACATAGATGTGTGGAAAGATAGAGAGATAGATACATAAGCAGACAGACAGACAGAAAAATAGACAGAAGGATACAGCTACATAGATGTGCGAAACAGACAGTCAGACAGATTTATACAATATAGTATAAAATCAGAGGCACCACTGGATGACCAGAAATTGTCTCGACTCTCGTTTCAGACTCTCTGAAAGATAAGCTGTCCCCCTGCCCCGACAGTGAGGACATGTCAGGACTGGAATCCTACTTACAGGAGTCTCCTTGACACCAGGGAGTTAAAGTTTCCGCAAGCCGTGCGTCCGATTGAAAGAGAACCAGTGTTGAGTTTCACTTTAATTAGCCAATGAAAAATGGCATCTGCTGGGTTTTAGGTTCCGTTACTGAAATAGTGCATATTGTCAACCCTGTCAACAAGTAACACTGTGAACTCGCACCACTAGCTTATACCATATACCGACCCACAACTCATATCCCTCCCCCCGCCTCACAGGTGAAACGCAAGGTAAAAACTGCATTCAATACAAAGTTCACTGAAATCAAACTTAATTTATGTAAATAATAATGTATGTGCACGTGTTATTTTATTAGAATAAAAATTTTATAATAATACTGTTTCTGAGGGCGGCACAGTGGCTTAGTGGTTAGTACGTTCATCTCTTAGCGCTAGAGATTCAGGTTCGAATCCCAATCTGGGTGGAATTTCCATGTTTTCCCCGTGTGCACGTGGGAATCCACAGGGTTCTCTGGTTTTTTCCACAGTCCAAAAACATGGATCAATGTCAATTGAATTCTCCATATTGCCCCATATAGAGTGTGTTTGTGTGTGTCTGTGTGAGTGAGTGTGTGCCCAGTGATAGATTGGCGCCATTTTCTGGGTGTATCTGCACAGTGTCTGAAATGTTGTCCTCTGGATGGGCATAGGGACCCCCTTCGCGACCCTAGTAGAGGATAAAGCGGAAAATAATGAATGGAGTGTTGGGCGGCACGGTGGCTTAATGGTTAGCACGTTCACCTCTCAGTGCTGGGGTTTAACGGTTTGAATCTGGGTGTCCGCATGGGTTTTCTCATGGTTCTCCAGTTTCCTTCCACAGTCCAAAAACATTGAATTCTCCGAATTGCCTCATATACAGTGTGTTTGTGTGTGTCTGTGTGAGTGAGTGTGCCCAGCGGTAGATTGGCGTCCTGTCCTGGTTGTATCTGCCCAGCGCTGATTTATGAAACGTTTTCCCCTGGATGGACATGGGGAACCCCCCCCGTGACCCTAGTAGAGGATAAAGCGGAAGATAATGGATGGATGGTTAATAATTCGGTCACTGCGCCTCGTTTTTTTTTAATTGTGTATTTTAGCGCGTGTATTTTAGCGCGGCAGCTAAATGACCCACATGGTCCGTATCAGAGCCGTAGCACCCTACCACCGTAGCACTACTAACACAAAGAAGGGGAAACACATCTCCCTTTCCGCCTGGTGCCGGAGTGAGGGAAGGCCTAAAGGATGCCAAGGCCGTGTTCCACCCTCTTTTCCCGAGGTTCTGTCCTGCAAAAATACATCGC
Source organism: Corydoras maculifer (assembly GCA_019802435.1). Taxonomy (NCBI): domain Eukaryota; kingdom Metazoa; phylum Chordata; class Actinopteri; order Siluriformes; family Callichthyidae; genus Corydoras; species Corydoras maculifer. Next base: position 178,380 of record JAFMOD010001028.1, on the reverse strand, counting down.
GACTAATAATAGGCATAGCGAAGCCGTGATACTGACACCGAGGGTCTGAGGCACTGTGCAGATACACGACATGCCCGAGGCAAATCCAATCACTCCTTACCCTTTCGTGAACATGATACAGCAGGCGGGTGATGCACGGTGCAACAGGAACCCAGGAGCTCCGTCATCATTTCGAAAGCAGCTGATTTATGAAGTGGCAAATCAACTTAGACGAAAGTAAATGCAGCAATGCCCTGACTTTGGAACTCGGGCGCCGCTTATAGCAGTGCAGAAAAGGTCGGGAGAAGCAGGAAAGACAGCATGTACAAATACACGACAAGGGACATAAGAATACACACTACCTAGTAGCTAAAAAGGATTCTAAATGAACTGGTATTATGTTATAATGCATTATATGTGCATTCATAAGGTTTTGTAAAATATTTCTAATAATTTAAAACATTTTTGGTAACACTTTGCTTAAATCCGGTATTCATAAGTGCATTTATAAAGCTTTATAAAGTATTCATAATGCTTTAGAATACTTGTAATAAGCCTGTGGACATAACCACAGTCATAAAGTGTTATAAGAACATGCCATAAGGCTTTATAAAACAAAAGTGACATAATGCATTATAAGTGCATTAATAAAGCTTAATAAATTAATCATAATGCTTTAGAATACTTCTCATAAGCATTTGTTAATGTCCATAGATGTACATAACCACACTCATAAAAGGCTTATAACATAAAAGTGACACAATACATTATAAATGATATATTTTAACAGTTCATTAACCTATTATAGGCCGGTGTCATAAAGGCCTTATAATGTTTGTGCTTTTTCTAAAAAATGACTTTAAAAGTGCTTGTTTATAAAAGCTTATAATCTCTCATAACACATTCATAATACTTTTAGTTTATAAGTATTTGTAAATATAAACAACTTTTAAGTTTATGTTTATAAATCACACATATAAGAATTATAACAATATTTTAGAAAGATTAATAACACAAAGTGACTTAATGCATGGTGTTTATTACGTATTCATAATTGTGAATTTCCCCATTGTGGGACAAATAAAGGTTTATCTTATCATAATACTTTATAACATTTGTTATGATTTTCTGTTGTTTTTATAAATGCCTGTTTATAAGTGACACCTACAGTAATTATAACAATCTTTTATGTAAGTGACATAGTGCATTACAAAAGCTTTATAAGGCTTTATAAACTATTTTGAATTTTTTATTAAGTTATAACACAAAGCGACATAATGCATTATGAATGCATTCATAGGGTTTATAAAGTAGGCATAATGCTTTATAACATTTGTCACAAGCCTTTGGTAATATTCACGGCTGTTTATAAATTGCACTTAGAGGAATTTTAACACATTAATATTTTATGACAAATTGACATAACGCATTATAAATACGTTGATAGTGTTCATAAAGTATTTAAAATGCTTTATAACACTTGTTATAATCCATTGTTAAAATTAACACCTGTTTATAAGTCACACTTACAGTAATTATAACAATCTTTTATATAACAACAAAAATACATTACATGACAGTGCATTACAAATGCATGACAAACACAAACATGACATAGTTCATTACAATTGCATTCATAAGGCTTTATAAACTATTTATAATCCTTTGGATATATAGCTTTTAATAAAAGCGTCTGCTAAATGACTAAATATAAATGTAATTCTCTATAATGTTTGGCATGAGCCTTTGCAAATGTGTCAGTGTCACCGCAGAAAAGACACTAAACAATCAACCACTATGTTCTGTGATGGTCTTGACCAATTGAGAACCGAGAATCCAACAGGGGACTAACAAAGAACACAGATGGACTACAGTCTGTAATTGTAAAACTACGGAGTCCATCTATATAATAAGTGGAGGGAATAGATGATGGCACGAGAAGGGGGCGTGTCCAAACTTCTGACTTGTACCGTGCTGGGTACGAATAAAGAACAAAGAGGGAGGAATGTTAACGTGGTATTTTTTCTGTTATCCTTAAAAAAACACATGTGTACAAGGTGAAACTTTGTCGCAGCAGCAGATTTGTAGAATATCAGCCACCCAAACAAAAGGGCACAGTGCCGGTGTTCCTGCTGCCGCTCGTGATTAATTACAACGGCGTAAATCAGCATTATTTTGGCGGACATCAGGAATAAAGGCTGATCGAGGTGCATAAAGGTCAGGAGGGGTGGACGGCGGACAGGTGCGGAGCAGAAGGGGGGCATACTGCCTCAAGTGGTGTCAGTGCAACACTGCAGCTCTTAATGTCACACTGACTCGGGCACTAAAGAGGGGGTGGCTGGAAATGCCGAACATGCAAAAGGTAACTTGTCGAGTAAATGAGGTGCAGAAGAATCTATGACATCCTTACGAGCTCTGAAGATAGATATACATATTAAAAGAACAGTAACACTTGGTTCCAGTATTCATAATGCATTATAAGCACAATCATAAAGCTTTATAAGGTCTTAGGGTTCAGAGGGGTGGGGGCACATCCAGGGGAGAATATGTTGGGGCAGATACTGTACACCCAGGACAGGGCACCAATCCATAGTTGGGCACACACTTACTCAAAGAGACACACACACACACACACACACACACACACACACACGCACACACACACACACACACACACACTATATAGTGGGAATTAAGAGCAGCCAATTCGCCTTGAATTTATGTCTTTGGACTGTGGGAGGAAAACGAAGAACCGGTAATAATAAAGTAAATAATAAAATAAAGTAATCATGGCACTTAGTAAGCAATTGGGGTTGGCTTGGGGGGGGGGTTCTCTATGCACATCAGGAGAACATTTCGGGTGCTGGGCAGATACACCCAGGAGAGGGCGCCAATCCAGCTGGGCAC
>JAFMOD010001028.1:147365-163474 GCA_019802435.1 Corydoras maculifer | reverse complement strand
ACACACACACACACACAAGCACAGATACACATATACAAACACACACACACACAAACACAAATACACACAAGAACAGATACATATATAAAAGCACGCACACATAAGCACAATTACACATATACAAGCACACACTCACAAGCACACACACACACAAATACGAAAGAGCTGCGCCAGTTTTTAGGATAATAGCCTCTGTACTCTGTGTGAAATCTGGTTGTCACTGCCTGAACAACACACACTGGACACAATAGAAATTGCCGTATCGCTCTCAGTTCTGTTGTTCGCTCACACACACACACACACACACACACACACACACACACACACACATATCTATTTTTATTAAATTTTGACCTTGTTTGGTCCATGTGGTTAACCAAATTCTAATGTTTCGTTTCTATTGGAGATTATATCCTATATTAAATTCATGTTCAGGGAAAGTGGTGTCTCAATTTGCATATTCCACACTTCCCTTATTTAAAAATTAAAGTATTGCTAGACGCAGGAAGAGAAGAAGCTCAGAAAAGCTCTCTTTGGTGTCCCAATAGTTTTGTCCACTGTATCACCTCTGTGATGATTTCAGTAGTTATGTGGTTTCAGACTGTAGTTCCTGTGCTTCTCCAGCTATCAGAACCTTCATAATCACTTTAGTACTGAGAATCAGTCAACCAAATAATAGGGTCCAGTGACGGTAGAACAGAGTATAGTATGCCAACGTGCGTGCATCCATATGGTAGATGTATGTCCGGATCCCTACATGTCTAGATCCCTGTATGTCTGGATTCCTGTATGTCTAGATCCCTATATATCCATATCCCCATATGTCTACATCTCTGGATGTCTAGATCCCTGTATATCTAGATTCCTGTATGTATGGATCCCTATATGTCTAAATCCATGTATGTCAAGATTCCTGCATGTCTGGATACCTGTATGTTCAGATCCGTGTATGTCAGGATCCCTGGATGTCTAGATTCCTGTATATCTAGATTCCTGTATATCTGGATTCCTATATGTCTAAAACATGTATGTCTAGATTCCTGCATGTCTGGATGCCTGTATGTCTAGATCCCAGGATGTCCCTAGTCCCTGTGTTTCTCCGGTAATCATAACCTTCAGAATCACTTCAGTACTGAGAATCAGTCACCCAAATAATATGGTCCAGTAAAGGTAGAATGGAGTCTAGTAGAACTTTAGGTTAGTGGAACTGTTGACAAGGCCAGTTAATAAAGTTAATACATGCTGATGGATTGGACGTGTATTGGACGTTTTTGAATCTGGGCATGACAAACCAGCATGTTCTGATACGGCGGCCTGGGGACATAAGACGGAAGCAGGAGTGAAGGATCCAGAGATAGAGCAGCTCACTAGAGATGCAGGATTCTGCAATGTCGGCACTAGGCTGCCTGTTTTCCCTGGGCATCTCTCTCGGCCGGAGGTTCTTTCAGAGGAGGTGCTTTCGGAAACAGCAGAGCAGCTGCTTGGCTGGAAGTGTGCTGGAGGCCTGTGGTGGCAGGTTGAAAGGCCCCACTCCACTATATGATGCATTGCAGATGAAACCACACATCTGCAGACACACGCATGCAGCCGCACATACGGCCTTTGCAAACTGAGTCATAGGTTGTCCTGCAGAATCATCTGGAGGTTCTGGTTCTCACACTGTATTGGGCAGCGTGCTGTATTGTAGCGTTATGAATATTAAACCTGGGGATTAGGTCTGTGGATTACAATCAAACTGTAATCTGACGTATTTGTGTAATTCCTGGATCTCTAGATCCCTGGATGTCTAGATCCCTGGATGTCTAGATTCCTGCATGTCTGGATCCCTGGATCTCTAGATCCCTGTATGTCTGTATTCTTGTATGTCTAGTTCCCTGGATGTCTAAATTCTTGTATGTCTAGATCCCCAAATGTTTAGATCCCTGTATGTGTGGATCTCTGGATGTATAGATCCCTGAATTTCTATATCCCCTGTATGTCTAGATCCCTTAATGTCTAGATCACTTGATGTCTAGTATGTCTGGATTCCTGGAAGTCTAGATCTCTGTAGGTCTAAATCCCTGGATGTATATTCATTCATTCATTCATTCATTTATTATCTCCCGCTTTATCCTCTATTAGGGTCACAGTGGGGTTCCCTATGCCCATCCTGGGGAGAACATCTCAGGCGCTGGGCAGATAGACCCAGGACAGGGCGCCAATCCCCTGGATGTATAGATCACTGTATGTGTGGATCTCTGGATATCAAGATCCCAGTTTGTCTAGATCCCTGAATGTCTAGATCAATGGAGGTCTAGATCCCAGTAAGTCTAGATTCCTAAATGTCTAGATCCCTGCGCTAAAATTGTAGTACTTCAAAAAACAAAAGGACTACAGTTTGGATTTATAGAACTACAAAGTCCGTCTCTATGGTAGGTGGAGTTCTGTCTGTGTGATGATGTAGCTAGTAGTGTGTGGTAGCTGAGTGATTGGGGTGAAGGTTGGGGGTTCAAATCCCAAATCTACTAAGTTATTATTGTGTGGTTCTTGAGCAGGAGCCCCAGCCCTCCTTGCTCCAGAGGGTAGACCTTAACAGTCAAGTCATGCCTGTGGAGGCGTCTAAAAAATATAGTAATGACGTCATGATCTGATCAATCAGCGCTCACGGTTTTCTGACGAAAACATAACCCTGGAAAATATTAGCACTTTGCATAATCCGGGGGATTTCCGCTGAACACAGGACCGTCCTCCCACGCCGCCCGACAAGCGCCACCAAATCACCTACATCATATACAAACGTCTCTCCATCCAGATGACATCATAAAAGCCTGTTGCTCCTCTTCTGGGTCAACAAAGATTCATAACAGGACATAATGATTCATACCGCAGAACACTAGCAAATGTCAAATAACACCATTCTCATCGCATGGGCTCTTCGAAACATCCAGTCACCCAAAATTAGGACCGCAGAGCTTTCATGGTCTGCGAGACGCCATATTTCCCCTTGTTGTTTTTTCAAGGCCTGGTTTATTGTGCATTCTTGATCCTTCCAGGGTTTGAGGCATGTAACGGAGAACAGATGTCAAGTTCAGTGGGAACTAAGTGATCATTTGTTGTGGTTTGCTGCTGCAGTTTCTTTTCTAATTGTTGAATCATGGCCCTTTCTACGTGCTTGAAGTTCTAAATGGAACTGCGCTTAGTCGAAGGGATGGAACCCTTAAAGTCCCTTACTACCACAACACCTAGAGAAGGTCTAGAATTTATTCATACCTTCACCCACCTGACTATATATATCCAACCCACCGACACATGAACCAAATTCAGATCTGAACGACTCAAAGAATCAACTGGTCTGTTTAACCATTTAAAAATGTTCTTCCCATAACTGTTTTGAGTTCTACAGGCTTCAGATCTGGTGCCCAATATTATGCTCAATGCTCGATGCTGACTGCGATCTTACACCCTGTGTCATTTAAATAGCAATGCTAATTGCGAATTTATATTAATAATAGTTATAATGATAATAATAATGCTACATTTTATTATAAGTGCCTTTCACAACACTCAAGGTCTATCCATCCATCATCTTCTGCTTAATCCTCTACTAGGGTTGCGGCTAATTCCCCATGCCCATCCAGGGGAGAATGTTTCGGGCGCTGGGCAGATACACCCAGGACAGTGTGCCAATCTATAGCTGGGCACACAGACAAACTCTGTATGGGGCAATTTGGAGCATTCAATTGAACTTGATCCAAGTTTTTGGACTGTGGGAGGAAACTGGAGAACCTGGAAGAAACCCACACGGACCCAGGAAGAACATGGAATCTACACCCAGATTGGGATTCGAACCGGGAATCCCTAGTGCTGAAAGGAGAACATGCTAACCACTAAGCCCAACACTCAAGGTCCATCCAGCTATCCATCCATCCATCCAATATTTTCCTCTTTATCCTCTAATAGGGTCGCGGGGGGGTTCCGTATGCCCATCCAGGGGAGAAGGTTTCGGGCGCTAGGAAGATACACCCAGGACAGGACGCCAATCTATCGCTGGGCACACACTCTCACACAAACACACACACATTCAATGGGGCAATTTAGAGAGTTCACTTGACCTTGATCCATGTTTTTGGACTGTGGGAGGAAACCAGAGAACCCAAAGGAAACCCACTTGGACTATTTTTAAGGGCTACTTTAAACAGGTGAGTTTTAAGTCTAGATTAAAAAGGGGAAGACAATCGATGTTACAGGTGTCTGATAGAGTTCCACAGTACTTAAAAAAAAAAAAAAGAGGATCTAAGCGAGCGTTAGAAAGATGCGATATTGAGAATTTGACAGATATCTACCCCGATGGGCATGGCGCGTCTCCTAAATGTACTTATATAGTTTTCATTCATTCATTCATTATCTTCTGCTTATCCTCTATTAGGGTCGCGGTGGGGTTCCCCATGCCCATCCAGGGGAGAACGTCTCGGGCGCTGGGCAGATAGACCCAGGACAGGGTGCCAATCCATCGCTGGGCACACACTCACTCACACAGACACACACTATAGGGGGCAATTTTGAGAATTCAATTAACTTGTTCCATGTTTTTGGACTGTGGGAGGAAACCGGAGAACCCGGAGGAAACCCACGCAGACACGGGGAGAACATGGAAACTCCACCCAGATGGGGATTCGAACCGGGAATCCCTAGCGCTGAGAAGCGAGACTTATATAGTTTTTCAATTGCTAAATACGGGTCACCTGATCAACACACAATCTGTACATGACTGTCCTGTTGATGCTGCCTGGCCACTCAAGGAGGATAAGTTTCCCACTGAGCCTTGGTCCTCAAAAGGTTTCTTCCTTAAAATAACAACACAATGGGCGTGTACGATGGAGTGTTGTGATATCAATCTGAAGGTTGAGGGTTCAAATCCCAGGCCCACTGAAGTTACCAATGTGGGTCCTTGACCAAGACCCTTAACCCTCATTGCTCCAGGGGTGCTTTGGCCAACACTGTGTTCACCTTGTACGTCACTTGGGATAAAATTCTCTGCTAAATGACTAAATATAATGTAAATGTAGCACAGGGATTTTTTTCTTGCCACTGTCGCTTCGGTTTGCTTTTTAGAGGTTTAAAGGCTAGTAACACTGTAAAGCTGCTTTGTGGCGATGTGCTATTGTAAAAAGTGCTCTATAAATAAATTACTTACTAAATTACAGTTTGGGCAGCACGGTGGCTTACTGGTTATCATGTTCGCCTCTCAGCACTACGGATTCCCGGTTTGACTCCTATTCTGGGTGGAGTTTCCATGTTCTCCCTGTGTCCATGTGGGTTTCCTCCGGGTTTTCCAGTTTCCTCCCACAGTCTAAAAACTTGGATCATAGGCAATTGAATTTTCCAAATTGCCCCATATAGTTTGTGTTTTGTGTGTGTGTCCCACTCGATAGATTGGTGCCCTGTCCTGGGTGCATGTGCCCAGCGCCCGAAACATTCTCCCCTGGATGGACCTGTGAATCCCCCCCCCCTCTCCGCGACCCTAGTGAAGGATAAAGTGGAAGATAATGGATGGATGGATGTTTGAGGCTTCTGTTAATTGCGGTGCATCGAAATCCTTCATTAATGAGACAGAACTTGCTGTATATCGCGGTGGGTTCCGGGTCGGTTGCTATAATAATAATAACAATACAAATTATTTTGGGATCACTGTCAAGAAATGTCTGAAGCCCTTGTTTCAACTGTGGAATAAACTGCCTTTTTAATAACGCATTTCCGGAGCATGTCCCATGTGATTGTGGTAGCAAGTAGCGTCTATAAGAAATGAATGAGTCACTTAACGGGAGGCAGCGGGATCGCGGCTTCATGTCTCCTCTGTTAAAACGCCAGGCAATTTCCTACTAAACGTCATTACAATGTTTTTTTCTCAAGTGTGCTTGCAAAGTGGCATCATTAATTGTGTTTGGTTTTGGGCAGATAATTTCCCCCAGTTAAGCAGCCTGTAAAAACACATCACTCGCAGTGTAATTACAGTAGCAGGCAGCGGCGCAGAGGCCAATTTATCTCCCGCTCAAATATATTATGAGGCGGAATGTCAGGAAGAATCAGGTTGGCTTTGAAGAGCCGCTTGTAGCGCGCCACCCGCCGGGTCTCCCAGAAGCTGGAGCAATGACGGCAGCTCCTGGAGATATGGGTGACATCATTCACGCTCGATAGAGCCAGCTGCCTCGGCGTAAGTTATTAAACCGGGAAAGGTGTTTAAAAGGCGCCATTGATTACGGGTGCAAGAGGCCACGATGAAACGAGGGTGAGGATTCAAAGGTTAACGTTGAGGAAGTTAAAAGGGGTTTTAAATTGTTTGGATTTAATCAGGGGGGAAAACAAATCGGGAAATGAGACCATCTCCTGATGAATGGTGAGAGGGGCAAACGGAAAGCGGGGGGTTTGAGGAAGAGGAAGATAAAAAAGGGGAGGAAGAAGGAAGAAGAGGAGAAAGAGAGGAAAGGAGGAAGGAAGAAAGGGGAGGAAGAAGAGGGAGATGAAAGGAGGAAGGAAAAAGAGGGAAGGAGGAACGAAGAGGAAGAAGGAAGAGTAGGAAGGTGGAAGGAGGAAGGAAAAGAAGGATAAATAGGAGTAATATATGACTTTAAGGGGACAGAGGGAAGGAGAAATCATGCCGTGGAAGAAAATGTAGGAAGGAAGAGGGAAAGGAAGAAGAGGAACGAGGAGGAGGAAGAGAGGAAGAAAGAGTAGGAATGAGGAGGAGGAAGAGAGGGAAGGGTAAAAGGAAGAGATGGAAGGAGGAATGAGGAATGAAAAGGAGGAAGGAGAAAGGGGTGGAAGGTGGAAGTAGGAAAGAAAAAGAGGAAAGGTGAAAGAAGGAGAGGGAAGGAGGAAGGACAAAAAGGAGAAATAGGAGTAATAGATGACTTTTAGGGGAGAGAGGGAAGGGGGAATCGTGGGGTGGAGGAAAATGTAGGAACGAAGAGGGGAGGAAAGAGGAGAAAGGAGGAGAGAGGGAAGGAGGAAGAAAGAAAAGGAAGGTGGAAGGAGGAAGGACAAGAAGGAGAGAAGGAAGATGACTTTAAGGGGATACGGAGGTGGGGGGGGCCTGCATGGAGAAAATCGAAGGACAAAAATGTTACGGCGAGAGAACGGGACAGTATAAATATGAAACTGAAATTCATTCCTATTTTCGGACAGATCCCACAGCCCATGTATTTAAATAATGTCACTGTCTACAAACCCTTGAATCCTTTCACAACGCCGAGTCATAGATTTTTAACACATGGCCTGAAACGCATGCCGACTAAGGACACAAGGCGGGGACAAGATTGATTATGTGTTCCCTAACGAAGAGTCTCTCCTCCGTGGCTCCTTGCTGTGCCGGGCGCTGATAAACCTCCACGGCGGCCGAACTCTTTTAGGGCCATTAACGAGCGCAAAGCAAATCTAGGGCTGTTTCTTAGCCGGTGTGTGGGAGCCATAATTGTTTCCTCATCTTAAATCTGTGGCAAAGTGACCTTGTTCTGCCCGGCTCGCTGTTACCGCCGCTCATCCGCCCACGTGGGGTGGAAGTGGATGTGGGACAGCTCAGCTATACGTTATATTTGGATGTGTGCATCCAAATGATCTGGGCTCATGTTTGCAGCAGAAGCTGGGGGAAATGGGATTGTGGCCTGATTTCCTGTGTGAAGGCGAAAATAGACACACGCACAGCGGTGAGCCTTTCGGGCTCGGCTATTTACAGAGCGCACACACTGTGTGTACATGAAGAGCCAAGCAAATGCACACATCCATAGACGCATGCTCCATCATGATCGGATTCCCGTGCACATAGAGCGCATGCAAATAGGCTGGGTGCGAGTGGTGTCGGTTTACCAACGTTAACAAATTATCTATATATGGTACCTAATATATATATATATATATATATATATATATATATATATAGTGAGTGTGTGCCCAGCGATACATTGCCGCTTCAATAGATTGCAACGTTCTCCCCTGGATGGGCATGGAGACCCCCCCCGGCGACCCTAGAAGAGGATGCTTATTAGAAGTGTTTGAATGTGTCATAAACAGTTGAACAATGCATTATAATGCATTAGAAATACCAAGCTACTTTTTTTTTGTTACAAACACTAATAGCAAGTTGTTATGACCCTTTATGAATGTGATTATAAGCAGTTATATACATCAACAGAGGGTTATTAGAAGTGTTCCACGTTCTGTACCTTTTATAGACACAGGACGGAAGTCATACAGAAGTCACAGTTTAACAGTGTGGGGCTGTGGTCAGTGTGAACTGCAAAGGGGAAATGATTATTAAGGTAATCTGAAGAAAGTGTTGACCACACACACCCACCCACCCACCCACCCACACACACACACACACACACACACACACACACACACACACACACTGACCTCATGCCAATGGCTTTAATATTCTTGCCGTTTTTTGACTAACAAAGCCACAGCCTAAGATGCCATCCCTGTTCAGTAACCATTGGCAGTTTCACACACGAGTTGACCACAGTGAATTCCTGTAAAACATCTGCACAACACATCTGGCACTATGACAGAAATAGGAGTAAAGCTGAGACAGTTTGGTGCCATATGCAGTCTGTCTGTCTGCTTGGGTCTGTTTCCCTTTTTTTTTTCTAATGTAAAGCGTTGCCGCTGGAAATCGGTCTGATCTGTGTTGGCGGACGATGCAGAACAGAGATTCACTCGGTGGAGGTTCATATAATCCTCAAACATTCAGGTTCTACCTTCATTAAAGAATGTCAGGCCTATTTTTAGCTGTAAACTGACACCCAGAGGTTCATAGCTAAACTTCAAAGCAGTCTGTTAAAGCCATCGGTCCCGATAGTTAATAGCCGAAATGGATGTAGAACTGTGCGGATGAAGAACCCTACACCCTCAAACCTAGAGGAATGTTGCCAGATTAATGGTGTACTTTATGCCAATGAAATGTAGTTAGCATTTAACCAGAAGTGCAAAATATACATTATTTACATAACGTGCATTAATAACAGTGACGGGTGCATTGAGAAGTATATAAATGTATTTACATAATATGAACATGATATAATATGAACATAATACATACATAATATGAACATTTTTTAATATGAACATAATATATACATTATATATACATAATATGAATATATGTTTCAGGCGCTGGGCAGATACACCCAGGACAGGGTGCCAATCTATCACTGGGTACACACTCACTCACACAGACAGATTCTATATGGGGCAACTTTTCATTTCATTTGATCTTGAATGTTTTTGGACTGTGGGAGGAAACCGGAGAACCCGGAGGAAACCAACACGGACACAGGGAAAACATGGAAACTCCACTCAGATTGCCCAGATATAAGTAGGGCGCAGTGGTTAGGTTAATCAGAAGGGTTCTTGATTAATTAATTAAAAGACCATTAACTGTCATTGCTCCAGGGATGCCGTGGCCAACCCTGTGCTCTGACCCCAACCATCAAATTGGGATAATTGTAAGTCGCTTTGGATAAACATGTCTATACACGTCTACTAAATGATCAAATGTAAAATGTAAAATAGCTACACCTATGACTTCAACATTACTATTTGCTAAAATAGAGAATGTTGTGCTGCCCCAATCTCATGCCCCATGGGGGTCCCCCACAGGAGGGCATGGTCAGAAAATTAAGGTATCTAAAAAGACACAGAAACGGAACGTTTAATATGTTGCGTTTTCTAAGGGCTGTGTCCATGTCTCAAGTGTTAAAATCCCACAGTTCCTCAAGACATAGACACACCCCTCAGAAAACGGAATGTACCATATGTATGTCCCAAGGAACGTATGTCCCATAACCACTTGGTTCTGAGACCCAATTATCGACAAAGCGCTAATCGTCATAGCCATGGTGGTTAGCATAATTGTATCTTGAGGGCTGACCAGGTTCTGCCCACCAAACTTACCCAGGTTACATTTGGTCAAACTTACATTTGGATACATTTGGTAATTTAGCAGATGCTTAATCCAAAGCGACTCACAAGTATCCCAACTTGGTTGGGGTTGGAGCAACCAAGGTTTAGGACCTTGCTCAAGGACCCACATTGACTTTAGTGGACCATGATTGGGATTTAAGCCCCCAACATTCTGATTGATAGCCCAACACCTAAACCACTGAGCTACCACGCCATAGAACAAAACAAGTGTCTTCCCCAAATTATTCCCAGTAGTCTCATGTGGTTGGGTCCGGCATGTCCAAATTTAACCATCATTCTTGCCGCTAGGGCGGCACGGTGGCTTAGTGGTTAGCACGTTCGCCTTTCAGCTCTAGGGATTCCCGGTTCGAATCCCCATCTGGGTGGAGTTTCCATGTTCTCCCCGTGTCTGCGTGGGTTTCCTCCGGGTTCTCCGGTTTCCTCCCACAGTCCAAAAACATGGATCAAGTTAATTGAATTCTCAAAATTGCCCCCTATAGAGTGTGTCTGTGTGAGTAAGTGTGTGCCCAGTGATGGATTGGCGCCCTGTCCTGGGTCTATCTGCCCAGCGCCCGAGACGCTCTCCCCTGGATGGGCATGGGGAACCCCACCGCGACCCTAATAGAGGATAAGCGGGAGATAATGAATTAATTAATTCTTGCCGCTATTTAGCTTTAATTCTATAGCTGTGTGTCCATCCGTAAAACATATTGTTCTCTCTCACTTTCGTTTTCTTTCCCCACCGAACCGTTCCTCAGCAAGCCCTCTCGTTCTGTGAGGAGATATTCGCCTGGGGTTAAGAGGGATTTGTAAACATTTGTGGCATGCAAGTGCCTTAACTGCACTCCCCAGCTGAGTGAGTGGCGGCTCTCCTGCACTCTCTCTTCACACAGAGGTCATGGATACGGGGAAATGTCAGGTTCGGGACTCTTGGGAGTACTTAGAGGTGGGTTACACGAGGAAGACGCTGACATACCTTCTAACAGTTGCATTTAAGTTCAGTTTAAAGAGGTTGATAATATATGCTAACCCATGTAGCCTCCTACTGATCGTGTGGGAATTGTTTGGAATAAAAGAGTTCCGATGGGTTTCTCTTTATTTTGAACAGCTTAGTTACACAGCTAATTTTGCTCATTGGTACTGGTGCCATCGGTGTCTTAAGGGTTTGCTTGGGCTCTAGTTACATACACACTGGAAGGTTAGCGGTCCAGGCTTGGGTCACAATTTGGTACGCCTGCAGATGCATTTCTGCGTTAATGCTGAGATATATGTTGTGCTGGTTTATAGGGCGTGGGGGAAAGTTCCCCATGCCCATCCAGGGGAGAACATTTCCAGCGCTGGGCAGATACACCCAGGACAGGGAGCCTACACAGGGGGCCTACACGCATACACACTCTACAGGGGACAATTTAGATAATTAAATTTACCTAGAATCCATGTTTTTGGACTGTGGGAGAAAACCAGAGAACCCGGAGGAAACCCATGCGGAAACGCTGATTTTTTCAGCATGAAGAGAACATGCAAACTTGTTTATCCTGCCCCGGAACCTGCGTGCCACAGTTAGGATTCAATCCTACGTCTTAAATTCTGTACTGATGGGGGCGCCCTTGTCTCCCCAGTCCTTGAAACTGAGCACCGCCAGCTTGGCCCATGACGGCCCACTAGTTCCACTCATGGCCAGCAGGAGATAGCATGCTACTTAGGAACAGCACACGTAAGCATAAGATGCTAACTATGGTGCAGCTCTCGCCCCTTAGGTGGTGGCGGCTGGATAGGACCAACATTTTCGGTAATGGCTGATAGGGGCGCCCTTTTCGCCCCAGTCCTAGAAAATGAGCGTCGCCAGCTTGGCACATGACCCACTAGTTCCACCCATGGCCAGTAAGTGTTAGCCTGTTACTTAGGAATAGCAGGTGTAAGCGATAAGATGCTAATGCGCTGCCGATGAAAATGCAGCAGTCACCGCTTAGGCGGTGGATTCTGTAGAGGATGAGCGGTTTCGGCAACGGCCGATGCAACTAAATTTGTCGCATATGGTTGGGTATTTAATTCTGTACTGATGGGTGTGCTCTTGTCTCCCCAGTCATTGAAAATGAGCACCGGCAGCTTGGCCCATGACGGCCCACTAGTTCCACCCATGGCCAGCAGGTGATAGCATGCTACTTAGGAACAGCACACATAAGCATAAGATGCTAACTATGGTGCAGCTCTCGCCCCTTAGGTGGTGGCGGCTGGATAGGACCAGCATTTTCGGTAATGGCTGATGGGGGCGTCATTGAAAACGAGCGTCGCCAGCTTGGCCAACGATGGCCCACTTGTTCCACCCATGGCCAGCAAGTGTGAGCCATATGATGCTAACACACTGCAAACTATAGTGCAGCTCTCGCCCCGAATTTGTCGCATGTGGTTGAGTCAGGCACATTTTTTCATCATGATGAGAACATGCAAACTTATGCCCTGGAATCTCCCCTGGAATCCCATGTCTTAAATTCTGTACTTATGAATGCACCCTTGTCAGATGTTAGCATGGAACTAGAAACGCGTGACATACAGCGCTTTGCTGCCAGCCAATAGCCTAGTGGCAGGTCGGGGAATGGAACGCTGGAGAAGCAGCCAGCGCAGGACGCAGAACCAGGGGGCAGATAAGCAAAGCCTCTGCTATTTTTTACCATAATCAGATGTGAGTGGTGGAATTCGAGTTCTCAGGATGAAGAACCAACTGAAGCGCGTTACACAAAATAGTGCATATGGATCCGAGACTGTAAATCAAATGTCATGCGGCTAAGCTCTTCTGACTCCAGACAGAGATAAGCCCAACATTTACACCAAGCTGGGCTGTCAAGAATAGAATGAGGAATAGATGCGAAAAGCTGTTTGGAATCCAACTGAGGAAAAAAACAGCAGAACAGTGGAAACAGTTCAATAAACTTCTATCAAGAGCGTCGTTATTATAACACCACTGCAATAATTGGCTTTTAATTACATTTACATTTACATTTAGTTGTTTAGCAGATGCCTTTGTCCAAAGTGACTTACAAATAAAAACAACACAAATGAGTAGTTATGAAGAAAACCAGCTACACTGTAGGATTATCAAACCTGATCATTATATGATGCTGCACCATCATATAACATTCAGGTTTGATTTTTTTCTACAACAGGTATTTGTTAAAAAGATGAATCTTTAGTAGTTTCTTAAAAATGCCTAATGACTCTGTCTTACGGACAGAGTTGGGAAGATCGTTCCACCATTTTGCAGTGGAGAACGCCACGAAGTGAGAATTGGCTCCTTGGTGAGGTGGAATCACCAGGCGGCAATCATCACTGGAGCGAAGTGAACGATTAAGGTATTACTAAGGTATAAAAACATCTAATAAGTGTTATCCAAGTGTGATAATTTCCATGGACATTCATCCGGCCAAATGTTTATGGACACTTCATTCTTACGTCCTGTGCTTGCAGTGTCAGGGTGCACGGCATTGTGGGTAGTACTGGGTCCAACTGTGGGAGACAGAAAATAAAATGATAGTTCCAGCTCACTGGAACCGGAAGGGGGATCATTTCAATTCAAACCTGGGTCGAGTTGCGCCACCATGAGCTGCTGTGAGCTGATGTAATGACAGCCGCTCGTACAAACAGTTCGGTAACACTTTCTATGAATGCATCATAATCATATTTATAAAGCTTCATAGTATTCATAATGCTTCATAACATATGTAAAAAAGCCTCTGTGTAAGAACATAGATGTTTGAACATAGGTATAATACACAATGTGTCATTAAGCTCTATGAAATTTTTGTGTTAAATAATATGGTAACGAGGTCTTCATTATAAGTGCATTTATAAACCTTTATATAAGTATTCATTATGCTTCATAACATTTGTCATAAGCCTTTGTTCATGTACATATATGTTCATAATCATAGTCATATATTGTTATAATAATTTGACATAAGGCTTTACTGTCACGGTTGTTTTGGTCACGTGGTGTGGGTTGGGTTATGTGTTCACGCCCCTGAAATCACGAGCACCTGGTCCCCATCACGTTTGCCTACTTATACCCTGCACTACCTGTCCCTCACCGCTAGTTTGTCTCGTGCCATGCCTATGCCAAGCCCCGACACTACGAGCTCCCGTCTCTGCCCTGTTCTGCCTCGCATTGTGCCCTGTGCCTTGTCGTCTGTCTCTTGTTCTGTTCTCTGTGTGCAGCTCGTCGTCCTGTCGCCTTCGTCCCGTCAAGGACCCTTCACGCTGTCTCCCCGTATTGGAACCTGACCCACCGTGATGTCATCACCCACCGCCCTGTGTGTTTCTTCGTACTGTGTACTTCGTCCCTGTGTCTCAATAAACCTGCTCTGTTTGTATCTCCGTCTCCAGTACCCGTCTCTCTGAGTAGCGAATCCGCCTCGCTCGGTCCTAGGACCATAACATTTACAACACAAAGTGACATAATGAATTATAATATGAACTTATTGAAACTTTTGATTCTTTGGATGTTTCGACATGTATGCAGTCTCTTTCAAAGAGGTGATTAATGCCAACACTTAATGCCTGTAAAGAGAGCTTATGAGCTTTTATAATCAGTTATGAGCTCTCATAAATGCATTTTCAGGAAAAGCGTTCATTAAACACAAACGTTATAAGGCTTTATGTCGCTGCTCTTTATAATGAGTTGATAAATTGTTAAAACATATAATTTATAATGCATTTTGTCACTTTGTGATATAAAACCTTACAGCATGTTCTTTTAACACTTTATGAGTGTGTTTATGTACATCTATGGATGACAATGTTTCTATAGCATTATGAATACTTTATTAAGCTTTATACATGTGTTATAGAGCATTATGAATACCGGAATTAGGTGTTACTAATAATGTTTTGCCAGAAAATTTACTTTATATTGCTTAGTACTGCTAATGAAAGCTTATAAGCTCTCTTTAATGTTTAAGCATTGTTATTTGTTTGTTTACTCATTTGTAAGCCCGCTTTGGATAAAATGACTGAATGTAAAGTAAGTAGCTCTATGGTGGATACAACATAACTATGAGTATGTGATGACTTATAACAGGTTACAGTCTTAGAAAAATCCCAAATTTATATTATAATGCATTGGAATTGGAATTAAGCCCAGGACGTTCCACTAAGTGACGCATGTCTCTAAGCAACCACGTTCGCATCGCCGTCTTATTAAAAGCGGACGGTTTGCTAATAGAGACGACGATGGGATGGAATTTTCCGGCCTGGACTACAAATGTTTAACGAGTGTGTTGGATGAAGCAGTGGGCGGAGCTTGTGGCATCAGTTAAAACGCAATGTGTCGACCTATTGTTCTGGTTTGGATGCGAGTCAGACCGCGCTTCATGTGTCGTTATTGAACATCGTGCCAGCACCACCACATGACTGAGACGATTTGGAAAAACATGAGAGGAAAGTGTTTATTGCTAAACAAACGTTTTCATTTTTATTCAACTCGAATGTAGAAAAAAATCATCAATAAAAGTATCATTCATAGCATCTATGATGTCTTATACCACCTACACACCCCCAACCCATCCATACAAGTATGGTATTAGGAGCAGAAGTATTAGGACATGATGCATTAATTCTTATAATACAGAACCAGGCAAAAGTTTGGACATGGCCACTTTATGCACTTATCAGTTCCACTTACTGTAAAGATGGACTTTGCAGTTCTACAGTTACAGACTGTAGTCCAGCTCTCAATGGACCACAGTGTGGGCTGTGTACTCTGTTCTAATGGTCAGAACCCAAACAGTGTCACTGAGGTGTTTAAATGAAACTCCAGCAGCACTGCTGCATTAAAACCCCCTCACCACATCAGTGTCACTGCAGAAATGACAATAAACAATCCACCACCCAAATTATATTCTGTGGTGGTTCTGACCAACAGAGAACCAACAGGGGACTAAAAAGAACAAAGAAAACGGATGGACTATAGTCTGTGATTGTAAAACTACAAAGTTCATCTCTATAGTAGGTGGAGAACATAGAAAATGGAGTAAGAAGGGGACGTGATGGAGGCCCCTACGCAGCGTGACCCTTTCTATGAATATTTTTTTTGTATATTTTTTGCGTAATGGCCATTTTCTAGGGTGACAGTGAGCCTGGCCTGTAATTGAACATGGAGAGCATTCTTTTGGATGGTT
>JAFMOD010001028.1:126839-146713 GCA_019802435.1 Corydoras maculifer | reverse complement strand
GATGGACTATAGTCTGTGATTGTAAAACTACAAAGTTCATCTCTATAGTAGGTGGAGAACATAGAAAATGGAGTAAGAAGGGGACGTGATGGAGGCCCCTACGCAGCGTGACCCTTTCTATGAATATTTTTTTTGTATATTTTTTGCGTAATGGCCATTTTCTAGGGTGACAGTGAGCCTGGCCTGTAATTGAACATGGAGAGCATTCTTTTGGATGGTTAACCAGAACTATGAAACAGACATGGGGAGGAGGGACGGGGGATGGGTGTGGAAGGGGTTCAGATGGGGGGAGAGGGGGGGCAGAACTTATCCCCTCTCTCAATCATTTAACAGTGCGAGCCACTGAGCCTTGTAAACACGGCAGTTATGTCTAGAGTGGAAAACACACAAGCTAGACATACAGACTCCAAACCCCCTGCTGCTGCCTCTCATGCGATCTCCTCCTCCTGGCTGCGGCAAGAAACACGGACGCCGGTGACATGGCAAGAGGGAGCTGTGCCTTTAATCAAAGACAACAGAATTAGCCTGTGTTTCTTACCTGGACGTCATTTACTCTGCAAAATCGGCACAGAAGTAAAAAAGATATAGATTCTTTTACGTGGTTGTATCTGTCCTTGCATTTCTAATCCCTCAGGAGGATGACCAGAATATTTGCACAGGTTTTTCTTGCATTTAGAAGGTTACTTTGTCGATCGCGGCGGCAAAACACCGTTCCTTGTTTCGATTATGACGCTTATATGCATCTCAAATGTTCTAAGATGGCGGCGCAGCTCTTTGGTCTGTAAAACTGAATTTTGTTTACATTTCATGTACAACATGTGATGTAAATGACAACAATGTCATTTTATCCATCCATCCATCCATCCATTATCTTCCGCTTTACCCTTAACTATGGTTAGGGGGGGTTCCCCATGCCCATCCAGGGGAAAACGTTTTGAGCGCTGGGCAGATATACCCAGGACAGGGTGCCAATCTATCACTGGGCACACACAAACACACTCTATATGGTGAAATTTGATTAATTAAATTGACCTTGATCCATGTTTTTGGACTGTGGGAGGAAACCGGAGTACCTGGTAACATGGAAACTCCACTCAGATTGGGATTCGAACCTGGAATCCCTAGCGCTGAGAGGCAAACATGCTAACAACTAAGCCACCGTGCCATCCATATATATACTGTATGTTTCTATATAGTTTCTGAGCTTAGAACATGGTTTTTACAGGGGCATGTATTTATTACAGCACATGGCTACCGTTTCCTGTACTCGCTATAATTTCGAAGCCTCATTTTTATCTTATCATGCCCCCTGGGCCATAAGGTGGGGCAGTGCATGCAGCACCACAACGCAGGCAGCAAGGTGCCATCAGTCTCGCTGTTCTCTTTGAATTGAAAAATGGGCGGTGTGCAGTAACATGCTATTCCACCAGGGGATGCTCTTTAGGAGCATCAGGGAAGAAAAAGCTACTGTAATACACCTGCTCTCTTTGTTTTTGTTAGTCCCCTGTTGGTTCACTGTTCTCTATTGGTCAGGACCACCACAGAATATAATCAGGGTGGTGGATTATTGTCAGTTCTGCTGTGACAGTGATGTGGTGAGGGGTTTTTAGTGCAGCAGTGCTGCTGGAGTTTCATTTAAACAAATCAGTGAAACTGCAGGGATAGAAATCATGCACCAACCAAATAATACCGGCTCTGTGAGGGTACTATTGGGGTTCTGACCATTAGAACTACAAAGTCAGTAAGTTGAACTGATCACATGGAACAAAAAAGAGGATGTGTCCAAACTTTTGACTGGTTTTGTGTACAAAGCGGGTTAATAACTGCTTTTTGCAGAAGTGTAATACCAGATACCTGTAATTAATGATCTCAAACGAGTGCAGAATGGAATGGATGTATAAATACAGCAGGGCAGATTAATAAATGAATAAATGCAGTGCGTCCGCAGTGATTCAGTCCTCAGCACTAACAGCTGCAGCTTTAGTTTATGCAGCGAGGGACACTAATGGCCGATTAAGACCTTTGATTAGGGCAATTAGATTGCTACTGTTCAGCACGGCTGGCTGTCTGAAGTCACACACACACGCACGCACACATACACACACACACACACACGCACACTCGCACACACAAACACTCACACACACACACATCTCAGTGCACTGTGTAGATGTACAGTATCTTATGTCCAAACATGGTTCTCTCCATATGTGGGAAGGAGGGAGGACTTTTAAGGAAGGGAGGGTTAGGAAGGGAGAGTGGAAGTGGTCTTGCAGGGAGGGAGAAAGGTAGGGTAGGAGGGTGGGTTTTAAGGAAGGAGGTATGAAGGTAGGGAGGGTGGGTTTTTAGGGAAGAAGAAGGGATGAAGGAAGAAAGGGTGTTTTATTTTTTAGGAGGGAGGGCTGTGGGGAAGGACGGATAGAGGGTGGGTGTTTAGACTAAAGCTGGTTAAAAGAGGGAATCAAATATATCCAGCATTGAGAACCTTCATTGTTGAGCTGCAGAACGGCCTCTGATTCTGATGTAAGGGACCATTACGCTGGGAGTTATGAAAAATAGATATGTTTGTACAGGAAGCATTAAGTGTGGGCTGTAAGTACGGTGCACTTAAGCATATGGCCCATGCATTTACATCTTCACTCCGGACTCATCCTGCTCCTGATGTCCATCAGCGCTGGGGTTAAGATGCACTGACATGATCTCTCTGTGACCTCAGGGCTTCAGCAACGGCACAAACAAACAAGGGTTTGAGATGGACGAGTGACGTGGATTTCAAGTATTAGAACGGCTGTTTTGAAGGGTCTGCCAAGTTTCTGAGAGCGGTGCTCTATGAGGAAGCAGATTTGATTATAAGATCATTCTGCATTATATTTTATAAATGAATCAGGAAGCAAAATCAAGGAAAGATTTCAAAATGATTACGGTAGTTATTTCCAGTGTTATTATTACAAATGTTTAATACTTTGATTTTATATGACTGTGTTATTCCTATAGAAGTGATTTAATGTGTTCAGAAGAAAGAGAGCAAGAGAAAAGGGTTTAATAGTGGGAGGGGCATGAGGAGAGAGAGAGAGAGATAGATAGAGAAGGAAAGATTGAGAGAAATATATATAGAGAAATGGAGAGAGATAGAGAAGGTGAGAGAGAAGAATTAATCCCAGTGTTAGAAAGCGAACAGGGAGCAAACGAGCGAGCGATATATACAGTATATCTACTCTACTAGGGTCACGGCGGGCGGAGGGGGGGGGATTCCCTATGCCCATCCAGGGGAGAACGTTTTGGGCGCTGGGCAGATACACACAGGACAAGGTGCCAGTCAATCGCTGGGCACACACTCACTTACACAGACACACAGATACACACTCTATATGGGGCAATTTGGAGAATTCAATTGACTTTGATCTATGTTTTTGGAGCACTGAGAGGAGAACATGCTAACCACGAAGCCACCGTGCTGCCCTATGTATATATAGAGACACATGGATGCGAGAGAGAATGTGAGAAAGATAAAAAAGAGATTTACAGAAAGAGAGAGCAACAGAGAGAGACCGAAAGAGAGAGATGAAATTTACAGATAGAGCACAAGACTCAAAGCTAAAGACTAAGAGAGACAGACAGAGAGTGAGAGAGAGAGAAAGAGAAGGAGAGAGATTCAGGTCAGTAGGAAACTGGTCCTGGTCGGTCAGCCAGGTGTCGGTCAGCCAGCCACCAGGTCGTGGTCAGTCAGCAGTGTCATTGAGAGTGTTTCTAACCGAGAGTGTTTCTGACTGAGAGTGTTTTTAAATGAGAGTGTGTTTGACAGTGTTTATAACTGAGAGTGTTTTTAATTGAGAGTGTTCCTGACTGAGTGTTTTTAATTTGAGAATGTTTTTAAATGAGAGGGTTTTTAACTAAGAGTGTTTCTAACTGAGAGTGTTTTATATGAGAGTGTTTCTAAATGAGAGTGTTTTTAAATTAGAGTGTTTTTAACTGAGAGTGTTTTATATGAGAGTGTTTCTAAATCAGAGTGTTTTTAAATGAGAGTGTCTTAACTGAGTGTGTTTTAAATGTGTTTTTTAATGAGAGTGTTTCTAAGTGAGAGGGTTTCTAAATGAGAGTGTTTCTGACTGAGAGTGTTTTTAAATGAGAGTGTTTTTAAATGAGAGTGTTTTTAAATGAGAGTGTTTCTGACTGAGAGTGTTTTTAATTGAGAGTGTTTGTAACAGAGTTTTTTAAATGAGAGTGTTTTTAATGAGTATTTTTATTTGAGAGTGTTTCTAAATTAGAGTGTTTTTAAATGAGAGTGTATTTAATTAAGAGTGTTTTATATGAGAGTGTTTCTTAATGAGAGCGTTTCTAAGTGAGAGTATTTCTAACTGAGAGTGTTTTTAATAGAGGGTTTCTAAACGAGAGTGTTTTTAAATGATAGTGTCCTTAACTGAGAGGTTTTTTAAATGGGAGTGTTTTTAAATGAGAGTGTTTGTAACTGAGTTTTTTTAAATGAGAGTGTTTTTAAATGAGAATGTTTTTATATGAGAGTGTTTCCCGCTGAGAGAGTTTTTAAATGAGTGTTTTTAATTGAGAGTGTTTTTAATTGAGAGTGTTTTTAATTGAGAGTGTTTTTAATTGAGAGTGTTTATAAATTTGTTTTTTTTAAATGAGTTTTTCTTTTATTGAGAGTGTTTCTGACTGAGAGTGTTTTAATTGAGTGTTTGTAATTGAGTTTTAAAATGAAAGTGTTTTTAACTGAGAGTGTTTCTGACACAGTGTTTTTAAATGAGAGTGTTTCTGACTGAGAGTGTTTTTAATTGAGAGTGTTTTTAAATGAGAGGTTTTTTTTTTAAATGAGAGTGTTTCTGACTGAGAGTGTTTTAAAATGAGAGTGTTTTTAAATGAGAATGTTTTTATATAAGAGTGTTTCTAAATTAGAGTGTTTTTAAATGAAAGTGTTTTTAATTTAGGTCCGTTGGAAACAGTTAACCATATTTTCCAGGTCGTGGTCGGTCAGCGGTGTCACTGAGAGTGTTTCTAACTGAGAGTGTTTCTGACTGAGAGTGTTTTAAATGAGAGTGTTTTTAAATTGGAATGTTTTTGTATAAGAGTGTTTCTCGCTGAGAGAGTTTTTAAATGAGTGTTTTTAATTGAGAGTGTTTTTAATTGAGAGTGTTTTTAATTGAGAGTGTTTATAAATTAGTTTTTTTTAAATGAGTTTTTCTTTTATTGAGAGTGTTTCTGACTGAGAGTGTTTTAATTGAGTGTTTGTAATTGAGTTTTAAAATGAGAGTGTTTTTAACTGAGAGTGTTTCTGACACAGTGTTTTTAAATGAGAGTGTTTCTGACCGGGTTTTTTTTAAATTGGGAGTGTTTTTAAATGAGAGTTTTTTTTTTTTTTTTTTTTTTTTTTATGAGAGTGTTTCTGACTGAGAGTGTTTTTAATTGAGGGTGTTTCTAAATAAGAATGTTTTTAAATGAGAATGTTTTTATATAAGAGTGTTTCTAAATTAGAGTGTTTTTAAATGAAAGTGTTTTTAATTTAGGTCCGTAGGAAACTGATAACCATATTTTCCAGGTCGTGGTTGGTCAGCGGTGTCACTGAGAGTGTTTCTGACTGAGAGTGTTTCTGACTGAGAGTGTTTCTGACTGAGAGTGTTTTAATTGAGAGTGTTTCTAAATGTTTCTGACTGAGTGTTTTTAAATAAGAGTGTTTTTTAATAAGAGTGTTTTAATTGAGTGTTTTTAATTTAAAGGTTTTTTTTTAAATGAGAGTGTTTCTAAATGAGAGTGTTTTTAATTGAGATTGTTTTTAAATGAGCGTGTTTGTAACTGAAAGTTTATTAAATGAGAGTGTTTTTAAATGATTGTGTTTTTAATTTAGGTCCGTAAGAAACTGATAACCTTATTTTCCAGGTCGTGGTCATTCATCGGTGTCACTGAGAGTTTCTAACTGAGAGTGTTTTTAATTGGGAGTGTTTTTGACTGAGAGTGTTTTTAAATGAGAGTGTTTCTGACTGAGAGTGTTTTTAATAAGTGTTTTTAACTGAGATTGTTTTTAACTGAGAGTGTTTTTAACTGTGAATGTTTTTAACTGAGTGTGTTTTTAAATTAGAGTGTTTCTAAATGAGAGTGTTTCTAAATGAGAGTGTTTCTAAATGAGAGTGTTTTTAAATGAGTGTTTCTAAATGAGGGCGGCACGGTGGCTTAGTGGTTAGCACCTTCGCCTCTCAGGTTCGAATCCCCATCTGGGTGGAGTTTCCATGTTCTCCCTGTGTCTGCGTGGGTTTCCTCCGGGTTCTCCGGTTTCCTCCCACAGTCCAAAAACATAGATCAAGTTAATTGAATTCTCAAAATTGCCCCATTTAGAGTGTGTCTGTGTGAGTGAGGGTGTGCCCAGCGATGGATTGGCGCCCTGTCCTGGGTCTATCTGCCCAGCGCCCGAGACATTCTCCCCTGGATGGGCATGGGGAACCCCACCGCGACCCTAATAGAGGATAAAGCGGAAGATAATGAATGAATGAATGAATGTTTCTAAATGAGAGTTTCTAAATGAGAGTTTTTATGAGAGTGTTTCTAAATTCCGGTATGTCTAAATGAGAGTGTTTCTACATGAGAATACTTTTCATCTGTAGATGTGGGAATTAAACCTGAAATCTGAGAAAACTGAGCCTCATTTGTCAGACTAACAAGGACATTGAGCTGCCAGGAATAAACCTTTAACTCTCTTTTTCTCTCTCTCAGTTTAAAGTGCTTTAATGGCACACATGGTTAATGTCATGTACAGATCTCGCTGGCATGGTGTAATCTGGGTTTGCATGTTTTCCTCATATCCGATTGGGTTTTCCGGTTTCCACCTACAGCCAAAAAAAAATCAATTCAAGGTAAATTGCTGTTCTAAATTGCCCATATCTAAATTGCCCCTTCTTATAGTGAGTGTGTCCAGTGATGAATTGGCGCCCTGTCCTGGGTATATCTGCCCTGCACCCAATACGTTTTCTTAAAGCATTTAAGCCTTCTCTTCTCTAAAGCTTTTAAAGCGGGCGGAGTTTAATTAGACATACAAAGCTACACTATCGAGCAGAGGACAGAGGTGCTGGGGTTGGCTGCGGGCAGATCCGGAGGTGCCGGAGCTGTTTTTTTAAAAATAGTTTCCTAAATTTTGCTGATCAGCAGATTTTGCTCTGTTTTTAAACTTTCTGCGAGTGGTACTGAAGTCGAAGACTAACGAGAAGATCCACGAGAACATCTGCGAGAAGATCCACGAGAAGATCCGCGAGAAGATTCACGAAAACCCAAAAAAGGGAACAGAGATTTGGAACCTAAATAATGTTTTAGGATATATTACAGTATATAGTGATGGATGGATGGATGGATGGATGGATGGATGTGGGTTGAGAAGAGTGGGTGGGTGTCTGGGTGGATGGGATAGGATGAGTTTAGGGTGGAATGGATGTCTCCTATTTGGAGGTTTACATGGACAATAAACTGGACTGGGGTCCAAAGCCGTCTCCACTTCTTCAACATTTGCAGGACTTTGCTCGGGATGTTTTTCGAGTCTGTGGTGGCAAGTGCTATCATCTATGCTGTTGCATGCTGGGGCAGCAGGCTGAAGGCGACAGGTTCCAACAAACGGAACAACCTGATGCTGGTGATGATGTGGGTGTGAAACTAGACTCGCTGATGGCCGTGTCCGGGAGGAGGATTCTGTCTAAACTAAAGGCCATCATGGACAATGCCTTCCACCCACTCTACCCCACACTGTACCTCACACTGGAGAGACACAGGAGCACATTCACTCTAAGACTCAATCCTCCAAGATGCACCACAGAGCTCCACAGGAGGTCAATCTCACCTGTGACCATCAAAGTGTATAACAAGTCTGTCTAACTCCTCACTCAGTAAAACAATTTTGATGTGTAATAACGTAATCATGATAATTATTCAAGTATGCAAAATCATTTGCCACATAATATTGCACTATATATTTAATTTTTTATATATTTTTTAAATTTAACAGATATTACATACTGTACACATGCCACTGTCAGGAATCCCGGTGCAGCGACGCGCTCCCTTAGCCCCGCCTTCTAGTCAGCACGCGCTTTCATTATTTCTGGGTTCTTTGCTATGCTTTATAAGGCTTCCAGTTTCGCTGTTCGAGTGCAAAGTATTGTCGTTTACTGTCATATCAAGCGCTTATCTCCGTGATATATTTTCTCCAATCCTCTTTAGCCTTAGTCACTTCCGTGTTTATCTGCATCGGGTGAGTGTGAGTTTGAGTGTGATTTACCAGCTTAGTTCATTCTTAGATCTGTGTGCTTCCCGGTGTCCTCCCGCTTACTCGTTCCTCCCCCTCCTTTCCCTTCTTCCTTAATTGATTGTGTAGTTTGTGTTTAGGTGCATGTGTGAGTTGTCCGCGTCCTATTATTGTTGCTCCAGTTTTTGGTCTGTCATTATCCTTAGGGTTCTCACTCCTTGCCCTGTTTATCTCTTGTCTTTTGTTTGGAGCAGATTTAGTTCTTGTTTGTTTGCACAGGTGTTTGGTTCACGGCCGGCTGGGGTTGAGTCTGGGTCTCACCCTAGCCCGCTCCTCTGGCGCGTCCATACCTGTGGTTTGTGTTGTTCGTCTACGAACCTCAGGACCTCTCGGTGAAGGCTACAGCGGCGCCGCAGGTGCCTACAGCCAGTGCTGCTCCGTCCCCCGACTCAGTCAACACACACTCCACAACATTGATTCCCATCCCTTGCTGGTGCAGAAACTCCAGATTCCAGTAGTCCCTCTTAGGGTTCCACAACGCATCTCGGGAGTTAATGGCAGGATCGTGGGTAACATTACCCACTGCACCATCCCTACTTCCCTACGCCTAGGGATTCTCCACGAGAAGATGAGGAGCCTGAACATCATGACTGCCACCATCTCTCCCATCATCCATGGCTGCGGGATCACAACCCCTCGCTGACCAATTCCCCCGCTGAGGTCCTTCCGGTCAACATCCCTCCAGAATACCAAGAACTCGCCACGGTGTTCAGCAAAGGCCATGCATGCCGCCTGCCTCCTCACCGGGAGTACGACTGTGCCATTGACCTCCTCCCAGGCTCCAAGTTCCCCCGTGCTACACCCTACCCGCTATCCGTCAAGGAAACAGCCATTTCCTTGAGGAATGGAGGAATACATCAGCGAGTCTCGTGCGCAAGGGTTCATTTGTCCCTTAAAGTCTCCGGTCAGTTCCAGTTTCTTCTTTGTCCCAAAGATAGATGGCACGTTTCGCCGAAGCATCGACTACCGGGAACTCAATAAGATCTCCAAAAGATACACCTACCCCATCCCACTCGTCCCGTCAGCACTGGAACAATTACGAAATGCCAAGATCTTCACCAAGCTGGATCTCCGCAATGCGTACAATTTGGTGAGGATCAAGGAGGGGGATGAGTGGAAGACCGCTTTTAGCACCATGGCTGGACACTACGAATACCTGGTCATGCCTTTTGGACTGACTAATGCTCCATCCGTTTTCAGTGTCTGGTAAATGATGTGCTAAGAGATGTGCCAAACAATGCCAAGGCAGATATCCTCTCACGCATATACGAGGATCAGGAGAGGACTGTAACCCCAGTTAAATCTATCCTGCCACCACAAGTGTTCATCCAAACTATTTGCTGGGAGCTGGACAAGGAGATTCGAGAGGCCAACAACACGGAACCTCCACCCAGTAGGTTAAGAACTCCTCCCAACAAAACGTACGTTCCACCTCAGTTCCGTCAGCAACTCATCTCGTGGGCTCACGCTAACCCCAGTTCGGGTCACCCAGGAGCCGACCGCACTTTCGATAAGCTCAGGCACAAGTACTGGTGGCCTGCCATGCGGGGAGAGATTAGCAGGGACATCGCCTCTTGCGCCACCTGCGCAGCTTCTAAGGTGCCCAGTTAACTACCTGTAGGCAAACTTAAGCCCCTACCTGTCCCACACCGTCCTTGGAGTCACATAGCTATTGACTTTGTGACCGATCTTCCTGTCTCTGAGGGTAACACCACTATCCTTTCCATTGTGGACCGCTTCTCCAAAGGGATGAAATTCGTCGCCTTGCCCGCACTGCCCTCAGCGTTCCTCACTTTTTTTTACCCTGTTTTTCGTCACTTTGGTCTCCCAGAGGACATAATCTCAGACAGAGATCTCGGCCGTCTGGGAGGCTTTTAACAAGAAGTTGGGTACCTCCATCAGTCTGACTTCAGGGTACCACCCTGAGAGCAATGGGCAGTGTGAACGGGCCAACCAGGAACTTGGTAAATTCCACCGGTCTTATTGCCAGAGGTACCAACACGACTGGGCCGCTTTCCTTCCTTGGGCCGAGATCGCCCAGAACTCTTTCAGAAGCTCCAGCACGAGGATCACTCTGTTCCAATGTATCCCGGGTTTCCGAACTTACTTTGACCCTTGGGATCCTACCCCTTCCAACGCCCCTGCTGTAGACGAATGGTTCTGGAGAAGCGAAAACGTCTGGGAAACTGTTCAGTAGACTGATGGAGGTTGCTCCCTTAGCCCCGCCTTCTAGTCAGCGCGCGCTTTCCGTGCACCAGGTGTGGTTCATTATTTCCAGGTTCTTTGCTCTGCTTTATAAGGCTTCCAGTTTTGCTGTTCGAGTGCGAAGTATTGTCGTTTACCGTCATACCGAGCTCTTATCTCTGTGATATTTTTTCTCCAATCCTCTTTAGCCTTAGTCACTTCTGTGTTTATCTGTGTCATGCTCTACCACACACTCTCCACCACACACCCTCCATCACACACTCTCAACTACACACCCGCCACACTCTCCACCACAGATCCTGCACCACCACGTGCCCCCAACTTACACAATCTACCACACACCCTCCACCACCCAACCTCCACCACACACCCTCTACCAAACAACTCTCCATCACCTCTCCTACACCTGACAACCTCTACCACACACTCTCAACCACACATCCTTCAACCGCGCGGGGGGGGGGGGAGTGTATTATAGGACAAAAGCCGCATGACGGTGTAAACAGCGTTTCCGCTGAGGGTAATTGTTTGTCGGCTGGTGAGGACGGCTGGTGCCGGATTCCTGCAAAGTGGACGTAATTAGAAAAGTGGAATTAAACCTGCATGACGTCGGCTAAATTTAGCGCCATTCATTATCCGCCCTTCCGCTGGGTTACAAACGCTCGCAAAACACAGAGCCTCAGAAGAAGCAGCAGATACATACATGACATCCGTACATCCGATACTCAGCGCATCTGTGTGGTGGCATCTGTGTGGAGCACATATTCAGAACCAGCGAGAGTGTCCCACGGCCACCAAGGCTGGATGTTAGAACCCTCAGTTAATGCACATACGGCGTAAGTCTTCGGCTCACCCCACACCGGCAGGGGGCGAGCAGGAAGCTGTAAACGCTGTTCTGTGGCGCGTACCGGTTCTGCCTTCCCGGCTCTACATGGATATGTATATTTTTAACCTTAAAGACCGGCCTCTAAGTCCTCACCCTTCACTGCTATATTTAGCGCGAGCACCTCCATCTCTGGTTTCCGTCGCCTGGAGCAGGTGGAGGGAGGGATGAGGAGAGCCTGCCTGGGTCACGCCGTCCCGGGACGGAGAGAACAGAACGCGGGTCCTTAAGGGCGGTACTGTAGCGTCACTGATACCCGGTAATGACTCGGACACATGGCGGAACCGGCAGATGAATTACATCAGCACAGAGTCCTGCATTCTACTTTGAATACCACTTAGAATCTGAATCTACTTAGAACATCAGCAGAATGCCGTTGTGTCATTGGACATTTTCCTAAAAGAGCAAAGGTGGACTGTGCCGAAGAGTTCAGCAGCTTCCGGGACATTCGCGCAATCCCACACTCGCATAATCACACACTCGCATAATCACACACACACTCGCATAATCACACACCCGCATAATGACACGCACTCGCATAATGACACACTCGCATAATGACACACTCGCATGAACACACACTCGCATAATCACACATTCGCATGATCACACACTCGCACAATCACACACTCGCATAATGGCACACACTCCCAAGCTTACACTCCCACAATATTATACACACACATCTTATACTTGCACAATCTCATACACACACACACACACACACACACACACAATCACAGACTCGCATAATTACACAGTGGCATAAACACACACACGCATAAATACACACACTCCCAAAATATTATACACACACTATCTTGCACATGCACAACTCGCACAAACACACACTCATAATTTTGCACTCACACACACTCCTGCAATCAACCAGTCACACCCTCGCATAATCACACACTCACACAATCTTACACTCGCATAAATACACACATTCTGCAATCACACCTACACACAATCACACACTTGCATAAAGTGTAGTACTTACACATTAATCACACACACACACACACACATATATATATATATATATATATATATATATATATATATATATATATATATATATATATATATATATATATATATATATATATATATATATATATATATATATATATATATATATATATATATATATATATATTCATTCATTATCTCATGCTTTATCGTCTATTAGGGTCGCGGTGGGGTTCCCCATGCCCATCCAGGGGAGAACATCTCGGGCACTGGGCAGATAGACGCAGGACAGGGCGCCAATCCATCGCTGGGCACACACACACACATATATATATATATATATATATATATATATATATATATATATATATATATATATATATATATATTTATTTTTTTTATTTATTTATTTTTCCTGTGTGTGTGTGTGTGTATGTGTGTTCAGCCATTAAATCTCCATCAGAAAAACTGTTAGACGGAGTGGGCGAGGGAACATGCCCACAGAACCACTCAGTACCAGAGCTGTAGATTGACGCTGGCTCCACAGAACCTCTGCAAGAACATCACAGTAACACACATCAGTTCGTATATACACTCATGTCATTTCCTTAATGTCTGCCATGTAGAAGACGGCGTACTACCCGTCCAACATAAACAGAGAGCGTGGACACTGTTCCATCACCTCCTCAACAGAACCATATAAAATACCCAGGACTCAGCAAAAAAAAAAAAAAAAAAAAAAACTCTCTCTCACTCCTGCAGTGAGAGAGAGAGAGTGCGAGGGAAAGAGAGAGATGGAAAAATTATAAGTTATTTTGTTTTTTAAATAAACGCTCAGTGAGTGAGTTCCAGCGAGCAGGAACAGGATGGCTGCCGCTGGGTATGCTGAAGTGGTGGATGGGAATAGAAAGTGAGCCGCTGTAATGCAGAACACACACATTTACCGGAACGAACCTCCAGAGAGGACAAGACGCATGAAAGACTTATTGTTTACACGTCGACCGGCACTTTTATCTCACCCTTTACAGGGGCAGAAAGCTAACACTCATGTTGCAGCGCAGTTGTTCCTCTTTCTGTGTTTACAGTTCCAGTTGTGGAACTTACTTAGCTGCTTATGGTCATTAGATGTGTCGCGGGTAATAATATTCCACGGGGGTATAGTTTAGCATGTTCTCCTCTCACTGCTAGGGATCCAGGTTCGAATCGTGATCTTAGTGAAGTTTCCTTGTGCTCCCCATGTCCGTGTGGATGTTCTCTGAGTTCTCTGGTTTGCTCCTATGGTCCAAAAACATGGATTCAAGTTGAATTGGCTGCTCTACATTGCCCTGGATGGGCATGAGGAACCCTGCCATGCCAATGTTATTATTTAGGTAACGGAAGAAGAGCATTCCAAACTCTCATCTTGTCCCTTGTGATGCCTTTTAGCCACAATGTACTGCTCAAAACTATTACATTAAATACTACGTATTTGGTTTCTTATCATGTGTTTTGTTCAAGGCGATGTTGGAAGCAGTTCTGCTAAATCACGCAAATTTAAAAACTCAAATAAAAAACAGAAAAGATAGAAATTAACAACTGATTATTATATTACATTATTTATTTCATAATAAAACATTTCATAATAACTTAATAACTGTTTCTAGTTTATGAAATAAAAGAACTACTTTGCATAAAAGAAAATAGTTTGTATTAATAAAATATCAATACATAAAATATGTAAAATAAAAATAAAAAAGCTTAATATAAATCATATATTTGTTTAATATATACATTATTTATTATTATTATTATTATTATTATTATTATTATTATTATTATTATTATTATTATTATTATTTTATTTTTTTATTGTTGTTGTTGTTCTTCTTCTTCTTCTTCTTCTTCGTAATATTATTATTATTACTACTGCATTTCTCTATAATATTAACAATAAATAGTATTTATTATAATTCATTCATTCATTATCTCCCGCTTATCCTCTATTACGGTCGCGGTGGGGTTCCCCATGCCCATCCAGGGGAGAACGTCTCGGGCGCTGGGCAGATAGACCCAGGACAGGGCGCCAATCCATCGCTGGGCAATTTATATTAATAATAATAATAATAATAATAATAATAATTATTATTATTATTATTATTATTATTATTATTATTATTATTATTATTATATTATTATTATTATTATTATTATTATTATTATTATACCACATACTATTTAATTATTATTATTATTATTATTATTATTATTATTATTATTATTATTATTATCATTATTATTATTATTATAGTTCTTAATTTGTCGGCACAGTGGCTTAGTGGTTCTCTGAGTTCTCTGGTTTCCTCCTATGGTCCAAAAACATGGATTCAAGGTGAATTGGCTGCTCTACATTGCCCTGGATGGGTATGATGAACCCTGCCATGCCAATGTTATTATTTAGGTGACGAAAGGAGAACATTCCAAACTCTCATCTTGTCCTTTGTGATGCCTTTTAGCCACAATGTACTGCACAAAACTATTACATTAAATACTACGTATTTGGTTTCTTATCATGTGTTTTGTTCGAGGCGATGTTGGAAGCAGTTCTGCTGAATCATGCAAATTTAAAAAGTCAAAAAAACAAAAAAAAAAACTGAAAAGATAGAAATTAACAACTGATTATTATATTACATTATTTATTTCATAATAAAACATTTCATAATAACTTAATACCTGTTTCTAGTTTATGAAATAAAAGTTTCTAGTTTTAGATTTGTATAAAAGAAAATAGTTTGTATTAATAAAATATCAATATATAAAATATGTAAAATAAAAATAAAAAAGCTTAATATAAATCATATATTTGTTTAATATATACATTATTTATTATTATTATTATTATTATTATTATTATTATTATTATTATTATTATTATTATTATTATTACTATTATTATTAATTTTTGTTTTATTGTTGTTGTTGTTGCTCTTCTTCTTCTTCGTAATATTATTATTATTACTACTGCATTTCTTTATAATAATAACAATAAATAGTATTGATAATAATAATAATAATAATAATAATAATAATAATAATAATAATAATAATAATAATAGTATTAATAGTATTAATAGTATTAATAGTATTTATTATTATTATTATTATTATTATTATTATTATTATTATTATTATTATTATTATAGTTCTTAATTTGGCGGCACGGTGGCTTAGTGGTTTAGCACGTTCGCCTCTCAGCACTAGGGATTCCCGGTTCGAATCCCCATCTGGGTGGAGTTTCCATGTTCTGCCCGTGTCTGCGTGGGTTTCCTCCAGGTTTCCTCCCACAGTCCAAAAACATAGATCAAGTCAATTGAGTTCTACAAATTGCCCCATGTAGAGCTCAGCGATAGATTGGCGCCCTGTCCTGGGTATATCTGCCCAGCGCCCGAAACGTTCTCCCCTGGATGGGCATGGGAAACCCCACCGCGACCCTAGTATAGGATAAAGCGGAAGATAATGAATGAATGAATGAATGAATGAATGAATGAATGAATAGTTAATTTTATTACACGTTGGCTAAAACTGTTTCTGTCTCTCGCTCTCACTCTCTCTCTATATCATAGTTTTTATAAAGGAAACAGTTACACTTAAAATCATAATTATAGTTTAATTCATAGAAAAATTCAATCCTTGGTTCTAAAATCCGTTTCACTCTACAGCAAGTCAGCAGCATAAACCTGAACCTGCCCTCAGCTGGTGCAGAATTCATAAAACACTCAAAGACTACCACGTTCCAGGGTCGCAATGTGTCATGGGCTATCAATTATATTATTTTACATATATATAATACATTAAAATAATTTTTAAGAATAATAATAAAAGGTAAAAGATAAACCACGTCCAAGACTGTAATGAGTCATCATAATTAAATAAATGAGAAACGCGGAGTGTGCAGTCGGTTGAATTACTACAGTAAACAAATTTCATCGTTTATCTATTTAAGCTGGTGTGACTGCGAGTCTGTTATGGAATACAGAAGTGGCCGACGTGCGAGAGCCGTTGAATCGTTGGGATGGTTTGAAGTCGAGACTGCATCAGCGACTTTGACCAACATGAAACGCAAAAGCATGACAACAGTAGCAACTGGCAATCACACATCACCCTGTCCTTTCTGCACACTCGGCAGCAGGATCTTGTCCATGGGTCCTCTGTGTGTGTGTGTGTGTGTGTGTGTGAGAGTGTGTGTGTGTGTGAGTGTCTGTGTGTGTGAGTGAGAGTGTAAACCCTCCCTCTCATTCTCACGCTCTCTCACTCGGGATGCTGCAGCCTGCTTTCTGGCTCAGCACTTATTCTGCCCTTCTGTCCACCTCCAGCCTCCGGTGTTTGAGCTACGGCCTCGTGCAGGACACGGCGGTCCTGGGGCACCGGGGGGGGGGGGTGTCCTACTCATGCATACATCCACACGTCCACCACTCTGCACGTCGGTATGTGTGAGGCCTTTCCAGTAGAGGCCTGAGCATCACCGCAGCTGAGTAATAGAGTGCCATCATCTAACCTCGACCCTAAACCTCTGAGATGAAAATATTCATATTATTGTTATTTCTAAATAACTCATCCTGTTATGAAACATACAGTCACATAACCCAAAGATCACAACTACAACACAAGCACATGCACACACACACAAACACACTCACACACACACACACACACACACACACACACACACACACACACACACACACACAGTAACCATACATACACTGATAAACTATGACCATCGATTAATAATAACACTTACATAAATTAAATATAATTATAATTATAAAAATACAAAATTGTTTATTATTATAATAATAATTATAATGTTTACAAAGAATAAAACAGTTTATAAAATTATGATGATCACACAATCTGGCAAAAGCACAAATTCCTCACTTTGTTTATACAGGACTATAGATTGTTCTGGCAAATATTGTTAAGGACTATTAGTCATAATGGCAACCGTTGTTAAGAAAAGATTATAGTAGTTTTGGCAACCGTTGTAAATAAAGGATTATGAAAACTGTGGCAACCATTGTTTACATGTTTTTTTGGTAGTTGTGACAACTTTTTTGTTGTTGTTGTTTTTAAGATATTTATAGTAGTTGTGGCAACTGTTGTTCATAAGGGATTATTGTTGTTGTGGCAACCGTAGTTCATGAGGAAGTTGTGTAGTTGTTGTAGTACTTGTGGCATCTGGTTTTAATGAGGGATTATAGTAGTTGTGGCAACCAATGTTTATGAGCGATTATAATAGTTGTGGTATCTGTTGCATATGAAAGATTATAGTAGTTGTGTGAATGTGTTTGTTAGGGATTATAGTAGTTGTGTTTATGAGGGATTATAACAGGTGTGGGAACCAATATATAGGCGATTTGAACCCATGTACCCCATAAAGCATGGATTAGGTTTCACAGTCGCCATGTTTCATGTGTCATTGAGTCAATGTCACAGACCATGAGGTATATCCCTCAGCATGTCTTACGTCATACAGCAGCCCAGCAGCAGGGGTCACTGTTTCACTCACTCTCCTCAGACCTGCTGTACATACAGAATAAACATCCCAGGGTGCAGCGTTTATGCTTACTCTGCAAATTTCACCAAATTTCTCTCAGTAATTCATCTGCTCTTTTACAATAAGTAAGATTTATGACATCATGAGGGTAAAACATTTCATATGAAGTCCGCAGCTTTTTCGCTCATCAAACCTAAATTGACTCATTAGAATGCTCCCTCTGATGACAATTCAGGAGAATGGTAAATCATCCGAATCCTTGAGCCCCGTGTTAACGTTCAATGACCGTAAGCTGCTCTATTCATCTGCTTAAAGATCTGAACAGATCAATTGGCTCCCAGGCCGCAGTTTTCGCAGAGCAAAATTTAATTAAGAAATGGCACTTAGGAGGAACGGCAGAAATTATAGTAACATCTGAGAGAATGAGTCGGAGGATTTTCATAAAGGGTTCTGCTTTTATGACTGGATGAAAGGCAAAGTCTTCTGCAACGGGACAGAAGAATGGAGGCGTGACGTTGATATTGCGTATGGAACGCTGTATCGGAATCTGTATCGGTCATTAGAACCTGACAACAATAAAACAGGGTGGATGGGGCTTCACAGCCATGGCAGAGAAAACATCACATGGATTTACAGAGGAAAGACATTGTTTATGAGGGATTACAGTAGTTGTGGCAACCTGTTTTTATGAGGGATTATAGTAGTTGTGGCGGCACGGTGGCTTAGTGGTTAGCACGTTCGCCTCTCAGCGCTAGGGATTCCCGGTTCGAATCCCCATCTGGGTGGAGTTTCCATGTTCTCCCCGTGTCTGCGTGGGTTTTCTCCGGGTTCTCCGGTTTCCTCCCACAGTCCAAAAACATGGATCAAGTTAATTGAATTCTCAAAAATTGCCCCGTTTAGAGTGTGTCTGTGTGAGTGAGTGTGTGCNGAGTTTCCATGTTCTCCCCGTGTCTGCGTGGGTTTTCTCCGGGTTCTCCGGTTTCCTCCCACAGTCCAAAAACATGGATCAAGTTAATTGAATTCTCAAAAATTGCCCCGTTTAGAGTGTGTCTGTGTGAGTGAGTGTGTGCCCAGCGATGGATTGGCGCCCTGTCCTGGGTCTATCTGCCCAGCGCCCGAGACGTTCTCCCCTGGATGGGCATGGGGAACCCCACCGCGACCCTAATAGAGGATAAGCGGGAGATAATGAATGAATAAATTATAGTAGTTGTGTCGATTGTTGCTTATGAGAGATAATGACGCGAGTTGTGGCGACTGTTGTTTATGAGGGATTATAGTAGTTGTGGCAACCTGTGTTTATGAGGGATTACAGTAGTTGTGGTAACTGTTTTTATGAGGAATTACAGTAGTTGTGGCAACATTTGTTAATGAGAGAATATGGTAGTTGTGACAATCTGTGTTTATAAGGGTTTATAGTAGTATTACAGTAGTTGTGTCAAGTGTTGTTTATGAGGGATTATAGTAATTGTGGCAACCATTGTTAATGAGGGATTATAGTAGTTGTGGCAACCTGTGTTAATGAAGATTATAGTAGTAGCGCCTACCTGTGTTTATGAGGGATTATAGTAGTTGCAGCTACCTGTGTTTATGAGGGATTACAGTAGTTGCGGCTATCTGTGTTTCTGAGGGATTATGGAAACGATTATAAGACACACCCACAGCCAATCATTTTCTGAGTAGTTTATCCTGCTTAAAACTGTGTTGGGTGCTGGAGCCTATCCCTGTCCAGCAATCAGCGCTTCCGCTTTATAGCAAGTCTTTTCTTTCTGTCCTTCCCATGCCAGTGTGAACTCTGGGTACTCCACCCACAATCCCGCCACATTCCAAAGACAAGCTGATTCTAAATCCTACCTTTGGTTTGGACTGACGTCAGAAGAAAAGACACAGGGAGAACATGTCAAATCTATACAGGACTGTATATATACATATATATATATATATATATATATATATATATATATATATATATATATATATATATATATATA
>JAFMOD010001028.1:45197-89814 GCA_019802435.1 Corydoras maculifer | reverse complement strand
TCATTTTTAGGAAAGTAAATAACTCCATACCTTCTGATAAAGCTGTCCAGCAGACCCTTTGCACATTACGGCTCTAAACAAGAAGACAATAAAACACAATTGTTTTATGGCGGACATTAAAAGCAATATCAGCTCCACTTTATAAAAATCATACGTCATATAAGAAAACGATGGCAACGCAACTATGTGACACTTGCGCAACTCCCGAGAAACATTTGCTCATGGACAATTCAACAGCGCCCCCTATGGGCTCCCGGACACACGATCCGCAAGCGCTGCACTCTCTGGCAGGATGCGGCTTTATTGAATGGACGCGCAACGATCGATGAAAAAACAATTTCTTTAAAACAAATAAAAAGAAATACAAATCCTTTAAAGGAAGCTCGGATATGGTGCCTGGTGTTCGGCTTGATCTCTCTCTTTCTTTTGGCTTATAATCGAATAATTCCAGCAATAAAATGCATTAAAATATACATTACAATTATGTAATGAATAAATCAAGCATACTGGATGTTGTAAAGTGGTTGCAGGCCCCACACATGGCGGTGCTCATCCTGTCATAGATT
The DNA here is from genome assembly GCA_019802435.1 of Corydoras maculifer. NCBI lineage: Eukaryota > Metazoa > Chordata > Actinopteri > Siluriformes > Callichthyidae > Corydoras > Corydoras maculifer. The sequence continues at coordinate 89,248 of JAFMOD010001028.1, read as the reverse complement.
AAGCCGCCGGCCAGTATGTTGTGGGTATGGTATCTATAGTAGCGGATAGTCATGTTGTAACTCCTTGTAATTATTAAAGGGGTTACAAGTTATTATAAGGAGGGGTGTATAGGTTTAGACAATTATTTACCTCTAGTGTTCTGGAACTCTGTTTATGTGTTGACTGTTCAGCATAAAGCATTCTCCTCATGCCCAACCAGGGGAGAACGTTTCAGGCATTGGGCAGATACACCCAGGACAGGACACACACACTATATTGGAACAATTTCGATGGAGCAATTTAGAGCAGCAGCTCAGCGCTGGGGATTCCTGTTTAGAATCCCAATATGGGAGGAGTTTCTATGTTCTCCCTGTGTTCGTGTGGGTTTCCTCCATGTTCTCTGGTTTCCTCCTATAGTCCAAAAACATGGATTAAGGTTAATTGAATTCTCCAAATTGCCCCATATAGAGTGTGTCTGTGTGTGTGTCTGTGTGAGTGAGGGCGTGCTCAGTGATAGATAGGCACCCTGTCCTGGGTGTATCTGCCAAGCCCGAAACCCCCCACAACCCTAGTAGAGGATAAAGCGGAAGATAAGGATGGATGGATAGACTTTGAGTGTTGGGTGCCACGGTGGCTTAGTGGTTAGCACGTTCACCGGGATTCAGCAAACGGGATTTCCGGTTCGAATCCCAATTTGGGTGGAGTTTCCATGTTCTCCCTGTGTACCTGTGGGTTTCCTCTAGGTTCTCTGGAGAAAACCCACATAAACATGGATAAATTTAATGCACTATATTGCCCCATATAGTGTGTGTTTTTTGTGTGTGTTTGTGAGCCCAGCAATAGATTGGCGCCCTGTCCTGAGTGTGTCTGCCCAGCACCCGAAACGTTCTCCCCTGGATGGACATGAAGACCCCTGCCTCGACCTCGGTATCCATCCATCCATTATCTTCCGCTTTATCCTCTACTAGGGTTGGGGGGGGGGGGTTCCACATGCCCATCCAGGGGAGCGACGTGCTAACCACTAAGCCACCGTGCTGCCCTTGTCTCGGTATCTAAAACAAATAATAAAGGGGAAAAAAAGGACTTTGCGGCGCATTCAGCACTCAGTCCGTGTTTTGCAGTGCCGAATGCCAGGCGCACGCAGCTTTCCCGGCCCATTTGGAAGACTTGTCAGTGTGCGGCAGCCAGCCTTGGCACCCAGCTGACAAATAGCGAATCCATGATGGTGAGAAAAGCCTGTAATCATACACTCAGTATATCTCCCGGACGATGTTATGATCGCATCCTCAGCGTGCCTGGTATTTTTAGAGGCCGCGTTAAGCTGAGGGTAATGATAGGTGGCACTGGGCCTCGGGACCGGCAGCTGAAGATCGGACCTAAGAAGCGGTTCTTTGATCTCACGTGTTCTGGGATGCGTTCGAACGAGATGTTCTCATGTCTATGGTCGCTGCAGCACGTCAGCGGCCTTATCTCCTGGTCTGAATGTAAAGCAGCTGGGTTGTGGAGGGTTTATCGCTGACAGTGAGTCAAAAAAGCAAAGTCTGAAGTGAGTATGTGGACGTTATCGGGTGCTGGGCCGCCGCGTGAGAACAAGCAATGGGGTAGAACGTGGAAAACAGACGATGCAATGAAAAAAACAATTCTTTTTTTTAGAGGTGATGCAGAAGTAACCAGGATAAGTTGCACACTTTGGGGACCTTGACATACATCTTATCTCATCTCTTTATTTTCATCTTAATCCTCTTCTAGGGTCATGGTGTGGTTCCACATTACCATCCAGGGAGAACGTTGTGGGCACTGGGGAGACAGAGGGTCAATCCATCCCTGGGCCCAAACACACTATATTGGGGCAATTTACCTTAAAAAAGAGCAGCAAATTTACTTTAAATCCATGTCTTTGAACTGTGGGAGGAACCCCAAGAACCCAGAGAAAATCCAAATTGACACGAGGAGAACATGAAACACACATATCGGGATTCAAACCTGAATCTCCAGCACTGAGAGGTGGATGCCTGGATGATTATCTCAGTTCATTATCTTCTGCTTAATCTACTACATGGTTCCTCATAATCATCCAGGGGAGAACGTTTGGGGTGTTGAGCAGACACTCAGGATAGCGCGTCAATCCATCACTGGGCCCAAACACACTATATGGGGAAATTCAGAGCAGCCAGTGCCCTTTAATCCATGTTTTGGACTGTGGGAGGAACCCCAAAAACCCAGAGAAAATCCAAATGGACACGAGGAGAACATGAAACACACAGATTGGGATTTAAACCTGGATCCTTAGCGCTGAGAGGAGGACGTCTGGTTGATTAAATCAGTTCATTATATTCCCTTTAATCTACTACAAGGTCATGGGACAGGGTAGTTTCTCATAATCGTCTAGGGGAGAATGTTTGGGGTGTTGGGCAGACACTCAGGACAGAGTGTCAATCCCATAGAGCCCAAACACTCTATATGGGACAATTCAGAGCAGACAGTTCCCTTTAAATCCATGTTTTTGGACTGTGGGAGCCTCGAAAACCAAGAGAAAATCCAAATGGACACAGAGAGTTCATGAAACACACAGATCATCCAGGGGAGAGCCTTTGGGATGTTGGGCAGACACTTAAGACAGAGCCCTATCCATCACTGGGCCCAAACACACTATATGGGGCAATTCAGAGAAGCCAGTTCCCTTTAAATCCATGTTTTTGGACTGTGGAGGAAACCGGAGAACCTTGAGGAAATCTTTGCGGACACGAGCAGAACATGAAAAACCACCCAGATCGGGATTGTTAGCTGGATCCACATTAAATTCCGTGATGCTCCTAAGGGTTTCCTCCAGATTTGCTGTTTCCTCCCACGGTCCAAAAACATGGATCAAGGTAAATTGAATGTTCCAAATTGCCCCATATAGAGAGTGTTTGTGTGAGTATGTCCAGTGATAGATTGGCGCCCTGTCCTGGGTGTATCTGCCCAGCACCCAAAAGCTTCTAATATTGTAAAGAACCGAGAACAAGGGCCTGTAGATCTACAGTTTGTAATTGTAAAACAACAAAGTCCATCTATATAAAGAAATAGACAATGGAATGAAATGTAACAAGAAGGGGGCGTGGCCAAACATATACTGTATATTTGAAGCATGATGCTACATTGATAGAACGTTTGTGTGTGGGGTTACACAACCTGTTTTGTGAAACCCGTCCTGTTGATCTGTTAAGCGGGTCAAAGCTTATTAAGAGTATTTCTTTGACCCTTGACCCTGGATTTCGTGACGCTGATGGGATTCCTTATCTGCACGCTGTGTTTACCGCTTTGCAAAATCCACAGTGATCACATTGTTCTGACGGGAGGCAGAGGATGCCTGTGTGGACTCATTGATCAAGTCTGGGTGTGTAGTAACAGCACAGACTTGCTGCTCTGCTGCTAACAACCCCGAGGTAAATAACGCAGGGTGGGAAAGTCTTCCTCGTTATGTTCTGTTTATTTTTTTAATATAAGGACGCTGTTGCTACATGACGACGTTCTGACCTGTGTTTAGTATTACGGCCTGGGTGCATGCGTGGGTGGAGTTTTCATGTTCTCCCCGTGGCCGCGTGGGTTTCCTCTCCATTCTATGTTTTTTTTTCCACGATTCATGGTTGACTGCTCTAAATTGCCCCATATAGCGTGACTGTGCGTGTGAGAGTGCCCAGCAATGGATTGGCACCCTGTCCTGGGTGTATCTGCCCAGCGCCCGAAATGTCCTGGGTGGATTATATCTCTCCGTGTCTGCGTAGGTTTCCTCCAAGTTTTCCGGTTTCGTCCCACAGTCCAAAAACATTGATCAAGGTCAACTGAGTTCTCCAAATTGCCCCAAATAGTTGTGTCTATACTGTGAGTGAGTGTGCCCAGCAATAGATTGGCACCTTGTCCTGGGTGTATCTGCCCAATGCCCGAAACATTTTCCCCAGGATGGGCATGGGGAACCCCCTAGTAGAAGATAAAGCGAAAGATAATGGATGGATGAATGGTTTTATTTTACAAGGCGGTACAGTGACTTAGTGGTTAGCATGTTCTCCTCTCAGCTCTGGGGATTTCCGGTTCGAATCCCAATCTGTGCGGATTGGGATTCGATGGTTCTCCCATGTTCTACCCGTGTCCACGTGAGTTTCCTTCGGTTTTTCCAGTTTCCACCCACAGTCCAAAAACATGGATCAAGGTCAAATGAATTCTCCAAATTGCCCCATATAGAGTGTGTTTGTGTGAGTGAGTGTGTGCCCAGCGACAGATTGCCGTCCTGTCCTGGGTGTATATGCCCAGCCTGAAATGTTCTCCCCTGGAAGGATGGATGGATGTATGGTTTTATCTTACAGTGCAGCACAGTGGCTTAGTGGTTAGCATGTTCTCCTCTCATGGATGGATGGAATATACTGGTACTTTTAACGGACGTTAGTACCTCTACATGTAGGCTGTATATATCATAAGGTATAAGGTATAAGGTATTTTATATCAGTTTCATTGTTTTATTACCTTAATAAAAGTAAAAAGCTGGTAAAAAGGTTTTTTTTGGAGTAACATAATCAGCACCTTTGGAAACTCTACGACATAGAACTTTATAGAAACGCGGTTAAAGCCGCCCTGTCATTCCATCAACAGATTAGTGCGAGACGACTTTGGAATCTCAATTTTCACCCAGCTTACAGAATGTGGGCAGAGTCCCGGGGTAATTACATTAAGTCATTCATTATCAAAAGCCTGCAGACAATATGGTTAAACGGGGTTCTCTTCAGATAGTATCGTGATCTAGGTCAAGGGCTTGGTGTCACTTTGGGTGGAGGCCTCCGCTTGATCCCGCAGCATTCTCGACCCTGGGGCTATATGTTGGTCTCCGGGACTTTATATTTCATAGGCTTCTAGCAGTAAACCAATAAAAGTGATGGCGGTGTGTGAACAGATGGTTGCGTTCTAAGTGGTTGAGGATGCGCAGGGTTCAGATGGGTGAGTTGGGGTAACAGGTTCTTTAAGGCAGAGTCTAAGTGCTACATTTTGATCTGTTCTACATTTGACATGATGTGGCTAGATGTTTCTAGCATCCGGTGGTGCGATTCGCTACACCTGCCAATTGTGTTTCCAGCGTGGAACCGTGGGAACATTCATCATCATACTCGGCGAGCGCTTTCGTCCATAACGGGGTTTCTCAAATGGTGGGTTGGGACCCGGACACGTTCTCCGTGGGTTGTGGACAGATTGTAAAGAATAAATACAGTGGTTTGTCGACATATGTTTTCAAGTGAAGTTAATGATCCACACGTTAACAAATTGTTATTATTAATTGGAATCAAAAACACAGGGCGGCAATGCTGGCTTAGTGGTTAACACGTTCTCCTCTCAGCGCTGGGGATCTAAGGTATACTGGATTTATTTATGGATTTATGGATGGATTTAAGGTATACTAAATGCTCTAAATGCCCCACATAGTGTATGTGTGAGTGAGTGTGCCCAGTGATAGATTGGCGCCCTGTCCTGTGTGTATTTGCCCAGCACCTGAAATGTTCTCCTCCTTGTAGGGGATTAAGCGACAATAATGAATGAATGTATGAATGTATATTTCTTGCTGCTGCTCGGTGGCTTAGTTGGCATGATCACTTCTCAGCGCTGGGGATCCAGGTTGGAATCCCAATCTTAATGGAAGTATTTTATGTTCCAAAAACATGGATTCAAGGTCAAGTGAATGCTTTAAATTGCCCCAGTGATAGATTGGCACCCTGTCCTGGGCGTATCTGCTCAGCACCCGAAATGTTCTGCCCTGGATGGGCATGGGGAACACCCACAACCCTAGTACAGGACAAATCCATTCATCCATCCATCCATTATCTGCCGCTTTATCCTCTACTAGGGTTGCAGGGGGGGTTCCCCATGCCCATCCAGGAGAGAACATTTTGGGCGCTGGGCAGATACACCCAGGACAGGGCGCCAATCTCTAATTGGGCACACACTCACTTACACAGACACACACAAACACACTCTATATAGGGCAATTTGGAGAATTCAATTGACCTTGATCCAAGTTTTTAGACTGTGGGAGACAACTCCTCCAAGGAGTAAACCCACGCGGACACGGGTAAAACATGGAAAAAACAACACCCTGATGTGGATTCGAATCGGAAATCCCTAGTGCTGGGAGGAGAACATGCTAACCACTAAGCCACTGTGCTGCCCCTAGTACAGAATAAACTGTAAGGTAATAAATAAATGAATGAATGAATAAACCTTTAAAACTTTTCTTTGTGGTTCTATCTCTTGTGTGGACACGTGCATCCCTCATTGCTCCAGGGGTGCTGTATCACAGTGTCCTCATGTAAAGTCATGATATCTGATATTTATATGATCAGGATCCTGTTTTCAGGTTAATGCGGACTGAATCCGGTTATTAAATAAAATATCTCACATTACACAGAAAGAGCTGCTGAACGAAGGACGGTCAATATTCAGTCAGGCTCCAGCACGTGACTCCGTAACACGTTTAATTGCTCACACTACACCATGATTAATAGGGTTCCTCTTTTTCAAGAGTTAATGTGTCTGGCATCAGTGTAATAGATCATCCATTTAACATTTCTTAATTGCATTTCCGTATGCTTCAGTGCCATCGGAGTCAACATCTGTCCCGCCCTGCTGAAATCGGCATGGTGCAGTTTCCCATGATCATACGATCTGTGCCTGCGATCCTGAAGCCCTGCTGAATCAACAGCATCGGCTCAACCCATCCGACCCAGAAACCCCTGCTAGGGTTGCAGGGGCGTTCCCCATACCCATCCACACTCACTCACAGAGACCAGCCACACACATAAACACACTCTATATGGGGCAATTTGAAGAATCCAATTGACCTTGATCCAAGTTTTTTGTACTGTGGGAGGAAACCCACTCGGATACAAGAACATGGAAACTCCACCCAGATTGATTCGAACTGGGAATCCCTAGTGCTGAGAGGTGAATGTGCTAACCACTAAGCCACCTATGACCAATTATTATCCATTCATCCATTATTCTTCCGCTTTATCCTATATTAGGGTCGCGGGGGGGGGGGGGTTTCCCCATGCCCATCCAGGGGAGAACCTTTCGGGCGCTGGGCAGATACACCTAGGACAGGGCGCCAATCCATCACTGGGCACACACTCACTCATACCGACACGCACACATACACACTCTAGATGGGGCAATTTGGAAAACTCAGTTGACTTGATCCATGTTTTTGGACTGTGGGAGACCAGAGAACCCGGAGGAAACCCCCCGGACACGGGGAGAACATGGAAACTCCACGCAGATGGGGATTCAAACCGGGAATCCCTAGCACTGAGAGATGTATGTGCTAACCACTAAGCCACCGTGCTGCCCCACCAATTATTATTATTATTATTATTATTATTATAATATACCACTTCCCAGCATGCCTTTCAGTCAGGTTCTATGTGTTCTATGTTTTATGCTTTTATTAATGTTCATGTTTGCGAGTCACAGGGATTGGTGTACATCAGTGCTCTATGCTTGTTGGGGGGGGGGGGGCATTTAGGGGAAACGTGAGTCATGTCCTTGAGCCAAAGGCTGTACTAGAACCAAGTTCTCTTCATTTTATTTGCTGGAGTGTGTTGAATAAAAGAGTAATTACTGTGAAAATGGCAACCCGAAGCCAAGGCTTTTCTATGCTGATACCACAATATTAACATGATGTGTGTAAACAGGTTTCAACATTAAAGCTTCAGATCACATGACCTGTCCACTAGAAAAAGTAGATCCCGGGCCTGAAAAGTGAGGACACACTTGATATAAGGCATGGATCCACTAGAACACGAAAGGTGGGTCGTGGTGTCTGGCAGCAAGATGTTAGCAGCACATCATATTATAACACAATTGGAGCATTTTCCCATGATCATCGGATTTGGTTCTGCGATTATGAAGCCGAAATGAATTGGCAGCGTCGGTTCAAATCAGATGACCCATTCATCCATCCATCCATCCATTATCTTCCGCTTAGGGTCGCGTGGGGGTGGTCACGGGGAGAAGATAGAAACTCCACCCAGATTGATGTGTCGTGATGTCCAGCACCAAGACGTTAGCAGCACATCGTATTATAATACTACTGGAGAATTTTCCCATGATCATTGGCTTTGCGTGTGCGATTATAAAGCCGTGCTGAATCGGCGGCGTCGGTTCAAATCAGCCGACCCAGAAACCCCGATATGACGACCGGTGACCGAGCAGACCGCAGAGCAGAACACCTTTGATTCATTCATGACTCGGCAGCACGATGGGAATCGGCGCGATGTCAGTAAATCAGATAAAAACGCCGGAGGGAGCGCAGATTGCAGGTAAACAGCAAGAGGGCGCATACAGTAAATCTGCAGCGGGGTCGTGACAGTTCAATCCGTGCTGACGGTTAAACCATGATCAGTTAAGGGTTCGCGCTTTACAGAAGCTGTAGCTGTTCATTTCCAGAGGGCAGTTCCTGCACAGGTCTGCTATACAAACAATTTATTTAAGTATCAGCAAATATGCCATGCTTCAGCAGATACAATCAGACAGGATGTCAGATTCTATGAGCCTGGTTTCGAGGTGAAGGGCTAAAAATGAAACGTAGCTGGTGCAGCTTGAGCGATAAGGAGAAGCATCCTGCTGCATGCTTCGAAAGGAGTTTAGAACGTTCTAAAAGCGTTTATCAAAGTCACAAATCGGCCTGGACTAGAGCAACTGACCGAGGTCAACTGACTCGGGCCGGACATTTATATTTACATTTGGTCATTAAGCACACACCTCCATCCAAAGCGACTTACAAAGTAAGCACAGGGTTGGCTGTTGGCCAGAGCATCCCCAGAGCAATAAGGTTTAAGGGTCTTGCTCAAAAACCCACATTGGCAACGTCATTGGAATTGGGTTTTGAACCCATTTATCCATCCATTATCTTCCGTTTTATCCTCTACTAGGGTTGCAGTGGGGTTCCCCATGCCCATCCAGGGAAGAACATTTTGGCCACTGGGCAGATACACCCAGGACAATCTATCACAGGGCACACACTCACTCACACAGACACATAAATACACTCTATATGGGGCAATTTGAAGAATTTAATTTACCTTAATCCATGTTTTTGGACTGTGGGAGGAAACCGGAGAACACGGAGGAAACCCACACGGACACAGGGAGAACATGGAAACTCAGATTGGGATTCCAAACTGGAATCCTCAGCAATGAAAGGCGAACGTGCTAACCACTAAGCCACTAAGCCGGTTTTCACAACCTTCAAATTGGTAGCCCAGCACCCTAAACACTGAGCTACCATGCCCTATCATGGTTTCATAACCGCGTGGTAAAAACGGCGCAGCGCATAATAGGCACCGAGTTACCCTCCGTCGAGGACATACATCGCAAGCGCTGCCTGGGCAGGGCGAGGACCATCATTAAGGACGTTACTCACCCAAATCATGGACTTTTTACCATCAGGTAGGCGTTACAGGACCCTCCGTTCCCACACCAGAAGACTCAGGAAAAGTTTGTTCCTGAGACATTTATCCTCATGAATGCTAAACATACACTTTAATAACTCTTTTGCACAACCACTTCTCTTCACCTCCTGTACTGTAATGCATTTTATATCGTGTTCATATGATATGGGGGGGGGGGGGGGGTTGTTCCCCATGACAATCCATGGAAGAACGTTTCGGGCGCTGGGCATATACACCCAGGAAACTGGAGAACCCGGAGGAAACCCACGCGGACACGGGGAGAACATGGAAACTCCACCCAGATTGGGATTCGAATCTGGAATCTCTAGTGCTGAGAGGCGAACGTGCTAACTGCTAAGCCACCGTGCAACACCAAATAGAAATGTAATGGAAATAAACTTTGTAAGTCTATTATGGGTTACTGTCTCGCGGTTGGTTCCGACAAAAACTGTTCTCCAGGATATGTTGCAGCAACTTTCCACAACTGTAAAAGCTGTTCCAGTCCATAATACAGAGTGAACCAGTTTAAATCACCTGATTCCAAGTATGTTTGCCCATCTCAAGAGCATTGACTTTGAAATTGAACGTATTCCAGGCTTGTTGACTCAAAGTTACGTGAACAAACAACTGTTTTGTAAGTCAGAGCTTCAGTCACTCGGTCAAAGTCTGGAAAAAAAAGCATGCTGAAGAGAAACAAGTTCTGAAAACATCTCTGGACTCAGTGAACCTCACTGCTGATCTCGTGGGGAAGATAATGGATGAATAAATGAATGAATAAGGGCGACAGGTTTAGTACTTAGCTCGTCTGCCTCTGGTTCGAATCCCAACCTGGGTAAAGTTTCCATGTTCTCCCCGTGTCCGCTTGGGTTCCCTTTGGGTTCTCCAGTTTCATCCCACAGTCCAAAAACATGAATCAAGGTCAATTGAATTCTCCAAATTGCCCCATGTACAGTGTGTGTTTGTGTGTGTGTGTGTGTGTGTGAGCCCAGTGATAGAGCCTGTTCTCCCCTGGATGGGCTTGATGAACCCCCCCACGACCCTAGAAGAGGATAAAGCAGAAGATAATTAATGGATGGATGAGCATTTTCATTCGATCATTTAGCAGACACTTTTATTCAAAGCGACTTACAAGTATCCCAACATGATGGCTGGGGTTAGAACCCAGGGACAGCACCCCTGAATGTCCCCAAATGAGGGATAAGGGCCCAATTAAAGGGCCCACATTGATAATTTCAGTGCATATGGTATTTTAACTCTTAACCTTCGATTGACAGCCCAACACCTCGACCACATCCCTATATAAAGGTGAAAGGAGAGATGCATGAGAGGATTGAGGATGGTGCAGGTTAAATGTGGACACGCCCCTCAAGGAAAACGCACTGTCTTGTAGGTCAATCTGAGCCAAATTATCGCAAAGCTGGCAAAAGCTACATTGCTGTAGAACCAAACCCTCCAGCCCCGGACGTCCCGTCACATCCCCAACGGCGGTTAGAAGGTCTCACCCTCACACAGTCATGCTGGAACTAAGAAAGGCCATCCCCCAAACTGCTCCGACATCGTTCGGTGCATGAGTTCATATACATGTGACTGTGTAACAATGGCGTTAATGCTAACTATCTTACATGGCTGCTTTGCTAGATCGCACAATGACCGTGATGCGGTGTGAAAGACAGCATGTTTTCGCGACAATGCACTTCCCTGTGTTATCTTGTTTATGTAATCTGGGGCCAGCGGAGAGGCGCGGAAACCGTCTAATATGAGCTGCTCTATTAGGTTAAGTCTGGTGTAAACTGCAGAGCAGTAGGCAGCGACAGGCTTCCTGTTAAACAATGAGGCGACCTAAACGCCTGTGTGTGTGTGTGTGTGTGTGTGTGTGTGTGTGTGCGCTGCATTGGACCAAAGCCGTACGCTTAGGAACAGACTGCCACGCAGCCATCATGGGGCCGTGGAAGTGAAGGCGTCGTCATGAACTCGCTGTGACCTCGGCACGGTAACCGGTCATCGCTGTGAACTCACAGAAATGCGAAATGAACGGGAAAGGAACGTGATGAGGGCTACTTCGACGGGAAACCTACGACCGGCCCACATGACTAACCCCGTATAATATCTGTGCCGGCCATAAAAATGCCATGAACCTGTCATGGCAGAGTTAAATGGAGGTTAGGATCGCAGGTTACGATTGGTGTAGAGTTGTCAGAACGTGTAATAGATGGGATTTAATACCTTTAATGTTAATTCCGCATGCTAATTTTTGGTAATCTCTCACGTGGCTTGCACTCTGTCAGACTTGTTATGACAAAACTTTAATGACTGACTGTAATTATGATGTGTGTGTGTGTGTGGGTGTGTGTGTGTGTGTGTGTGTGTGTTATTATAGTGTATTTGTGATACTGCCCTTATTCAGAGTGACTTATAGGTAAGGGGCAAGAACTAAGGGTCCCACAAGTTGTATTACTTTGCAGGAGAGTCAACTTACATAGTCTGCCACTTCTCTTAAATAACATTACAGCAGGGGCATAAGGGAATGGCCAAGGAGCCCACTTTGGGTGGGGTGCAAATGTGGATTCGATGGCTAGGGATGGAAATTAAAGGTAGGTAATACACCAGCGGAGCGTTCCACTAATAGTTGGTGCGCAGGGAAGAGACACGGAACATGGTTCTGTACCAGACGGCAGTTGTGTAGTTTAATTTGTGTTTGCAGCGGCGGCAGGAACATAGCGTGACGGCGATGGCAGTTGTGTAGTTTAATCTGAATTTGCAGTGGCGATAAGAACATGACGCAGTTGAAGCTACAAAAGACAATGATTGTGTAGTTTAATTTTGTTTGCAGCTGCGACAAGAATGTGTAAGTTTAAGTTGTGTAGTTTAATCTGAATTTGCAACGAAACAGAAATATGATGCGGTGGCAGCTACACCAGACGGCAGTTGTGTAGTTAGTTTGAGTTTGCAGCGGTGATGAACAAACGTCGTGATGGCATTTACGCCAGACAGCAGTTGTGTAGTTTAATCTAAGTTTGCAGCGAGACAGTAACGTGACATGGCAGTAGCTACACTAGACGACAGTTGTGTAGTTTAATTTGAGTTTGCAGCGGCGACAAACAAACTTGGCGATGGCAGCTACACCAGATGACAGTTGTGTTGTTTAATCTGAATTTGCAGTGGAGACAGGAACACAACACATTGGCAGCTACACAAGATGGCAGTTGTGTAGTTTAATGTGAGTTTGCAGCGGTCACAAACAAACGTTGCGATGGCAGCTACACCAGACGACAGTTGTGTAGTAGATGACTAGATGACATTTGTGTATTTTGACATTTGAGTAGACAGGGACGTGATGTGGTGGCAGCTACACCAGACAGCAGTTGTGTAGTTAAGTTTGAGTTTGCAGCGGTGACAAACAAACGTCGCGATGGCAGCCACGCAAGATGGCAGTTGTGTAGTTTAATCTAAGTTTGCAGCGAGACAGTAACGTGAAGTGGCAGTAGCTACACTAGACGACAGTTGTGTATTTTAATTTGAGTTTGCAGGGGCGACAAACAAACTTGGCGATGGCAGCTACACCAGTCGACAGTTTTGTAATTTAATCTTAGTTTGCAACAGCGACAGTAACGTGACAAAGTGGCAGTTGTGTAGTTTAATCTGAATTTACAATGCAGACAGGAACATGACGAGGTGGCAGCTACACCAGACAGCACTTGTGTAGTTTAATCTGAATTTGCATTGGCGACAGGAGCACAACACATTGGCAGCTACACCAGATGGCAGTTGTGTAGTTTATTGTGAGTTTGCAGCGAGACAGTAATGTGACGAGGTGGCAGCTACACCACACGACAGTTGTATAGTTTAATCTGAATTTACAGAGCAGACAGGGACGTAATGTGGTGGCCGTTACACCAGACAGCAGTTGTGTAGTTAAGTTTGAGTTTGCAGTGGTGACAAACAAACGTCGCGATGGCAGCTACGCCAGACGGCAGTTGTGTTGTTTAATCTAAGTTTGCAACGAGACAGTAACGTGACAAGGTGGCAGTTATGTAGTTTAATCTGAATTTACAGAGCAGACAGGAACATGACAAGGTGGCAGCTACACCAGACAGCAGTTGTGTAGTTTAATCTGAGTTTAGAGCAAGACAGTAACGTGACGTGGCAGTAGCTACACCATACAGCAGTTGTAAAGTTTAATCTGAGTTTGCAGCGGCGACAGTAATGTGACAAGGTCGCAGCTACAACACATGATAGTTGTGTAGTTTAATCTGAATTTACATAGCAGACAAGGACGTGATTTGGTGGCAGCTACACCAGACAGCAGTTGTGTAGTTAAGTTTGAGTTTGCAGCGGTGACAAACAAACGTCGCAATTTCAGCTACGCCAGACGACACTTGTGTGAATTTGCAGTGGCGACAGGAATACAACGCATTGGCAGCTACACCTGACAGCAGTTGTGTAGTTTAGTTTGAGTTTGCATCGGCCACAAACGTCGTTTGTAGTTTGCAGAGGCAACAGAAGCATGGCATAGCTACTGCTACACCAGCCGACTAGTGTGCATTCTTATCTGTATTGGTGCTACACTAGCTACAGTAGATGACTCGCTTCCCTTCCTCTTGCAGTTTAGAAAGACCATTGGCATGTATTGGTTGGGGCAGGTGGAGGATGTGGGTGGGGCTAAAGAACTGAAGACATTGACAATGTGACAATGTACTGTTGTTGTGACAATGTACTGTTGTAAAAAGCGCTATATAAATAAAAAACTTGAACTTGAAGATGGAAAGATGGAGCTGCTAACTCAACATTAAAACAAATCACCTTGAAATGAACCATATCCACCATGCGTTTATTTCAAATGACTCACTCGTGAGTTGTACCAAAGAGTTGATTCCTCAGCATATCATTCCTCAGAGCCAAAAAAAACGTTACCCGTAAACCACTCACGGATCTTCGTTCCGCTGGCACATTGCGTGTTGAATTGAACAGCAGCGGCGGTGGTTGATTTGTGATTAGATAAGAAAGGAAGTCAGGTGGCTGGCTGCATCTCCAGCCTGTCTGAGCGACCTGGCGGATGTCCGTTGATCAGACCCGCGTTTCTAAGAAAATGCCATCGAAGCGAGGAGTGAGCAGTGGCACGCGCGGAGCGGCGTGACGGTCTACAGTGTGCAGTGTGCAGAGAGATCGTGAAATAACAGTGTGGTTCCTTTAGTTCTGTCACATCAAGACAAGGACACTGGAACTGACAGGTGCACACTGTGTGTGTGTGTGTGTGTGTGTGCCAACAGTTCCAGGAATCTCATTGCCCGATGACATTCAGAGACAATAAGGCTGCTGGACTGCATTGTTAAACGCAGTAATTAAATCCTAAGTGATGGGTTTGGATTAATCACATTCATTCATTCATTCATTCATTCATTCATTCATTCATTCATTATCTTCCGCTTTATCCTATATTACGCGGGGGGTTCCCCATGCCAATCCAGGGGAGAACAATTCTGCTGGGCAGATACACCCAGGACAGGGCGCCAATCTATCGCGGGGCACACACTCACTCACTCACTCACTCACTCACTCACACAGACACACTCTATATGGGGCAATTTGGAGAACTCAATTGACTTAATCCATGTTTTTGCACTGTGGGAGGAAACCGGAGAACCCGGA
Source organism: Corydoras maculifer (assembly GCA_019802435.1). NCBI lineage: Eukaryota > Metazoa > Chordata > Actinopteri > Siluriformes > Callichthyidae > Corydoras > Corydoras maculifer. The sequence continues at coordinate 74,155 of JAFMOD010001028.1, read as the reverse complement.
GGAAACCCACGCGGACACGAGGAGAACATGGAAACTCCACCCAGATCGGGATTCGAACCGGGAATCCCTAGCGCTGAGAGGCGAACGTGCTAACCACTAAGCCACCGTGCCGGATTAATCACATAATAAAATAAATAAAATGATAATAAGGTGCAAGCGGCATGGTGGCTTAGTGGTTAGCATGTTCTCAGTGCTGGGGATCCAGGTTCGAATCCCAATCTGAGTGGAGTTTCCACGTTCTCCCTGTGTTCGTATGGGTTTCCCCCGGGTTCCCCGGTTTCCTCCCATAGTCCAAAAACATGGATTCATGGTCAATTGAATGCTTTAAATTGCCCCATATAGAATTTGTTTGTGTGTGTGTCTGTGTAAGTGAGTGTGTGACCAGTGATAGATTGGAATCAATTAATGTCCTGGGTGTATCTGCCCAGGGCCCGAAACCCGAAACGTTCTCCCCTGGATGGGCATGGGGAACACCTCCGTGACCCTGGTAGAAGACTAAGATTAAGAGGAAGATAATTCATGGGTGCATTGTGACACTCATCGCTTTGGCATGGTGGCTTTGTGGTTAGAATGTTCTCCTCTCAGTGCTGAGGATCCATCCAGGTTGGAATTCCAATCTGCATGAAGTTTCCATGTTCTCCCCGTGTCCGTGTGGGGTTCCTCCAGGTTCTCAGGTTTGCTCCCACAGTCCAAAAACATGGATTCAAGGTAATTTGAAGGCTCTAAGTTAACCCATATAGCGTGTGCTTATCTGTGTAATAGACTGGTGCCCTGTCTTGGGTGTATCTGCCTAGTGCCTAAAACCCGAAACGTTCTGGATGGGCATAGTAAAATCACTCCTGTCTCCAACCCTAGTAGAGGATAAAGATTAAGGAGGAGATAATTAATGGGTTCATTGCGATGCTCATGCACTGCCACTGTGGCTTAGTGGTTAACACATCCGGAGTTTCCATGTTCTCCCCGTGTCCTTGTGGGGTTCCTCCGGGTTCTCCGGTTTCCTCCTACAGTCCAAAAACATGGATTCATGGTCAATTGAATTGTCCAAATTGCCCCATATAGAGTGTGTTTGTGTGTGTCTGTGTGAGTAAGGGGGGCCCAGTGTGTGCCCAGTGATAGATTGGCGTCCTGTCCTGTGTGTATCTGCCCAGCGCCTATTACTATTTATTGTTTGATTCAGCATATGCCCTACATTGTCCAGCCATGTCTCAGAGCCTTGAAGGTCTTGGTGAGCTATGTTTCCTGACTGGGTAGATGAGGATAGGGCTTCATTATAATATTGCCTGCCAATGGGCACCGCTACGTTTTGTAAAACACTGGCATTCCTCGCTACAATCCCAGAACCAGGCCAGACGCTCCTGTTACAAACACCTACCCAAGGGAACAACGAGAACAAGGGATATGTCTGTTCACACACAAGAAGAGCTCTTGTGCCGGCCTCATTGCCCTGCGCGGTTCTCCTCGCACTGTGTTTCAATTGCATTATTAAATTTAATCCAATAAATCACGAAGACACCGGCACTTGTTTGGCAGATAATGAAATAACCATGATATGAGAGACGAGGCCAAATGGTCACGTTGAACATGTGTTTCTGAGGAATTTAGTTCAGACATAGAGTTTAAAACGAATGTAGAGTTTGTGAACATTATGGAACATCCAAGGAGAACAGGTGATTAGGAATGTGAGACATGGATTTAGTGGAGGATTCCGGATTGGTGGAGGGACAACTGATACGGTCTGAAGACGTTACTGCATTAGTCTCAAGAAGGTGTGTGGTAGCTCAATGGTTAATGTATTGGGCTAATAATCCAAGGGTTGTGGGTTCAAATGGCAAGTCCACTGATGTTACCAATGCAAGGTCCTTGTGCAAGACCCCTCATTGCTCTAAGGGACCCTGTGTTTGGACTTCAAACATTAAGTTGGGATAGTTCTAAATCCATCCATTATCTTCCGCTTTATCCTATACAAGGCTCGTGCGGGGGGGTCATGCCCATGCCCATGCCCATGCCCATCCCCATCCAGAGGACAATGTTTCGGGTGCTGGGCAGATACACCCAGGACAGGGCGCCAATCTATTGCTGGGTATAGTTGTAAGTCGCTTTGGATTAAAGTGTTAATGTAAATGTACAAGACGAACCTCGGGAGGTGGTGTGTACAGAGCAGTGGTATATATGCCATTGGTATTATGACATCATATCCATGATGTGCATTAATGCATGCATTATGCATTAATGCATCAACCACCTGCTGTATTGATGAATGCCAAGTGAGGGCTTCATCCTAAAAACTCTCTATCTTCTGCTTCCATGGGATTTTTATTCTCCATCACCCCATCCATATGCCTTCTCATTGGCTGTTCTAACCTCCACCCGCATTGCGGTTTTATCCTCAGCATCTTTTTGCCAAAATAAACCTGATATCCAAGCCACATAGAACATACTCACATTTGTGGTAAGTTAGGTTTTTATAATAATAATAATGATAGCGGCATGGTTGCTAAGTGGTTAGCATGTTCGCGTCTCAGCACTAGGGAATCCCGGTTCAAATCCCAATCTGGGTGGAGTTTCCATGTTCTCCCTGTGTCCGCGTGGATTTCCTCCCGATTCTCTAATTTCCTCCCTTAGGCTAAAAACATGGATCAAGGTCAATTAAGTTCTTCAAATTGCCCCATATAGAGTGTGTGTGAGTGTGTGCCCAGCGATATATTGGCGTCCTGTCCTGGGTGTATCTGCCCAGCACTAGAAACGTTCTCCCATGGCTGGGAATGGGGAACCCCCCCCGGACTCTAGTAGAGGATAAAGCGGACGATAATGGATGGATGGATAATAATAATAATAATAATAATAATAATAATAATAATAATAATAATCATAATCATAATCATAATGTCTCAGGTGTTTCAAGCCTTGGAATAAAGTATATCAAGGAAATTATGTATAGATCCCTTTTAACAATCATATATTTTCACAAAGCAGATTTACAGTGTTATAAGCCTTTAAATCTCCAAAGAGAAAGCCGAAGTGACAGTGGCATAGACAAAACTCCCTGTTATATTGTTATTTTAAGGAAGAAACCTTGTACCAAGGCTCAGTGGGGGACTCATCCTCCTTGAGCGGCCGTGCAGCATCAACAGTGTAGGACAGCCATGTGCAGATTCTGTGATGATCAGGTGACCTGTATTTAAGCAATTGAAAACTATATAAGTTCTTCGAGGGTGTTCTGCAGGACCGCCAGTCTAAAAAATCCAGGTTCCATCCAGTAATTGTCGTAGCTGTAGTGCTTCGGCAGAATAATGGTTGACGACACCTACAGGAAATTAGCAACGCATCAAAACAAACAAACAAGAAAATATTCCAGCAAGGAATATTCCAGCTATATGCCATATGGTGTATATGGCTGGCATGTTAGCAAGGAATAGACAGCTGTACACCTCCAACTTTGGGGGAGCAGTTTGGGGAAGGCCCATTTCCTCCTTCAGCACTTTAACACAAGGCATTAATCAAAGTCCATGAAGGAATTAAAGACATGGGTCAGATCGAACTGCTCGGAGGTTGCTTAACGGGGGGCATGGCAACCTATAAGTGTATGTCATTAAAGCTAGGTATAGGTTACTTGGGTTACTAGTCTTGGTCTCTAACTGAAGGTTTTGCGCTGGACGTAAAATGAATCCCCCAACACATGCCGAATCGCTCTGTTTCCCAAGAATCGGGGGGCCGTGTGACCTTCGCTCACCAAACTCCAATATGTTGATTATGGAGTCCAAGTGAATGTTTGCCTGAAGAAAATTCTATATGGGATACGGGAGGTATTGAGTTTACAAGAGTGGAACACAGAGCAGGAGGACCTTTGATCGGCGAATCGATCACTTAATTGTTAAGTCCACGTGAACGTTTGGGAAGGTACGTGACAGTAAAATTGCGGGTCGCTGCCCTCCACCAGATAAATTCTTGGGATGGCTAGCTATATGAACAGCCCACAACCATATGACGCTGTTTTGCAGAGGTGTATTAAACAACCCACCTGGCGGCAGGAGGTCGTTAACCCACTGTACACCATACCAGTCCCATCATGCATCACCGCTCATGAAAATATATGCATGTCATACGCAGTGGGACATCCCCCGGTGGCCTGATTGTGGAAGCATCTCACTGGAGCATTTGTTCTTCATCTGTATCAAGTATTGACTTCCCACTCAATAAGATCGGATTGAGCAAGAAGCGGTGTGCTTTGCCATTACCAAATGTTTCACCCCCCCCACACTCCCAGCTGCACTCCCTGAAGAAATCTGCTGCACTCCCAGCAATCATGAAAAACAATCCCAACATGAGCCATTAATCCATAACTGCAATCCCTGGTTTCCAGATGCAGGGATTGGTGGCAGCTGTGCGCATTCATGTTGGGGTAATTTTGCGAGCGGCCAAAGACACAAAGCTGGAGAGTAAGTCCGGTACGAAAATGAGTATATATAAGTATATAAGTATCTGACACCTCGACAACTGTCTATTTTCATGTATCGGTTAAATAGCAATGCGGCTTAAAATAGCAACTCAGCTATGGACGAACACGTATTCGAGATAAGAGAGTATAAAGCAGGGGACTCAAAGTGCCGATTTTATATATATATATAAAATCTGGCCAGCAATTTAATTTAATTATTTATGCATTATTATGTTATATTTTATCTTAAATTGTAATGTGGTGTTTGTGTGTGTCTGTGTGTTGTCTTTATTTTTGTGTTTACGCTGCGTTGCCTGGTGATTAGCGCCTGCTGCGTAAGCCCAACCCACTCGTAAGTTGCACGTCTCTACGTGTGTAACGGGTTGTCCTCAGAAACGAAGCCAAAGTCGATGAACAGTATAACAGTCACTGGTGTGTGTGTGAAGTAATAGGAACTCCGAATCGCTTTACTCTTTTTCACATGTATCGTACATCTCTTGTGTGTCACACCTTTATTCGTCCACCCACAACGTATACCTTAAGCATAGTGCCCATGTTACAGCCCAACATTCTACAACTGGTTTATTGAAAACAGCACTCAAACCTGAGTAAATTACTGATGGTGTAACGCCGCGATGAAGATGATCACTGACACTCGGGAAACCGAACTCTCCAGAGAGGTAATCCATAGGTTTTGTGGGTTTAAAAACCAGGTCCAATGTGGGGTTTTGAACCCCTTTCGGGATGGCTAGCTATATGAACAGCCCAGAACCTCCTGGGATGCTGTGGCCAACAGTAATGTGCTCGCTTCTAAGTCGCTTTGGATGGAGGTGTGTGCTTAATGACCAAATGAAAATATAAATTGCCCCCAAAGAGCAAACCGAAGCAACAGTGGCTAGTAAAAACTCCCTGTTATGTTGATATTTTAAGGAAGAAGTCTTGGGAGTGTTCAGTGGGGGACCCATCCTCCTTGAGTGGCGGGGCAGCATCAACAGTGTAGGATAGCCATGTACAGATTGTGTGATCAGGTGACCCATATATAACAATTGAAAAAATAATTTTAAAAAGTGCATTGAGGGCATACTGCAGGACTGCCAGTCGGTTGCATCCACTAATCATCGTAGCCAAGGATGAAGAGCTAACGACACCTCCAGGAAATTAGCAACACCTTAAAAAAAACAAGCAAGAAAATCGGAGAAAGCATTTAAAATGGATATGGTCACTGGTAAAAGCAATTTAACTGTCGGGGCCAAGGAGCGAACACCTGTATTTTTTCCCACTTCTGGAGGTGGTGGATGTGTTTCCAAGTTCACCAGCTGTGCTTGATTATAGCTTCGGTAATTATAGTCCTGAGAGGCTGCAGGCTCAGGTGTGCGCATTGACAATGCACAAAAACCACAAAACCCTGAGGTAGCTCAATCAGGCAGGCGTTTGGAACCGATCCTCCTGAACTTTGCTACCACGTTCTATAAATCCAGTACTCATAATGCATAATAAACACATTTACAAGGTGACACAAAGCATTCATGATGCATTATAGCATTTGTTATTAGGCTCTGTTAATGTACATAGATGTTCATAGTCGCAACTAGTGGTATAAAGCACTATAAATGAATATACGTTATATATGTTTTTTTATACTGTATATATATACAGTATATGTTCATTTATTGTGAAAAACAAGTGTCAAAAGGCTTTATAATGCTTGTGTGAAATAAAAGCCTCCACTGCAAAGGACTTTCTACATGTTTATAACCATTTACAAACAGTTATGAGCATTTATAAAGTCGTTTTCAGTAAAAACTTTCATTAAACACAAATGTTAAAAGGCTTTATGTCACTGGTCTCTATAATAAGTTGATGAACATTTAAAATACACAATTTATAATGCAGTATGTCACTTTGGGTTATAAAGCCTTGTGGAATGTTCTTATAACACTTTATGAGTGTGGTTATGTACAAATATGGACATCATGGACACAAGGTAACCCGCATTTGATTAAACGAAATCAACTGTGCGGATACAACAGAGGAGCCTCAGGGAACTGGAGTTGCTATAATGAGAGGTCAAAGGTCGTAAAGGGTCAAGCGCTTTACTTATAGGATTACATGCCAAACACATCCCAGGGGACAAGTCAAGCATGTTCCATAACCCTGACAACATTACCATAAAGAGGAGCAAAATGCCTTAATGAAAATGATAAAATGAATAGAAAATTGTTGCAATCAAATTTATAAAGTGTAACATCACTGTGAAGGTTAATAAGCACTATAATTGTATTTATAATGCATTATGTGTGCATTCATAAAGCTTTCTCATTCAGAATTCGTCATAAACTTTGTTTATGTACATAGATGTTTATAATTACACTTATACAGTCATACAGTATTCATAATGCTTTATAATACTTGTCATAAGCCTTTGTTGATGTCCATAGATTTACATAACCACACTTATAAAGTGTTATAAGAACATACCACAAGGATATATAACACAAAGTAACATAATGCACTATAAATTATAGATTTTAATTGTTCATCAACTTATTATAAAGACCAGCATCATAAAGCCTTATATACCGGTTGTTTTTAATGAATGCTTTTCCTGAAAATGACTTTATTAGTGCTCATAACTGTTTATAAATGCGTATAAGCTCTCTTTACAGCCATAAATTAAAATGTTGTCATTAAATACTAATCTGAAAAAACTACATACATAGTAGTACATAATGACTTATGTAATAAAGGCTTAAAAATGCTCTTTACAGACTTTAAGTAAAGTGTTATCTTTATGTTTTGTCAGAATGTCGAAACATCTAAGAAATCTAAAATTTCAATAAGTTCATATTATAATGCATTATGTCACTTGGTGTGCCTTAAATTAAATAGTTTTTACAAATCATGACCATGATTATGAACATCTATGTACATTTAACGAATGCTTATGACAAATTTTATGAAGTGTTATGAACTTTTATGAATGCATTATGAATACCAGATTCATAGAAATTGTTACCAAGACTTTATATGTGTAATTATGAACATCTGTTGTTGTTCTAAAAGTTTATGAATGTGGTTATAAACATCTATGTACATTAATACAGACTCAATGCAAGTGTATAAAGAATTATGAACACTTCATAAAATGTTATAAATGTTTATAATATATTAAAGGGATCACCTGCATTGTTTACATAGCATCAGGACACATCCATTCATCCATCCATTATCTTCAGCTTTATTCTCTACAAGGGTGCGGGGGTGGGGCAAATACACCCAGGACAGGGCGCCAATCTATCGCTGGGCACACACTCACTCACACAAACACACTCTATATGAGGCAATTTGGAGAATTAAATTTACCTTGATTCATGTATTTGGACTGTGGGAGGAAACTGGAAAACCTAGAGGAAACCCATGCGGAGAACATGGAAACTCCACCCAGATTGGGATTCGAACCTAAATCCCTAGCATGAACATGCTAACCACTAAGCCACCGTGCTGCCCCAACAGGACACATATACCGACTTAATAGAACCTGCTGTAGAGGGTCTCGATTATCAGATAACAAAGTAACAGGATTAATGTATGTGGAGAAATAGATGGACTACAGAATGTGGTAGAACTAAAAAGTCTATCATTAAGAAAATCCCCTGTATTTTATTTTTTCTGGGTTCAAGCCGTTTGCAGCATGAGCAAAGTGGAGCAATCGACTGGCAAACCCGGACGACGCCCTCGATGATTCGTTACATACCGAGCCCTCCTCCGAACCGGGAGATTAGATGGAAATTGGTTTGGCAGCGGAGCTTGGTTGCAACTCCAGAGTTTTGCAGCTAACAGGATTTGCCATCAGCTCAGTATATCAAAGTCCCCCCACTCCGATAAGGAGTCAGCACTTCACCAAATTAAAACGTGACCCACAGGTGGGCACCGATGGAAGGCTCAGGAGCTAATTGCTTTTTAATTCTGTTACGAGGCCCATCCAATTAAACACTCCCTCTGAAGGATGAGGAGGATGTAGAGATGGGAGTTTTTTTTTTTTTTTTTACCATGAATCGGGGGTAGGGTTGGGGTTGGGAGGGGTGAAGTGTCGAGGACAAGGTGCTGCGTAAGACAGTTGTGTGATTAACCCAGAGTGAGTGAAGCAAGACGGATGTCCATGAGGCAAGCAAGAAAGCGGGTGTAAATCAGGGAAACTAATGGACTTCTGTGTGAACTCCTCAAGAAAGCTAACGGCCTGCGTCGTACGTTAACACGTGGACAAAATACAATCACAACACATCCAGTTGGTCATTTAGCAGATGCTATTATCCATAACGACATACAAGCGAAGGTGGCACGGTGGCTTAGTGTTTAACATGTTCTCCTCTCAGCTAGGGATTCCCGGTTTGAATTCCAATGTGGGTGGATTTTCCATGTTCTCCCTGTGTCTGCATGGGTTTCCTCTGGGTTCTCCAGTTTCCTTCCACAGTCCAAAAACATAGATCAAGTGTGTTTGCATGTGTGTCTGTGTGAGTGAGTGTCTGCACATTGATAGATTGGCACCATGTCCAGGGTGTATCTTCCCAGCTCTTGAAACATTCAACCCTGGATGGTCTTGAGGAACCCCCCCTGCGACTCTAGTACAGGATAGAGTGGAAGAAAAAAAAAAAAAAAAATATATATATATATATATATATATATATATATATATATATATATATATATATATATATATATATATATATATATATGGCGGCACAGTGGCTTAGTGGTTAGCACGTTAGCCTCTCAGCGCTAGGGATTCCCGGTTCAAACCCCACCGCGACCCTAATAGAGGATAAGCAGGAGATAATGAATGAATATATATATATATATATATATATATGGATAGTTGGCATCTGATCACAGGGTCATGATACCCTAACCTCTGGAGCAATGGGGTGTCATCTTATGAACATGAAAGCATTCATTGGTTCCACTGCATCTTGACTCATCGCGACGATGTTATACAAAAGAAAGTGAAAATGGAGTTCACCATGTGGAATGTTCTCTACCTACACAAACAGACTGGTAATGATCTGACAAATAGTATCTAAAACTGAGACGGTGCAGATTGATTGATGTTTGTTCTGTGGTCTGTGTATACACACACACACACACACACACACACACACCATACACTTCGACAAACATACATATNGGTTCCCCATGCCCATCCAGGGGAGAACGTCTCGGGCGCTGGGCAGATAGACCCAGGACAGGGCGCCAATCCATCGCTGGGCACACACTCACTCACGCAGACACACACTATAGGGGGCAATTTTGAGAATTCAATTAACTTGTTCCATGTTTTTGGACTGTGGGAGGAAACCGGAGAACCCGGAGGAAACCCACGCAGACACGGGGAGAACATGGAAACTCCACCCAGATGGGGATTCGGACCGGGAATCCCTAGCGCTGAGAGGCGAACGTGCTAACCACTAAGCCACCGTGCCATTTTATATTATATATAATTATATATATATATATATATATATATATATATATATATATATATATATATATATATATATATATATATATATATATATATATATATAAATATATATATATAAATTTATGTATGTGTGTGTGCCTGTATGTGTCGTAAAACATTCAGCAGCTGGGAAGACTAGGATCTAATGAACAGTAGAAGGTACTAAAAGAAGCGAGAGCACTTAGAAAGCACCTTACACCAGCAGAGTCAAAGCCTAACAGGAAGTGAGTTAGAAAGAAGAAAACACCTCTGTACATTCCCGACTAAAAGAGCTGAGAGCGTCTTCCTTTTCATTCCGCTTTGAGATGTCGCTACAGGTTTGTTTCTCGCAAATAGGGCAAGGACGTGCGAGAAAAGGACTTCTGTTTAGAAGAACTTCGAGTGTGAGACTGTTTCTCAGACAGGATACTGAATTAATTCACCTTTCAGATCTCAGCTCGATGTCTGCGGCAGAAAATAGTCCTAAGAATGTGTGTTGAACGTCAATTGGGTTATATCACATAGATGTGTTCACAAAGACGAAACGGAGACGGGATTCAGGGAAATGGAAGTCCCGTCCTGTGATGTCATCAGAATTGGAAATAAGTGTAAATAAATGCCGTGTGCAAGGCACGCCATGATTTTAATTACTATCCTCCACCCGCTAACAGTCTATTTTCACACGTCGTTTAAATAGCAACTAAGATGTTGGTGTTGGCCAATCAATCACAAGGTTTGGGGTTCAAATGCCAGGTCCACTAATCAGGATCCTTGAGCAAGGCCCTTAATCAGGGGTTAGCTAACCCTAATGATGGTCGTTCAGTCAGTAAGCTCGAGGACTGCATCCAAGTTATTAAAATATGGATGTCAAAAAACTTCCTACTGCTAAATTCTGATAAAACAGAGTTTCTGATAGTTGGACCCAAGGACAAAATTAACAAAGCTTCTAACACTATGTTAAACCTTGATAACTCTTTAATTAGACCCAGCTCATCTGTAAATAATATCGGTGTCATTATTGATTCAGATCTCTCCTTTACAGAGCACATTAGCAATATTACTAGAATTGCATTTTTTCACCTTCGAAACATTTCAAAGTTACGAAATATTCTCTCCCAAGATGCAGAAAAACTAATTCATGCTTTTATTACCTCAAGATTATTAGATTATTGTAATTCACTTCTGACAGGATGTTCTAATAAATCATTACAGAAATTACAACTTGTGCAAAATGCTGCAGCTAGAGTTTAACTAAAACCAGAAAGTTTGATCATATCAGTCCTGTGTTATCAAACTTGCACTGGCTACCAGTTAAGTTTTGTATTAAGTACAAAATTTTGTTGATAACATATAAAATTCTACATAATCTGGCTCCACAGTATCTGAGTGAGCTGATTCAATCGTACAAGCCAACATGTGAGCTCCGATCTCAAAGTGCTGGTCTACTCTTAGCTTCTAGAATAAATAAAATTACTGCTGGTGGAAGAGCGTTCTTTCACAAGGCTCCTCAACTTTGGAATAGCCTTCCAGTTACCATTCGTGATTCTGAATAACTATTAATCTTTAAAAATAAATTAAAAACACATTTATTTAATCTTGCGTTTAATTATTCATCTGTAGATAAAGATGTAGATCTCAGGCTTGGCTGTGTTGGGGGGGTAATCTGTGATCAGTGTATGCTGCCGTTTCACCGCTTCACCCACTTCATTGTTAATGGGGGGTGTGGCGCTGAAATGATGCTGTTCCGGGGCGCCATCTCAATTATGTAGAGTCTGCAGTATCTGCCTCTTTTAGTTCTGCTGCTCTAGTCAGTGATGCCGGAGTCACATGCTGCACTGTGTCAATAAATTACTTATTAATTAAATGCTGTACTTTATTATTAGCTCTAACTGCCTTCCTTGTCTGTTTCTTTTGAGGTGTGACCGCCTTCCTGGAGATCTTCATCCATGGCTCTGCTGACGAATACTGGATGGAACCTGAATATCAATTGGACTGGCGGTCCTGCAGGACGCCCTTAATGGACTCACATATAGTTTTACAGTTTTTAGTTTTTCCATTTGTTTAATATCTGTACACAGCTGTCCTACATTGTTGATGCTGCCTGGCCGCTCAAGGAGGATGAGTCCCCCACTGAGTCTTGGTCCTCCCAAGGTTTCTTCCTTGCATAAGAACATAAAAAGGAGTTTTTTCTTGCCACTGTCGCTTCGGCTTGCTCTTTGGGGGTTTAAAGGCTTTTCATTCCGTAAAGCTGCTTCGTGACAATGTTCTGTTGTAAAAAGCGCTATATAAATAACTAACTTGAACTTGAACTTGAACTTTTTTTTTCATTTATGTAACATGTGGTACATGAAATGTAAACCAAATTCCATTTCACACACCCTCACCATTTAACCTTAGTGGTTAAAATTGTTTAATATTATTAATATAATATTATTATTAGTAAAATATTAGTTAATTAAATGTTATTTAAATATTTTAATTATTAGTGCTTAACATGTTCGCCTGTCAGCACTGGGGATTCCCGGTTCGAATCCCAATCTGGGTGGAGTTTAAAGTGTGGCTTTCCTCCGGGTTCTCCAGTTTCGTCCCACCATCCAAAAAACATGGATCAAGGTCAATTGAATTCTCCAAATTGCCCCATGTAGAGTGTTTGTGACTAGCGAAAGATTAGCGCACTAAGTACAGACCTTAGTACAGGATAAAGTGGAAGATAATGGATGGATGGACGATAGCAAAGACGCACTGACATGCCCTAAATCAAGCTGAGTGGGTGATACCCACTGAACCCATTTAGAATGTGTGATTTCTAAAGAAGCCTGTGAGCTATGTGTCTGTTCTTCTCTGAAGACCGCACTTGTCCATCTAAGATGTTCTAGATCATTCCAGCTCCTCCTCGATATCTTGACAGTGGGTTCTCTGAGTGGCTTTCATTACCAGCCTCTATCTCACACTTATCTGGATGATAGCCAGAAATTCACTAAAGCCCGGCTGGCTGTTGCACCACCTACCCCCCAACCCTCTTACACTATGATAATTTGGCTTTGTGAGCGGAATCAATGATGGCGTCTTCGACGAAAGATCCTTCACGGCATCACTCGGTGCCAGTTCGTTTGATCAGATATTATTAAGACTCTGTAGCCAAGTTATCAGTCTGAATTGTAAACAGCTGATTGTTTACTCTGATACTACAATCAAAGCTTTCAGAGTCAATACAGAATGACTCACTCGGGTGAACCATGAATCAATTCTAGTTCTCAAATTATCAGTGAGGTCTGCTACCTTGTGTGAGCAGCTGCTGGTGAAGTTCTTTAAAGGCCTTATAGACTATTCTATGAGCGATGTGGCACAGGATGGAAGAACAGGGAGGCCTTTTGCCAAAGTGTTCTCACAAATTTGAACGCACATGACAGTCCAATATGCATTATTATGTGGTAGATGTTCTTCAGTGGTGGCAGTAGAACTATAACTACAGCTACAATACTGACTACAGCCACCACTACAACTACAACTAATGTTACAATTACTACAGAAACTACAGCTACTACTGTAACTGCAACAACCACAGTTACATGTTCTAAACGTACAACAACTCAAACTTCTACAACTACTACTACAGTTACAGCTTGTACACATACAACAACTACTATTACTACAGTTGCAGATTCTACAACTATAAATACAACTACTACAAACACAGATACAACAACTACACTTACAACTATTACAGCAATTACAGCTAAAACAACTACAGCTACAACTACAACTACAGTTACATCTGCTACACCTACCACAGTTAATACAACTCAAACTACTGCTACTATAAATACAACTAATACTACAACTATAGTTACTACAACTCAAAATACAACTACTGCTACTACTAATACAGTTACAGCTTCTACAACTACAAATACAACTGCTAAAACAACCATAGTTACACCTATTACACCTACTACAGTTACTACAACTTAAACTACTGCTGCTTCAAATACAACTAATACTACAACTACAGTTATAGCTACTATAACTACAGTAACTACAACTCAAACAACCACAACTACTACTACTACAACTCCTGTTATACCTTCTACAACTACAACTACTCCTACAACTATTACTAGTATGGCTACTACTGCTACAACTACTACTTCTACTACTACAACTACTGATGCAGCTACAGTGGGGAGAACAAGTATTTGATACACTGCTTATTTTTTAGGTTTTCCCACTTGCAAAGCATGTAAAAGACTTTAATTTTTATCATAGGTACTCTTCAACTGTGAGTGATGGAATCTAAAACAAAAATCCAGAAAAATACATTGTATGATTTTTAAATAATTAATTTCCATTTTATTGTGTGAAATAAGTATTTGATCATCTATCAACCAGTAAGAATTTTGGCTCTCACAGACATGTTACTTCTTCTTTAAGAAGCCCTCCTGTTCTCCACTCATTACCTGTATTAACTGCACCTGTTTGAACTCGTTACCTGTATAAAAGACACCAGTCCACACACTCAATCAGTCAGAATCCAGCATCTCCACAATGCCCAAGACCAGAGAGCTGTGTAAGGACACCAGGGATAAAATTGTAGACCTGCACAAGGCTGGGATGGGCTACAGGACAATAGGCAAGCAGCTTGGTGAGAAGGCAACAACTGTTGGTGCAATTATGAGAAAATGGAAGAAATGCAAAATAACGGAAAATCTCCCTCGGTCTGGGGCGCCATGCAAGATCTCACCTCGTGGAGCATCAATGATCTTGAGGAAGGTGAGGAATGAGCCCAGAACTACACGGCAGGATCTGGTCAATGAACTGAATAGAGCTGGGACCACAGTCTCAAAGAAAACAATCAGTAACACTCAGTAACAATCAGTAACACTCTATGCGGTCAAGGATTAAAATCCTGCAGTGCACGCAAGGTGCCCTTACTCAAGCCAACGCATGTCAAAGCCCGTCTGAAGTTTGCAAATGACCATCTGAATGATCCAGAGGAGGAATGGGAGAAGGTCATGTGGTCTGATGAGACAAAAATAGAACTTTTTGGTTTAAACTCCACTCGTCATGTTTGGAGGAAGAAGAATGATGAGTACAACCCCAAGAACACCATCCCAACCGTGAAGCATGGTGGTGGAAACATCATTCTTTGGGGATGCTTTTCTGCAAAGGGGACAGGACGACTGCACCGTATTGTGGGAAGGATGGATGGGGCCATGTATCGTGAGATTTTGGCCGACAACCTCCTTCCCTCAGTAAGAGCACTAAAGATGGGTCGTGGCTGGGTCTTCCAGCATGATAATGACCCAAAACACACAGCCAGGGCAACTAAAGAGTGGCTCCGTAGCAAACATCTTAAGGTCCTGGAGTGGCCTAGCCAGTCTCCAGACCTATATCCAATAGAAAATCTTTGGAGGGAGCTTAAAGTCCGTGTGGCCCAGCGACAGCCACGAAACCTGAAGGCTCTGGAGGAGATCTGTATGGAGGAGTGGGCCAAAATCCCTGCTGCAGTGTGTGCAAACCTTGTCAAGAACTACAGGAAATATCTGATCTCTGTAATTGCAAACAAAGGTTTCTGTACAAAATATTAAGTTTCTTTTTCTGGTGTATCAAATACTTATTTCACACAATAAAATGAAAATTAATTCTTTAAAAATCATACAATGTATTTTTCTGGATTTTTGTTTTAGATTCCATTACTCACAAGTGAAAAGTACCTATGATAATTACAGTCTTTTACATGCTTTGCAAATGGGAAAACCTGAAAAATCAGCAGTGTATCAAATACTTGTTCTCCCCACTGTACTTCTACTTCTAAAACTATGACTAGTACAGTAATTACAACAGCTACTACTATTTATAAAATTTGCTATTACAATTACTACTATGACTTCTACTATTACAGCTACTACTAAGTTTTCCTCTATGATTTTTTTTATTAAATCAGTTTACTACACTTTTTATACAAACATGGTATATTTAATGATAACATCTGTATCCTTGTGGTTTATCCCCCCCCCTCCTCCCCAGTGTCAAATGCCTCAGTGATGCCTCCCAGTCCTAATTTTTTGTCTGTGTTTGTGCTTTTTTTTGGTTTTCCCCAGTGACAATTCATACCCCTGTCTTAGAGTCATTCAGATCAAAAGGGGACAATGAGAGGATCATCTGGGAGGATGATCATGTGCGAGCACATCTGCAGTGATCCAACAAAGCTATAATAAAACTCACTAAACTCACTTACAGTCCATTGTAATTGTGCTACATACACAAAGAACTGTATTTTAGTGCTTTTTCCCCTCAAAGGTTTGATGCCACAGAGCAACGTGAATAGTGTGAGTGTGAAGTTTTGCGACCCAAAGACTGAGGTGATAGATTTTGTGAGTTTCAGTGCATTTACTTTAAAAAACAGTCTTTATAAATCCCTATTTAATGTAATGCATCAGGACATCAAGCTATCAGCATGCGTCAACCAGAAGAAACCACACATCTGGCTGCTGCTTTTTTAAATAAACAGCTGAAGTCTGCCGTGAATACTGCAGACACTCTTAATAAGAGAGGCTTAGAGTCTTTCAGCAACTGAGGAAAGCATAATTCTGAGATTGTGGTCTCTATTAGGTTTGGATCTGACATACACACACACACGGATATAAATAAATATGTGTGTGTGTATTAATATGTTGTTTGAATATGTTTTTTTACACACATATACATTACATACTGTTCATACACACACACACATGTGCAAACATACATATCCAAGCACCCATATATCTAAGTACACTCACATACACAATACTTCAGTGCATGGTTCTATATGGTACTAAATTAAACTATGTGCATACTGTGTAGGTTTTCCAGTTCGGCCATGGTTCTACTTTCATATCTATCAGTCCAATGACTGTTCTACTGAACTATTCCTTCAGTACTAAATGCTTAACGGTAATGACACTCTGTAATAGAGCAGCGGCGAGCAGACGCTCTGGTCTGTCTACATTTTAAGGTCATGTCTCCTGTTTTGCCCTTGGAACAGAAAATGCCCATGCAACACCCAGACAAGTGTGTGTACTTGCCACACACATGTTTTTGTTGGAGCTAGCCCTGGGCCCATTTGGCTGCAGTTTGCCAGCCCTGGCACGCTCACAGTCACAAATGATTAATTAACACGTCTCCTCCCGAGGAGTCGGAGTGGGCTCGGGCCAACGCGCCCGAGTTCCCTGACTTAACAAGAACACCTCTGGAGAAGCTTAAGAGCCCCATCCAACTGGCTTTTTATGATCTGTGTGCTCTGAGAGTTTTACAACGCTGCGTATGAAGAAGGTTAGTGATCGGATTAGCAGCAACATGCTAATAATGTTAGCTAATAGTGTTCGCTTCATCGGGGCGATTGTTGCAGCTCAATTATGAAGAAATTGGGAGGGAAGTGAGGGAATATGATGGGATATGACACGCTGCCGTAAATCTCCGGTGAAATGTGCTCACGTCGTCCCGTGGAATAGTTGCAGTTATTCATTCCAACGAGATCTAAAGTGTCACAGGGTGCCGAGAGCCAAGTTGTTGCTAAGCTGGAGGCAACATGTGGGTCATAAAGATGGCAATGTCATCACCTTCGAAGGCTTTGGAAGTTCCCTTGATGAATGGTTTAGTGTGGTTTTGATTAGGTTTTCTTAAAACAGGAATGTGTTGTTTCGCCCAGAGGAGAACTCCATGATGTAGTCACTTTTTCAGCCGTAACTGCACTAGTCTGACAAGGGGGCAAACAATTAAGTTTACAAGGTGCCATTAGGAGTTTGATTGCTTATTTATTTATAAACCTACCATAAAAAGTTCAAAGCAAGAACGACAATTAAAGCAAATATCATCCTCTTACAATCAGAATGGGCTCAGAATATAAAGCTGATTCATGAGCACATTCACAAAAAACTTTATATAAAAGTATTCATAATGCTTTATAACGTGTAACATTTACATTTGGTCATTTATTGGATGCTTTTATCCAAAGCGACTTACAAGCTGAGCACAGGGTTAATCTCAACATCCCTGGAGCAATAAGGGTTAAGGGCCTTGCTCAAGGACCCACATTGGTAACTTCAGTGGACCTGGGATTTGATTTGGACCTTCAGATTGATAGCCCAACACCGCAACCACTGAGCTAACACGTCCTAAATGTTGACAATGTTAGTCTAATTGGCTCTAATAATGTACACATATATGTACATACTACTGTATGTCCATAACCCACAAAGAATCATAACAATATGACAAAAAGCATTATAACACATAGTGACATAAGGTATTATAATATGAACTTGGATTCTTTGGATCTTAAAGACATTTTTAACACTTTCTATGAACACAGTTTACATAACACATTAAAGGGCACATTCATAAAAGCTTTATAAAGTATTTATAACGCTTTATAACCTTTGTCATAAGCCTCTATTAATGTACATATGTATATTTTATGTCCTATTATAAGAATATGACATAAAGCATTATAACACATAGTGACATAAGGCGTTGTAATAAGAACTTGGATACTTTGGATTTTTAAGACGTTCGTTAACACTTTCTATGAATGTGGTATTAAAGGGCACATTTATAAAAGCTTTCTAAATTATTCATAACGCTTTATAACCTTTGTCAAAGGCCTCTACTAATCTATGTATGTTTTATATGTCCTATTATAAAAATATGACAAAAAGCATTATAACACAGTGACATAAGGCATTATAACATAAATTTGGTTTCTTTGGAGCTTTTAGAGAGTTTTCATGAATCCTGTATTCATGACACATCAAGGGTGCATTCATAAAAGCTTAATGAAGGATTCATAATACATTATAACACGTCATAAGCCTGTTAATGTACATAGATGTTTGTAACCACACATAAAGTGGCATAACAATCTGCCATAAGGCCTTATAACACTTAGCGACTTAGCGATTATAATATAAACGTAGATTTCATGGAGTTTTGAAATTTTAGACATTCGGTAAAACGTTCTATAAATCTGGTATTAATAATGCTTTGAAAGTGTTTTAATAAAGCGTTATAAAATATTCATAACAAAATTCTATGTAAGCATAGGGAGAACATGCCAACTCCATACAGAAAGTGAAATTCGAAAAATAATGGTGAATCGAAATCAGGTTCGAATCGCGATCTGGGCGGAGGGTTCATGTTCCCCCCGTGTCCACATGGGTTTTCTCCGGGTTCTCTGGTTTCCTCCCACAGAAACATGGATTAAGGTCAATTGAATTCTCCACATTGCCCCAAATAGAGTGTGTTTGTGTCTGTGTGAGTGAGTGTGTCGGCAGTCGAGATCTCTGTCCTGGGTGTATCTGCCCAGCGCCCAAAACGTCCCCCTTCCGCCCCCCCCCCCCAATTCAGTATGCACAATTACCTTTTTCTAAAAAGATTTGAGAACCAAGTATAAGTCTGAAGCAAGCAAAGCGAGGTAATAAAACGTGAACTCTTGCAGGGGCCACACTTTAAAGATATAAAGCGTTTTAATGGGCCTTCAGCCTGCTGGGTCATGCCTGGCTGGCATGACTACTTTTATTCTCTGCCAAGTGTCGTTACCCCACAACAAGTCTGGACTGATCTCCTGTAGGGCGCTGCTGGGAGGGCCGTTTATGGAAAGGAACATAAAAGTAAACAAAGGGGCTGGGTACGTCCTTATCCAAGCTTGATCTGGTGAGTGCAGCTGAAGGGTGGCCATCGAGTACAATGCTCCCACTATAGTTGAGATCAGTGTGGAAAACCCTGTGGCTACAGTGATCTGCTCAAAGCGCCAGACAACCCACAGCTAACGTTTTCTATATGTTATTTCATGCATATTATATACTGATTGGATGGCTTTACAAACGGTGAGGCGTATTAAATATAAGAGGAAGAAGACAAAAAATAAAGGAGCAATGTGGAGCTCATAAGCATTTATTATATATATAAAATGCTATATTATTTACAATGGGTGGCATGGTGGCTCAGTGGTTAGCATGTTCTCCTCTCAGCACTAGAGATTCCAGGTTCAAATCCCAATCTGGGTGAATGTTCTCTCCATGTCTTCAGGGGTTTTCTCCAGGTTCTCCGGTTTCCTCCAACAGTCTAAAAACATGGATGAAGGTTAATTGAATTTTCCAAATTGCCCCATATAGAGTGTGTCTGTGTGAGTGAGTGTGTCCAGCGTTAGATTTGGTGTCCTGTCCTTGGTGTATATGCCCACCGCCCGAAACCCCCCTCCCCCCACGACCCTAGTAGAGGGTAAAGCGGAAGATAATGAATGGATTATTTACAATGTTAATTAATACAATATCTTATATCTTATAGACAAGGATGTGTGTGTGTATAGTGAGAACACACACGTCCACACCATTGCTTCGATCGCCACAACATTTGACCTACTAGTTCTAGGATCCTGCAGGTTTATAAGCTCTCTATAACTATCAAGAAGCGACTTAAGATGTCAAAAACATGGAGTGAAGGTCAATTGAATGCTATAAATTGCCCCATATGGCGTGTCTGTGTGAGTGAGTGTGTCCAGTGATCTGCCCAGTGCCCGAAACTTTCTCCACAGGATGGGCATGGGGAACCCCCATCCACGACCCTAGTAGAGGAGTAAGTGGAAGATAATGGATGAATGAATGAAAATACACACACACAGACAGACAGATAGATAGATGAAAGTATAGAGACTCTTTACCAGCCTACCAGCTCATAAACACAAATCAGAACGTCTTTTATTTTCATTTTCTGCCTTTCAATTCAAGTTCTTTTCGTTTCAATTTAATAACAATCTGGGTTTTGGTAGAAAGTGAGAATAAGGGGATTACTGTCACCAGTTGCACCTAACCTACCACTGAAAGTTCCACAGAAACCAGGGTTCAGATGACTTTCGCTTATATGAATGATATCAAATAACTCACCTACAATACAGTATTGCACTCTACATATGGTAGCGCGCTCCGTGCCTTCGTCTCACATCGTGGGGCTTCACGAACCGGACTAGACCATCAGTCCCGACCTCCTCAGAGTCTAGGAGGGTGCATACAGATACGACTCACCTGCCTCTTAATCGGAGATCTCGATAATATCCGAAGCGCTTTAACGTGCTGAAGGGAGCCAGGCCCAACAGGTAGCAGAGAAACTAATTTTTATTTAAAGGTGTAGGGACACCCAAAGAACAAAGAGGTACAACAGCAAGCAGACATAAAATAACGACGTGCACTGAGGAGGGGGAACACAGAAACTAAATACACAAACACCCGACCATGTGCACAAAACCAAACCAGTGACCGATAGAAGTTAATTAACTGAAATGCCAAACGCGAACAAAAGTTAATTAACTCAAAATTAAGGAACAGGTGCTGTGGGTGTGATGGTTCTGACCAATAGAGAACAGAGAACCAACAGGGGACTAAAAAGTACAAAGAAAATATATTTTATGGTCTGTAATTGTTAAAAACTAAGAAGGCCATACTGTGTACACCCCCTTCACTCTGTTTTAATGGTTAGAACCCCAATAGTAGCACCACAGAGCAGATATTATTTGGTTGCTGCATTATTCCTATCCCAGCAGTGTCACTGAGGTATTTAAATGAAACTCCAGCAGCACTGCTGCACTTAAACCTCCTCACCACATCAGTGTCACTGCAGAACTGACAATAATCCACCACCCTCATTATATTCCATGATGGTCCTGGCTAATAGAGAACCAACAAGGCACCCAAAAAATAAGAAACCAGATATTCTATGGGTTGTAATTGTAAAACTACAAGTATACAAGTCCATACTGTGTACATCCCCTGTTTACTATGTTCTAATGGTTGGAACCCCATTGGTAGCAGCACAGAGTAGGTATTATTTGTCGGTGCATTATTCCTATCCCAGCAGTGTACTGGGGTGTTTAAATGAAACTGCACTGCTGCACTAAAACCCCCTCACCACATCAGTGTCACTACAGAACTGACAATAATCCACCACCCTAATTATATTCTGTGATGGTACTGAACATTAGAGAACAGAGACCAACAGGGTAATAAAAAAAAGGAACACAGATCTGTAATTGTAGTCCATCAATATGATAAGTGGAGGAAATAGACAATGTAGCGTGAAGAGCGTGTGTCCAAACTTTTGACTGTTTTGACTGGTAATTATATTATCTGTAAATTATTACTCTTGAGTCGTAACACTCCCACAATCAGCATTTAAGAGGAATCCATGTGTTGACTTCTTGGGCACAGAACAAGAATTACCCAGAAGTGAACGTCGGTGCAATCCAGCCACAGCGTATTCATCGCTTTGTCTTGTTTATCACTTCCTTCCACAGGAAATAAGTCGTCACTCATACACCATGCTCGGGTAACATACAAACAGTTTCTCTCGCCTCGCTTTTGAAAAACCAAGGCAGCACCAAGCATGAGCTGCAGCCCTTTCTCGTCATGCTCGCATTTGATTCCGTGATTTATTTGAATCCATCCATTATCTTACGCTTTATCCTCTGCTAGGGTCGCGGTGGGGTTCACTATGCCCATCCACAGGAGAACGTTTGGGCGCTGGGCAGATACACCCAGAACAGTGTGCCAATATATCAATGGCACACACTCACTCACACAGATAAACTTTATATGGGGCAATTTGGAGAATTCAATTGACCATGATCCATGCTTTTGGACTGTGGAAGGAAACAGGAGAACCCTGAGGAAATCCACGCGGACAAGGGGACAACATGAAAACTCCACCCAGATTCGGATTGGGAATTCCCAGCACTGAGAGGAGAACATGGCTAACCACTAAGCCACCGTGCCGTCCTCATTTGAATCCTTATTCATTTAATGAGATTGTACTGGGCAACATGGTGGCTTAGTGGTTAGCATGTTCTCCTCTCAGTGCTGGGAACTCCCGGTTCGATTCCCAATCTGGGTGGAGTTTCCATACTCTCCCCGTATCCATGTGGGTTTCCGCAGGGTTCTCCGGTTTCCTCACACAGTCCAAAAACATATATCAAGGTCAACTGAATTCTCCAAATTGCCCCATATTGTGTTTGTGGGTGTTTGTGTAAGTGAATGTGTGTCCAGTGATAGATTAGCGCCCTGTCCTGGTTGTATCTGCCCAGCGCCCAAAACAGTCTCCTCTGGATAGGCATTTGGAACCCCACCACGACCCTAGTAGAGGACAAAGCGGAAGATAATGGATGTATGTATGTATTGGACGACCTTTGGTAATTCCGAGTGTAATTAATGCATCCCAGGTAACTGCAGAGGATTGGACTAACATTTTCAGAAGGGGAACCATGCGGAGCATGAAACATAGTCTGGGGCTGAAAGGTCAGACGTGGAAAACCAAAAGCATCTACTTAGATCATGTTACTGCCAAGAACAACAGGCCTCAGATTCATGAACGTAGGCTACTCAGTTCTTCGGGTTGTGTTTTTGTTTTTTTAAAACGCACTGCTACATGAATCAAGGCAAACATGCCGTTCACGTAGCTATAAGTCTTCTCCTCTTGCAGAATTAATAGCAAAGGAAAAGTTTTGGCTGTCATCCATTACTGAAGAATAGCCCTGCGTGTTGTGATAAGTGCTTTAGCTGCTGGGAGGGATAGAACATGGACGCTAAATCCGGCCGCTTGGAAGTGTATAGTAGCTTACGGATGCCATGATTGGATAGAGGCACTGGAAGTAACTGAAAGGAGGCTGCATTCCGTCTTCGTTTACTGTATGGATTGCATGGATGGATTGTTGGGGCATTGCTGGCATTCCAAGCAGTTCTATGTTCCATGTTCATGTTCTATGAACCAAGGCATGTGGAGGCCCTGCCTCCTCTCACCATGCTGTAGAAATCCCATGGTGGAACCAGGCCTCCGAAGGCTCTTAATCCTCCCAACATGTTGTAGGAGGCCCCTGGCGGAGCCAACCCTCTGAAGGCCCTACCTCCTCCCACCGTGCTGTAGAATGTCCATTGTGGAACCAGGCCGTTGAAGGCCCTACCTCCTGCTACAAAGCTGTAGAATTTACCTGGTGGAACCAGCCCTCTGAAGGCCCTACCTCCTCTTACCATGCTGTAGAACGTTCTTGGTGGAACCAGGCCTCCGAAGACTCTTTCTCCTCCTAACATGATGTAGAAGGCCCCTGGTGGAACCAGGTCACTTAAAACCCTACCTCCTTCCACCATGTGGGAGATAGACTTATATGGGACCAGCCTCTGTGGAACCAGGCCTCTGGAGGCCTTACCTTCTCCTATTATGCTGTAGAAGACTCCAGGTGGAACCAGGTCACTTAGGACCGTACCACCTCCCACCATCGGGTAGATTGTCTTATATGGGACCAGGTCAATGAAGTCCCTACCTCGTTCCACCATGCTGTAGAATGCCCTTGGTGGAACCAGGCCTCTGAAGGCCCTACCTCCTCCCACCATGCTGTAAATAGTCTTAGTTGGAACATGTCCACTGGTGGAACCAGGTCACTTAGGACCCTACCTCCTCCCACCATGTGGTAGATTGTCTTATATGGAAACAACCCCCTGGTAGGACCAGGCCTCTGAAGGCCTTACCTTTTCCCATTTTGCTGTAGAAGGCTCCTGGTGTAACCATATCACTTAGGACCCTACCTCCCCTCACCATGCGTTAGTTATCTTATATGGAGATCACCCTCTGGTAGAACCAGGCCTCTGAACTCGGACATTTGGTGGGCCTACCTCTAACAATCAAACTGTGAAAGGCCTCTGGTGGATCCAAGTCTCTAAAGATCCTACGTCATCCCACCATTCGGTAGTTCTCCGGTTTCCTCCCACAGTCCAAAAAAATGGATCAAGGTGAATTAAATTCTCCAAATTTCCTCATATAGAATGTGTTTATGTGATTGGGTGATGGTGTTTATCCAGTGATAGATTGTCACCCTGTCCTGGGTGTATCTTCCCATCACCCAAAACGTTCTCCCCTGGATGGGCATGAGAACCCCCCCCACCCCCCCACATGACTCTAGTAGAGAATAAAGCACATAATGGATGGATGGATGAATGGATGGATGTATTGGACGACCTTTGGTGATTCTGAGTGTAATTACCGCAGCCACCCAGGTAACTGCAGAGGATTGGACTAAAATTTTCAGAAGGGGAACCATGCAGAGTCTTATATGGAACCAGGCCTCTTAAGGCCCTACCTCCTCCCACAATGCTGTAGAAGGTCTCTAATAGATCCAAGGAGGATCCAATCCCTAAAAACCCTACCTCATCCCACCATGCGGTAGATTGTCTCATGTAGGACCAGGCCTCTAATGGAACCAAGCCATTGAAGTCCATGACTCCTCCCATCATGGTGAAACAGAATGCACCCCTGGTGAAACAGAATGTTGGCGGGCCTACCTCCTCCCATCAAACCATGGAAGGTCTTTGATGGAACCAGTTTAAACACCTACTTTAGACCCGCTCCCCCTTTTCCCGCTCCTCCTTTTCCCAAAAGACCTTTGTGGAACTAGGTCCCTGGAGGCCCCGCCTTCTTCCACCATGCAAACGAAGGCCTGTGGTGTATATATATTTATAGACCCAACATAATATTAAATATAATTAAATTAAATTAAAAGATTATGGTAAAAAAATTTTTTACCAGAGACAACAAAGAACCCACAATATGTAGACACAGCACTGAATTTATAACCTAATGAATTCCCTCAGAGTGTAACTCCAACAACACTAACGATAAAGCCGGAAAACTAGAACCAGAACAAAGAACCACATAAGAACTTTTATTCCAAATTTGGCCGTTGGATGCCGGTACAGATAACTTCCACCAAGGCGAAGGTCTCTAATCCCCCTTCATTCATAAATAATAGATTTGCTGAGGGCAGCATGTCAACCCTCAGCCCAATGCCACAAATGATGGCGTCAGTCCTTGGAGTCAGCTGCGGGGGGTTGAGAGGGCGGAAAGTAAGAAGACGAAAATGACACACGCAAGAGGGCCATGCACGAGATGGCAGAATGGCAATGGCAACGTCTCAAAGAGACCGAAGGAGCCGAGCCAGGGACGGGAACGGAGACGGGAACCGGAGCCTATCCCGACATGTGCCGCTCAGAGGAGGGTGATTAAAACTGACGTCGATGTTTATCTTCAAAGCCGAACTCCTTGGGTCGAGGCCAAATAATAGACATAAAGACAGTGGGACTGTCAAGCCACCGAGGCTCTCGCGTTACATCCCCATGCTAGCTTTCCATTTTTCGCTCCTCGCTCCCTCCTCCGCCTCGTCTTAGCACACGGCCAATTTGTTGTGGCGTCCCGACATCTCCAAGTCCAGATCTCATTACATGAATTTGGGGATTCAACAAGGAGTTTGGAAACGTTCCATGCTAGTTATACGATTCTCGGTGCCTGTCACCATGTACCGTGTGTGTGTTTTGTAGACCTGCCAAAAATAAGAAGAGGGATGATACGGCTTGTTATGGGGAGGGATGCCCCGAGGAGAGCTGACTAATCTTGTCGATTTGGCAGAAGACAGAATCTACATTAGGTGCGACATGTTCCTAAAGATTATTCATCCCAGCTTATTAAATGTGTTGTCAAAACTCTAATTATTACTTAACGGTGTCTGAGATTCATAACATGCCATTAATGGCACTTGGAAACTTTGTCAGTGGAAAAGGACCACCACTGGCCCACCACTGTGCACCACTGCGGAGCTCGGGGTCAAGGAGAAGTTTCCACCAATGCAAACCATGGAACAGCCACCCAGATGGCACCCTGTGGTCAATTAATAACCGACAACTGGCTGATGGAACATTAACGTAAACAGTGGAGGGTAATGATGTGTTACAGGCTTCTAACTTCACACCTAATGATGTAGTTGGTCTAAAGTTAATACTAAAGTTCACCTTTAATGTTACACGGACAAAATGTCGGGGATAAAATCAAGAGCCGTGAGACATGTACCTGGTATGTCACTCCTGGTTTATATAGGCTGCCTTTATTTACCCTTACCCAGTGTTTCTGTGCTTTTTGTCCTATGAGTAATAAATTGTTCCATGCACAGAGGAATCTGTCTTCCATGTTTTATCCAACCTTGTAGTTGAAGAACCAGGCTTGTGACCTGTAGGGCCCTGGTCCCAGTCCTATGCTTGGTCAAAGCACCTAAACCCATTTCCTTCTAGGGCCCAAAGCGATAGGCAGCCTTGTATACGGTGCAATTGAGGTAATTGCCTTCAGCCAGAGCACTTAATGGGACCAGGAATCGAACAGGGGGGCTTCAGGGTGCAAGGATAGTTCCTTAACCCCAAGCCTACAACTGCTGGTTTCTTAACCCCAAGCCCACAACAGGGCTGGACTTCCCTGTGACAAATCAGACTAAACACAGTCTAAAACATAATCCTTTTAGCCCTTTAGAAAAATCCAAGGACCAATAACAGCTTCTTGACTTCAAAGGCCAAGAATCCTGACCTGGAATAGGAAATGTGACAACAATTTGGTTTCCTCCTACAGAGTCATGGGAGACAAGAGTAACGACGGCCTGCTTAAAGAGCCCCCTTTCAAACATTAACAGATATGGAATTGAGAAAATAAGGAAATGTAGGCATTCATGGCATGTGGGCATCCGGAGAATGTCGTGAACCGAAGACAAAGGCAACACAGTTCACATAGAAAGGCTCTCACATCCAAGAGGCCACCGAGCTGGAAACCCTCTCACACAACGTGGACAAAACAGGTTCTATTTGACACAATTGGATGAGGGTTGGGGGAAAGACGATCCGACATTCCCAGCTTCTAATATACAGAAATTTATGATGCACCCACTACAGGTCACGGACATTTACGGCAGTTGGTTTTAATGTTTATAGATGATAGACATACAGTGCATCCAGAAAGTATTCACAGCGTTTCACTTTTTCCACATTTTCTTACGTTACAGCCTTATTCCAAATTGTATTACATTAATCTCTTTCCTCAAAATTAAACACAAAATACCCCATTATGACCATGTGAAAAAAAGTTTTCTTTTTAAAATTTATTAACATTTATTAAAAATAAAAAACTTAGAAATCACATTTACATAAGTATTCACAGCCTTCGCCATGAAGCTCAAAATTAAGCTCAGGTGCATCCTGTTTCCACTGATCATCCTTGAGATGTTTCTACAGCTTAAATGGAGTCCACCTGTGGTAAATCCAGTTGATTGGACATGATTTGGAAAGGCACACACCTGTCTATATAAGGTCCCACAGTTGACTGCATGTCGGAGGGCAAACACGAAATATGAAGTCAAAGGAATTGTCTGTAGACCTCCGAGACAAAATTGTCTCGGGGCACAAATCTGGGGAAGGATACAGAAACATTTCTGCTGCTTTGAAGGGCCCAATGAACACAGTGGCCTCCATCATTCGTAAATGGAAGAAGTTTGGAACCACCAGGACTCTAAATTAAACGATCGGGGGAGAAGGGCCTTGGTCAGGGAGGTGACCAAGAACCCGATGATTAATCTGTCAGAGCTCCAGCGTTCCTCCGTGGAGAGAGGAGAAACTTGCAGAGGGACAACCATCTCTGCAGCATCCACCAATCAGGCCTGTATGGCAGAGTGGCCGGGCAAAAGCCACTGCTTAGTAAACGGCACAAGGCACTCCATTTGGAATTTGCCAAAAGGCACCTGAAGGACTCTCAGACCATGAGAAACAAAACTCTCTGGTCTGATAAGACAAAGAGTGAACTATTTGCTGTAAATGCCAGGCGTCATGTTTGGAGGAAATCAGGCACTGATCATCACGAGGCCAATATCATCTCTACAGTCAAGCATGGTTGTGGCAGCATCATGCTATGGGGATGTTTTTCAAGTTAAGTTTCAAGTTATTTATTTATATAGCGCTTTTTACAACAGTACATTGTCACAAAGCAGCTTTACAGAATGAAAAGCCTTTAAACCCCCAAAGAGCAAGCCGAAGCGACAGTGGCAAGAAAAAACTCCCTTTTATGTTGTTATTCAAGGAAGAAACCTTGGGAGGACCAAGACTCAGTGGGGGACTCATCCTCCTTGAGCGGCCAGGCAGCAACAACAAT
>JAFMOD010001028.1:24273-34674 GCA_019802435.1 Corydoras maculifer | reverse complement strand
CCCCCCCCCCCCCCCACATTAAACACGTTCTCATTAGCACGGAATAGACTGATGGGAGGCTAGTCAACACCATCAATCTACACCTAGTCTGATGGGACCTGGCCTAAGACAATACAGTCAATTAGTCTCTTGTGGGGAGGAGTGCTGACTGTCGACGTCGGACACTTTTGCCTCTGTATGCAGATTTGAGGGGAAGAACGATCCTCAGCACTAAGTCCTTCTCCACTCCACACCGTTCAGCCTCACTGTCCACATGCTTTAGTTTCATCACTAAATGCCACATTAAGATGCTTTTTATAGCTTGGCTTTTAGGAATTGTGTCTGACGGGAAATAAAGGGAAATAAAAAGGCAAAGAGCAGTTAGATTAGTCTCTGAGTTCCTGATGTTTATAGGGAAAATCATTTTAAAATATGTATTTTTTTTTAAGAATATGAATAAAATCATGAAATCATTAATAAAATAAAAATGGGAAGGGGGGTAAAAAAATATTTTTTTTATAATCATTTATTTTAAACGATTATAGTAGTTAAGGCAACTAATGTAAATGTAATGTAAATATAACTATTGTTTATGAGGGATTATAGAAATTGTGGCAATCATTGTTTATGGGCAATTATAAAATTTGTAGCAACCATTATTTAAGAGGGATTATTGTAGACGTGGCAACTATGGTTATTAGGGATTACACAAATTGTGGCAACCATCGTTATTAGGAGTTATAGAAATTGTGGCAACCATCATTTATGAGTGATTATAGAAATGAGAAAAATAATTAAAAAATATATATGTAAAAAACAGAATAGGGGTAAAAGAAATAAGAATAAAATAAAATAAATCAGGTCTAGCGGCACGGTAGCTTAGTGGTTAGCACGTTCGCCTCTCAGCGCTAGGGATTCCCATTTTGAATCCCCATCTGGGTGGAGTTTTCATGTTCTCCCCGTGTCTGCATGGGTTTCCTCCGGGTTCTCAGGTTTCCTCCCACAGTCCAAAAACTTGGATCAAGTGAATTGAGTTCTCCAAATTGCCCCATATAGAGAGTGCGTGCGTGTCTGTGTGAGTGAGTGTGTGCCCAGCGATAGATTGGCACCCTGTCCTGGGTGTATCTGCCCAGCTCCTGAAACGTTCTCCCCTGGATGGGCATGGGGAACCCCACCGCGACCTAATATAGGATAAAGCGGAAGGTAGTGAATGAATGAATAAAACAGGACTAAAAGAATGAAAGCATTAATGAAATAAAAATGGGGCGATTATAATTGAGGCAATAGTTTTTTATGAGAGGTTATAGTAGTTGAGGCAACTAATGTAAATATAATGTAAATGTAACTTGTGTTTATAAGGGATTATTGTAATTGTGGCAACAATTGTTTATGAGGGATTATAGAAATTGTGAACACCATCATTTATGAGTGATTATAAATATGGGAAAAATAATTATATATATATATATATATATATATATATATATATATATATATATATANATATATATATATATATATATATATATATATATATATATATATATATATATATATATATATATATATATATTATAATTATAAGAATACAATAAAATAAAATAAAAGCATTAATGAAATAAAAATGGGGGTTGGGGGGCCCCAAACGATGGTAACTATTGCTGTGAAGCGATTATAATTGAGGCAATTGTTGTTTATGAGGGATTATAGTAGTTAAGGCAACTAATGTAAATGTAATGTAAATGCAACTATTGTTCATGAGGGATTATAGAAATTGTGACAACCATCATTTATGAGCGATTATAATA
This sequence comes from Corydoras maculifer, assembly GCA_019802435.1. Lineage (NCBI taxonomy): Eukaryota > Metazoa > Chordata > Actinopteri > Siluriformes > Callichthyidae > Corydoras > Corydoras maculifer. The sequence goes on along the minus strand of JAFMOD010001028.1, from coordinate 32,887 downwards.
AATGTGGCAACCATCGTTATGAGGAATTATACTAATTGTGGCAATCATCATTTATGAGTGATCAATACTAAATGTGGCAACCATCCTTTATGAGCGATTTTATTAAAATTGTAGCAACCATTGTTTATGGAATATATTGATTGTGGCAACCATCTTTATTAGGGATTATAGTAACCGTTTATAGATGTTTTTAAATGTTTATAGTAAACATTTGTTTATAGCAGTTGTGGCAACTATTGTTTTAAGGGATCGTAGTAGTTTTTGGCAACTGTTTCTTATAAGGGATTATAGTAGATGTACTGTAACAACCAATGTTCATAAGGGATTATAGAAGTTGTGGCAAATATCATTTATAAGGGAATATCGTAGTTGTGTCAACATTTGTTTACTGTTTTTGTTTTAAAGGATCAGAGTATTTGTGGAAACCAATGTTTATAAGGGATTATAGTATTTGTGGCAACTGTTGCTTATGAGGGATTATAGAAATTGTGGTAAACATGGTTTGTGAGGGAATATAGTAGTTTTTGGCAACCATTGTTTATAAGGGATTATAGTAGTTGCAGCAACCGTTGTTCAACTTGTTAGAAGAGATTTTAGTAGTTGTGGCAACCATTGTCCATAAGAAATCATGACGATCATTTTAAAAGTAAAGACACACTGGCATTAAATCAAACTGCACAGAGTAGCGGTTGAAGGCACGCTTACATAAGGTTCTTAGTGTCTGTTCTATTAAAACCCTCTGGTTTGTTCCATCCCGGGTTCTCCTCACATCTCTTTCAAGTTATTTTCCAGTCATAAGTCAAAGCACTCGTCTCCGTTCAGGGAAAAGACTTTCACCCTTTTCCGAAATCATCCTTCCACTTGATATGGATTGAGACAAGCGACCGTGGAAGACCGCTGGTATCGAGTTGCCCTGTTGAGCCTGGCCCTTCTGCGGCTGGTGAGAAGCACATTTCATCACTTCAGTATAATCTCCGTCTTCTCCACCGATAAATTTGGCTTCGCCAGACATTAAAAGAAGGTTTGGGGTTGGTTTTTTTGAAAGTTTTTTTTTTCCAGGGAATTATTAGTGGTTTTTGTCTCGTGGTGAGCATTAAGGTCATAGTGGGGTAGTTTTTATGTCTACATCCTGGGTAGTGCGTTTGACATTTTTAAGAGCTTTTCTTTATAAACCATCAGTTAGCAGCAACCAATAATTATCTATCGTGGTCGGCCATGACTTTTGGAAAATTTTAATAATTAATTCTAGGAATCGTTGGTTGTTAATAGCTTATTATTTAATGGGAACTAAAATGGACCGGACCTGCCATCAATAACAGAGTGGATAGCCACCCATCCCGTCTTATTAAAGACATAGCCAATTTATATTTTCAGGGTATTGACGGCCATCTCCATTAGGGACACTACAGTAAATTTTTATTCTTCATCTTGTCCCATCGTGAGTATCCGACTCCATCATGCCAACCATCTCAATGGCCGCATTTAAAACATTCATAATCCTCCTCTTTGGCCTTCCTCTCTTTTGCCTGCCTGGTGGCAACATCCTTAGAACCCTGTATACCCTCATATGTCATGTCTAAGACCATTGTAAACCTCTATTTCTATCAGATGGCCAAGAAACGAAAGTCAAAGTCATTCATCCTTCCCAGAGTCTGCTCTTGGAGTGAAGTGGTCAGAGGATGGAAGATAAGTTTTGGGCATTGATGCCTGAGGAGGAGCTGAGGAGGTTCAAGATATTCCGTGCAGGTAGAGCAAATTGAAATTGAGTAATTTATCAGATGCTTTTAACCGAAGTGACTGGAGCAATGAGGGTTAAGGGTCTTGCTCAAGGACCCACAACTTCAGTGGACCTGGGATTTGAACCCATAACCTTCAGAGTGATAGCCCAGCACCCTAACCACTAAGCTACCATGCCCATCACACTGCTGTAATACTGTCCTTACTTCCATTGGATGGCTTGGGCCAAGACCAAGACCCCTCTTGGAGTGAAGCAAGCAGCACCCCTCCCTGGAGCAATAAGGGTTGGTCACAGCCCCTCTGCTGCAATGAGGGTTAAGGTTCTTGCTTAAGGACCCACAGTGGGAACTTCAGTGGACCTGGGATTTAAAGCCAGAACCTTCAGATTGACAGTGCACACTAACCACTGAGCTACCACCCCTATCACACCACTGTAATTCTGTACTTACTTCCTTTGGATGGCTTGTGCCAAGACAGAGACCCCTCTTGGAGTGAAGCAGGCAGAACAAGATGATGGAAGATGCAAAGTTTTGTGGGCATCAGCTGCATCAGCATGGACATTAGAGGAGGATCCACAGCTCCCCTGGAGCAATGAGGGACGGCCACCGCTCCTCTGCTGCAATGACTGTTAAGGGTCGTGCTTAAGGACCCACAGTAGGAACTTCAGTGGACCTGGGATTTGAACCCACAACCTTCAGAGTGATAGCCCAACACCCATCAGATGGCATGGGCCAGGACCAAGACCCCTCTTGTCCCTCTTGAAGGAGGCAGAGCAAGAGGATGGAAGATGTGGGTATCACAGGCACAAAGTTTTGGGCATCAGCTGCTCCAGCATGGACGTCTGAGGAGAAACCACAGCCACCCTGGAGCAATGAGGGTTAAGGGTCTTGCTTAAGGACCTACATTGGAAACTTCTCTGGACGTGGGATTTAAACCCACAACCTTGAGAGTGATAGCCCAACATCCTAACCACTTCAGATGGCGTGGGCCAAGACCGAGACCCCTCACAGCCTACAAAGATTTGGGCATCAGCTGCTCCAGCATGGACGTCTAAGAAGCCACAGCACCCCTGGAGCAATGAGGGTCGGCCACAGCCACAGTTTTGGACTCAGGGTTGGCCACAGCAATGAGGGTTAAGAACCCACGACCTTCAGAGTGATAGCCCAACACCATTAACCCTCTGCGTGGGCCAAGACTGAGACCCCTTTTGGAGTGAAGTGGACAGAGCAAGAGAATGGAAGATGCAGGTATCACAGCCGCAAGCCTACGTCTGAGGAGGAGCTAGATGACGGAAGGGTTGGGACGTTATATGTAGGTGGTTATACACCAGAGAGCAGTTTTCACAAAACTCTTTAGGAGAAAAATACATGGAGCCAGGAGACCCGGCAATCCCACTCCCTCTAAGAGTGTAGGACAGAGAATTTAAAGGGGTAAATAATTAGCCTGGGGTTGCTGTTTCTTTTTTTCATTTTTAGGAAAGAGAAATGGAACTTATATGAGGTGTTGCTGAGATGGAAAACTTAAGGATAACACAGTTGGTAGTAACTGCGGTTTGTGTATAGGGCACAGTTCCAGCATAGCCCCGAGTGACACCGCTGTCTGACGGCATCTCTCAGGTGCGCATGGAACATTGACTCTTGGGTACTACCAAACACCAGCGGGAACTTGGACACCCTCTCATACCATCGGCCTGCCACAATGGAGTCGAGACTGGGGCAATTTCCTCCGCCAAACATTCCCTGCTTTCCAAAAGAACATTAATGAGAAACGCAGAAAGTAGCCAGAGACGCTTCCATGACCTCAGTCTGTATAGTGAAAGTGGTACATTTCATTCGAGAACCGTGGTAGGAGCGGACGCCGATATCACGAAAGTGTTCTAAACACAGTACGAGTCCAAAGTTCCTCCTTACCGACTTCGTTCCACTTACTGTAAATATATATTTCGTAGTTCTAGACTGTAGTTTGTGAACTACAGTACATACTGGGTACTAGAACCCTAATGGTAACACCACAGAGCAGGTATTATTTGGTTGTTGCATAATGCTTGATGTTATTGAGGTGTTTAAATAAAACTACAGCAGCACATAGCCCCAAGTGACACCGGTGTCTGATGGCATCGCCAGATGCTCACTCGAGCACTCAAGATCATGAAAGTGTTCTTAACACAGAGTCCAAAGTTCCTCCTCAACGACTTATAGTGATTAGTTCCACTTACTATAAAAGTCTTAGTTCTAATCATCAGGACCACAGAGCAGGTATTATTTGGTTGGTGCATTATTCTTGCTCACTGAGAAGCATAAACAGTTCCACCATAAGTGACAATTCCACCCCAAGTGACATGGTGTCTGACGGCATCGTCAGGTGCTCACTCGAGTACCGTGGTTGGAGTGGACACTGAGTTCAGGAAAGTGTTCTAAACACAGTAACACAGAGTCCAAAGTTCCTCCTCAACGACTTAGTACTTCATTTATCATCCATGTTATCAGTTCCACTTATTGCAAAGCTGGACTTAGTAGATCTAGACTGTACACATCTGTCTGTGGACTACAATACATACTGTGCACTAGGTTCTAATGGTCAGAACCCCAATAGTACCACCACAGAGCAGGTATTATTTGTGTGGTGAAATATTTTGACTTTTGTTTTTTGTATACGGTGCCAAATTATGTGGACATCCCAGCTATTAAAGTTGTTTTGGATCAGGGGTAGTACATAAACTGGTACTTATGTCAATATTACAAGTATGGTACCAAAAAAGTTCCTCTTCACTGTAAAGATGGACTTCAATTCTACACTTACAGACTGTAGTCCATCTGTCCATCTGTTTTTGGACTATGTTACACAGTATGTACAATTACAGACTGTAGTTCATCTGTAATTGTAAAACTACAAAGTGCATCTCTATGGTATGTGGAGGAAATAGACCATGGAGCAAGAAGGGGACGTAGCCAACCTTTTGATTAATGCTGCCTGATCAGTAACTAAGGCAGGGATGAATTTATAGTTTTCAATAATTTTATAATTAATTTATATAATAGATCTACGGTGGTGTAGTGGCTTTCACGTCCACCTCTCAGCACTGGAGATCCAGTTTTGAATGTGGGTGGCGTTTCCATGTTCTCCCCGTATCCGCATAGGTTTCCTCTGGGTTCTCCGATTTCCTCCCACAGTCCGAAAGTGCGTTCCACAGTCTGTGTACCAGCGATGGATTGGCGCCCTGTCCTGGGTGTATGTGCCCAACGCATGAAACATTCTCCACTGGATGGGCATGAGGAACCCCCCATGCCATATAAGGTCTGTTCTGCTGTGCAAAGTAGGTCATGCCGTTTATGCCGTTAGATTTTCTAATACTCACATATTGGTTTTCAACGTTAATACACTTGCCTGGCGAGTTTTTATGATAACTGGCAATTATAAGCCCCGCTGCGGTGCCAATACTCTTTCAGCATGATGTCTAATAAATGATTTGCGTGTCTCTCCACCACGATCAAACTGATGTCTGAGGAGCAGTGATTTAATTTGGGAAAAAATGACTTTCCGACAGGTCACCCATCTAAAGTTTCCCACTGTTCCTGTAAGGCATGTCAAGCGGAATAAATAATTAGCCATAATAAATTCATATAAGCGATGTTACAGGATCTGTATTATACCCATGCCAGACGAGGAGGGGGTGTTATTCAGCTGGAGTGGATAAATCCATCCATCCATTATCTTCCACTTTATCCTCTACTAGGGTCGCGGGGAGGTTCCCCATGTCCATTCAGCAGAGAACGTTTCGGGAACTGGGCAGATCCACTCAGGACAGGGCGCCAATCCATCACTGGGCACAAACTCACTCACACAGACAGACACACACACAAACACACTCTATATGGGGCAATTTGGAGAATTCAATGGAGCTTGATCCATGTTTTTGGACTGTGGGAGGAAACCGGAGAACCCAGAGGAAACCCAGGCGGACACGAGAAGACCATGGAAACTGCACCCAGATTGGGATTCGAACCGGAATCCGTAGTGCTGAGAGGTGAACGTGCTAACTACTTAGTCACCATGCCGACCGGAGTGAATGAATAAATGAATAACTTTATATTGTGGAGGGAAGTATTGGGCAATTTACATCAAAATACAGGTCTAGGTCCAGTTATGTACCCCAATGTAATTCTGCTTGATCCTTCACTTTTGGGTGGTTGCCCATGCCCATCCAGGGGAGAACGTTTCAGGCACTGGGCAGATACACCCAGGACAGAGCGCCAGTCTATCACTGGCCACGCTCACTCACACAGACACACACACAAACACACTCTATATAGGGGCAATTCATAAAAGTTCACCAGAAGTTCACAGTAAATTCATAATTTGGGCTGTGGGAGGAAACCGGAGAACCCGGAGTAAATCCATGCAAACACTGGAAGTACATGAAACTCCTTCCAATTAAGGAATCGAACCTGGATTCACAGAACTAGAAGGTAGACGTACTGGTGTGTATTTATCTTATTATCTTCCACTTTGTTGTAAAAGACAGTTTGGGTTCTCCATGCCCATCTTGCCCCTTTCAAGGGGAAAAAGTTTTAGGCGCTGGGCAGATACACACAGGACAAGGTCCATGGTTGGACACACACTGCCACCTCACCCTAAAATTAAGGTTTTTGGACTGTGGGAGGAAACCAAAGAAAATCCATGTGGACAGGGGGAGAACATGGAAACTCCACTCAGATTGGGATTCGAACCTGGATACCCAGCACTGAGGAAATCGTGCTTTCTTTCTTTAAGATTTCACCAGGAAGGCCATGCCTACATGACGTACATATACTTTGTGCGCTGAGAGAACGAAAAAACAGAGACACGATTTTGAGTTTTTAAAAAATGCTGGTTGGTGGTGTCACGCCGCATTCCTGTCACCTCAATAGCAGAACCTCCTGCGTGTGTATTAAATACCTTTAATTACACATGAATTTTCTCTGGGTCTCTGGTTTCCTTCCACAGTCCGAAAACATGGCTTTTAGGTAAATTGGCTGCTCTAAATTACCCCTATAAAATGCTGATGCCTTATCAGCGATGAAGCTCATCAATTGTGCATTAACATGCACAATGGTGTAGTGGTCAGCACCTCCACCTCTCAGTGCTGGGGCACCAGGTTCAAATCCCGATCTGGGTGGTTGCCATGTTCTCCCCATGTCCACATGGATTCTCTCAGGGTTCTCCGGTTTCCTCCCACAGTCCAAAACCATGGCTTTAAGGTAAATTGGCTGCTCTACATAACCTCTATAGGACGTTCCTTCCTCTCCCTGCACTTTAGACTGATACTAATGCCTTATCAGCGATGGATCTCATTAACATCCACAATGTTGTAGTGGTCAGCAAGTTCGGCTCTCATTGCTGGGGCTCAAGGTTCGAATCCCGATCTGGGTGGTTTGCAAGTTCTCCCTGTGTCCACATGGATTCCTCCGGTTTCCTCGCAAAGTCCAAAACCATGGCTTTAAGGTAAATTGGCTGCTCTAAATTACCCCTCTATGATGCTTCTTCCTATCACTGCACTTCAGACTGATGCCTTATCAGCGATGGAGCTCATCAACATGCTGGAACATCCACTACGGCCATAATGGAGGGCGGACGGCTGAGTGATGGGAGGAAAAAGGAGAGAGATTTGGCAGTGGAACCAAGAAAAACACATTTTGTTCAACTAGGCTATTTACAACCATCAGAGGAGTATCCATTTCCTGTCATCCTCATCATACATCTCAGGGCCAGAGAGATCACAGCCCAATTAGGGCCTGAAATCTAATCAATACACCGCTGAATCTCGAAGTAAAGAAGTGGGCCCTTGAGAGCGGCGGCTCAAATAACTCCACTGATAGAGCTCCACTTGGAGGCAGTGAGACGCCAGGGTGGAGGGTGGAACCCGTGTTCTTATTCAGGGGATTTCAACATGATGACATTTAATACATATTATTATTTGTAGATCTGAAAGTATCCTCTGTATGATAAATGTTTATTCTTAATCCACACACAGATTATGTACACACACACAAACACACACACATAAATATACATTCAGGCAGACAGAGAGAGAGACACACATTTATTATAAGAAATATATTATGTACACATACACACACAAACACACACATAAATATACACACAGATAGACAGACCCAGTCACACACGCACTCACACAAACACAAACAGCTAGATATAATTCAAATAATAAACACAAACCAAGATACTCAGATATGCAAACACAAACAAATACACAAACACACACACAACTAGATATAATATAATACTCTCTCTCTCTCTCTCTCTCTCTCTCTCTCTCTCTCTCTCTCTCTCACACACACACACACACACACACACGATAACATAACTAGAAATAATAAACACACACATCCAAACACACAATTAAAAATAATACATATAACACACACACATACACACAAACACACATTATATAGATATAATACTTTATATATTGATATCTCTCTCACACACACACTAAATTTAATACATACACACACATCTACATATAATACATACACAACAACAAAAAACTAGATATAATACATACATACAATAAATGCAATCTCTCTCTCTCTCTCTCTCTCTCTATATATAAATATATATATATATATATATATATATATATATATATATATATATAGGCGGCACGGTGGCTTAGTGGTTAGCACATTCGCCTCTCAGCGCTAGGGATTCCCGGTTCGAATCCCCATCTGGGTGGAGTTTCCATGTTCTCCCCGTGTCTGTGTGGGTTTCCTCCGGGTTCTCCGGTTTCCTCCCACAGTCCAAAAACATGGATCAAGTTAATTGAGTTCTCAAAATTGCCCAATTTAGAGTGTGTATGTGTGAGTGAGTGAGTGTG
>JAFMOD010001027.1:411440-422458 GCA_019802435.1 Corydoras maculifer | reverse complement strand
CTGTTGGTTCTCTGGTCTCTATTGGTCAGGTGTAGTTTGGGTGGTGGATTGTTTATTGTCGGTTCTGCAGTGACACTGATGTGGTGAGGGGGTTCTAGTGCAGCATTTCTCCACCTCAGTGACACTGCTGGGATAGGACTAATGCCCCCACCAAATAACCCCTGCTCTGTGGTGGTTCTATTGGGGTTCTGACCATTAGAACAGAGTAAAGGGGACGTACACAGTATGTACTGTAGAACCCAAACAGATGGACTACAGTCTGGAACTGGAGAACTACAAAGTCCAGCTTTACAGGACGTGGAACTGAGAACATGGACAATAAGTGGAGCAAAAAGGTGGCGCTGTTTTCTTAGGTACTAGTCTTCGGTTCTACTCTCACAGTGTGTTTTTTCAGTTCCACTGATCATATAGATGGTCTTTGTAGTTCTACAGCTCCATTCTGTAGTCCATCTGTTCCTCTACATACTCTGTTAGTACGCTTTAGTATGTTCTCTAATGATCAGGGGCCCCCCCCCCACAGAGCAGGTATGATTAGGGTGGTGGATGATGGTACGAGTGGATCAGACCCCTGTATGTTCTGATTGGTGGACTGTTCTCTGTCCAGCAGCACTGCTGTGTCTGATCCACTCGTCCCAGCACAACACACACTATGAATCATGGGAATCATCCACCACCCTAATACCTCCCAGTGGGGGTCCTGATCATCAGAGAACATACTAAAGCGGCCTTACAAATCTGTAGTGACACAGATGGACTACAGAATGGAACTGTAGAACTACAAAGTCCATCTATATGATCATTGAGGGTGGAACTGAGGAGGTGGACACCTCTGTCCTCTTTTGTATTTCTCAGAAAAGGCTGCTCTCGGTTCCACAGAGCTTTTTTAAAAGATTGCATTTTCCTTGTTGGAGATCTTCCACCATAAATGTTTTTGTGGACCTTCTTAAGTGAGAAAAGAGTCTTCACTCTGGCGCCACCGTTAATATCCAAAGAGTTATTAAAGGACGGGGAAATTAAACGGTGTTTTTTATGGCCCTGCTCCAGATAAGGTTTGCAGACGGCTTTTATTTCATGACACTGAACCACATTCTCCACCTGTAAAGACCTGGCTTCTCATTCTACTCTCTCACAGGCCTCTTTTATTCCACGTTCTGCACTCAGCGAGCCCTAATGCAGCGAGCCATCCATCAACCGCACACCATGCAGCTTGATTGAGGACTTCATATCGTATTCATATCAGTGTGCTGATGTCATCTACTGATCCTATTAATTACTCATAGGGGTGTTTAACGTGCAGTAAACCAACCTGCGTGTCAAATGAGGTTCCCTTTAAGATCCAGGTGGCGCTCTGACTTTGGTGGATTGCTATATATATATATATATATATATATATATATATATATATATATATATATATATATATATATATTGGGGCAATTTAGATGGGGACAATTTACCATGAATCAATGTTTTTGGACTGTGGGAGTAAACTGGTGAACCCGGAGGAAACCCATGTGGTAACGGGAAGAACATGGAAACCAGTAATCCCCAGCACTGAGAGAAGAACATGCTAAACACTAAGCCACCATGCTGTCCTTATTATTATTATCATCTCATCTCTTTATCTTCCTCTTTATCCTCTGTTAGGGGGGGGTGGGTTCCCCATGCCCATCCAGGGGAACGTCTCGGGTGCTGGGCAGATTCACCCAGGACTGGACGCCAATCTATCACTGGCCACACACTCACTCAGACAGACACACTCTATATGGGGCAATTTGGAGAACTCAATTGACTTGATCCATGTTTTTGGACTGTGGGAGGAAACCGGAGAACCTGGAGGAAACCCACGTGGACATGAGGAGAACATGGAAACTCCACCCATGATTGGGATCCGAACCTGGTATCCATAGGGCTGAGAGGAGAACATGCTAAACACCACACCACACCACTCATTATTATTATTCTTATCTCATCTCATCACCTTCCGCTTCATCCTCTATTAGGGTCATGGGGGGGGGGTTCTCCATGCCCATCCAGGGGAGAACGTTTCAGCGGTGGGCAGATACATCCAGGACAGGGGGGGCAATCTATCGTTGAGCACACACTCAGACTATATGGGGCAATTTAGAGCATGTAGTTCACTTTAAATCCATGCTTTTGGACCTGTGGGAGGAAACCGGAGAACCCAGTATGGACGCCGGGAGAACATGTAACGCACCCTGATTGGGATTCGACCCTGAATCCCCATCGGAGGACATGCTAACCCCTCCACCCCTCCACCCCTCCACCCCTACCCTCCACCTGGTTGTTATTATCTGCAGAACAGATTCCTAAAGCCTGTTGATTGTATTTATTGAAGACGTTCTAACGCGGTTCCACAGCCGGTGTTCTGCAGTTCGTCAGTAATCTTAAGTGCGTCATTAATTAAGCTGCGTACAGAATGGAGCCCCTCTCACACCGGCGGCGGCGCTGCGCCGTCACCATGAAGGCATTCTTTGCTGTCATCGCGGGGCTGTGTGAGCGTTCTGCTGAAAAGACGCCACAGCTTGAGCTGGTGTTCTGACTCGCCTTTGGCCCGGTTCTGCGTTCGGTACGGTCAGCATTCTGCCCCTGATGTCCACTTTATAATCATAGTCTTCTGTGGAGTCATCGCACCCAGAGGGTTCTTATTCAGAAAAGCCTTCTAGGGTTTTATTTTTTAGTGGTTAGCATGTTCTCCTCTCAGCGCTGGGGATCTGGGTGGATTTTCCATGTCCTCCCCGTGTCTGTGTGGGTTTCCTCCGGGTTCTCCGGTTTCCTCCCACAGTCCAAAAACATGGATCGAGGTCAATTGAATTCTCCAAATTGCCCCATATAGAGTGTGTGTGTGAGTGAGTGTGTGTCCAGTGATAGATTTGCGTCCTGTCCTGGGTGTATCTGCCCAGCGCCCGAGACGTTCTTCCCTGGATGGGCATGTGGAACCCCCCCCCCCCACCTACGACCTTAATAGAGGATAAAGGTCAATTGAATTCTCCAAATTGCCCCATATAGAGTGTGTCTGTGTGAGCGAGTGTGTTTGCCCGGCGCCCGAGGCGTTCTCCCCTGGATGGGCATGGAGAACACCCCCCAACGACCCTAGTAGAGGATAAAGCGGAAGATAATGGATGAATTCCTACTGGGGCTTAATGTTTAGCATGTTCTCCTCTCAGCACTAGGGATTCACAGTTTGAATCCCCATCTGGGTGGAGTTTCCATGTTCTCCCCGTGTCCGTGTGGGTTTCCTCTGGGTTCTCCGGTTTCCTCCCACAGTCCAAAAACATGGGGCAATAGAATCCTCCAAATTGCCCCATATAGAATGTGTCTGTGTGAGTGAGTGTGCGTCCAGTGATAAATTGGCTCCTGTCCTGGGTGTATGGGGGTGGGGGGGGGTGGGGGGGGGTGGGGGGGGGTCCCATCCAGGGGAGAACGTCTCGGGCGCTGGGCAGATAGACTCAGGACAGGGCGCCAATCTATCACTGGACACACACTCACTCACTCAAACACACTCTATATGGGGCAATTTTGAGAACTCAATTAAGCTTGAATCCTCGTTTTTGGACTGTGGGAAGTCCACTGGAATCTGCTTACCACTACGGCCAGTTTTCTTTTATAGATACTATAGATGCTTCACCAAGTGCAGAATACAGTGTTACCATTGTTCCCATCCCGTCGTTCTCTGGGTTCTCTGGTTCCAACAGTCCAAAAACATGGATCCAAAGTAAATTGGCTGCTCCAAATTGCCCCTATATAGTGTGTATGAGTGAGTGTATACCCAGCGATAGATCTACCCAACGCCTCAAACGTTCTCCCCGGATGGGCATGGGGAACCCCCTCTGGAGTATGTTTTTAGGAACCATTGATGAATCCCGTCTTCTGATCTTTGTTCTCAGAGAGCAGATCTTCAAGCAGTCCACAGAGCTGGTGTGTCGAGCGTACGGCGAGGTCTACACCGCCATGACGGATCCGGTCAACGGCTACAGAGAACCCGAGAGCGTCTTACACAGATCCCCTCAGCAGGTCCAGACCCTGCTGTCCTGAAGTCCAAACACTCGAGGCTGAAAGGACGGGGAGGTAACTGTGAACGTTTGATTGGACCATCAGGTTCTCCGGCGATGTTGTGGGAACGTTGTGTATAGCAGGAGGGAACGGGTCACGCCGTATGGGACACAGATTGGACACAGAACCAGAGTTTGCTCAGCGGTACTCTTCGGTCCGGTCCGATCCGGTCCGATCTGGTCTTTCTTCTCATTAAATCTTTTTTTAAGGTCTCAAATTCCTCCCTGTCCTCCTTTGATTGGACCATCAGGTTCTCCGGCGATGTTGTGGGAACGTTGTGTATAGCAGGAGGGAACGGGTCACGCCGTATGGGACACAGATTGGACACAGAACCAGAGTTTGCTCAGCGGTACTCTTCGGTCCGGTCCGGTCCGGTCCGATCTGGTCTTTCTTCTCATTAAATCTTTTTTTAAGGTCTCAAATTCCTCCCTGTCCTCCTTTGATTGGACCATCAGGTTCTCCGGCGATGTTGTGGGAACGTTGTGTATAGGAGGAAACAACGGGTCACGCCGGATGGGAGTGAAATCCACGGACATTAGGGTGACCAGATTCCAAGATGTGGGGGACATTAGGGTGACCAGATGTGGGACAAAGACTATGTTTGTGTGGGACAATGTGGGACACCCAATGCACTGCCATATAAAAACATATATATATATATGATCTGATTTAAGGGCGGCACGGTGGCTTAGTGGTTAGCACGTTCGCCTCTCAGCACTAGGGATTCTTGGTTCATATCCCCATCTGGGTGGAGTTTCCATGTTCTCCCCGTGTCTGCGTGGGTTTCCTCCGGGTTCTCCGGTTTCCTCCCACAGTCCAAAAACATGGATCAAGTCAATTGACTTCTCCAAATTGCCCCATATAGAGTGTGTCTGTGTGAGTGAATGTTTCCAGCGACAGATCTGTCCAGCGCCCCTGGATGGCCCCCCCCGCGACCCTAGTAGAGGACAAAGCAGAAGATAATGGATGGATGGGTTTCTCTATATGCAAAACAGACCCAGAGATCCAGTCCGGTCCTTCTTCTCATTAAATCTTTCTTAAAGCACTTCAATGCCTCCGCATGCTCTCTTGTTGCCCCCCCCGCCGTCTGTGGCTGACCAGCCGAGGCAGCGACCGGCGTGAATCCTCTTAGACAATAGTGCCTTTATGTCGGGATCACTAGTCATGCCTGATTGCTAGTCACGCCATCCTTTAATTGCAGCCGAAACGCCCGGCGGCGCTCATTCGCCGCCTATATTTAGGAAAGTGGGACGATAATAAAGAAATGAGGCAACATCGGCACTAATAATACAGATTTCGTGTCATTTCGGGTATTGAAGCCCGGCGGGAAGGCTTTTGAGGACAAGGCCGGAGTTTTAAAGTGACTCGTGGGGGGGGGGGGGGGGTGACTGCTGAGGACACATGTCCTCTCGTCATGGTGGGCTGAGGGTTCGAGGCGGATCACATGGCTGTGGTGGAGGGACTCTTGAGGCATGCAGTGGTTTCTGCATTTCAGCCCTGGATTTCGGGCGGGAATTATCGGGGGGCTGAGGACGAGTGGAGGACGGGTTGGGGGTGACGGCGGCGCTGGACGCAGGTGGTGGGGGTCACGCCGTCTCAATTTCTATGCAAGCCCCCAATTTTGTTGTCTTTAGACCTATATTGACAAGTGCAATGTCCCCTACAGGACAGATACACCCAGGACAGGACATCAATCAATCACTGGACACACAATCACTCACACAGACACACTCTATATGGGGCAATTTGGAGAACTCAATTGACCTTGAGCCATATTTTTGGACTGTGGGAAGAAACCGGAGAACCCGGAGGAAACCCATGTGGACACGGGGAGAACATAGAAACTCCACCCAGATTGGTGGTTGGCATGTTCTCCTCTAAGCTCTAGGGATTCCCGGTTCGAATCCCAATCTGGATTCGAACCTGGAATCCCTAGTGCTGGGAATATTGACTGCAGGTGTCTGTTTTTTCATTGGTGAACCACCTGTCCATTATCTTTTGCTTTATCCTCTGTTAGGGTCGCGGTGGGGTTCCCCATGCCCATCCAGGGGAGAATGTCTCGGGCGCTGGGCAGATACACCCAGGACAGGACGCCAATCTATCACACAACAACACTCACACAAACACACTCTATATGGGGCAATTTGGAGACTTCACTTGACCTTGATCCATATTTTTGGACTGTGGAAGGAAACCGGAGAACCCGGAGGAAACCCATGTGGACACGGGGAGAACATAGAAACTCCACCCAGATTGGTGGAGTTTTTGCATGTTCTCCTCTCAGCATTAGGGAATCCCGGTTCGAATCCCAATCTGGGTGGAATTTCCATGTTCCTCCCATGTCTGTGTGGGTTTCCTCCGGGTTCTCCGGTTTCCTCCCACAGTCCAAAAACATGGATCAAGTCAATTGAATTCTCCAAAATGCCCCATATAGAGTGTATCTGTGTGAGTGAGTGTGTGTCCAGTGATAGATTGGCGTCCTGTCCTGGGTCTATCTGCCCAGCGCCCCAAACGTTCTCCCCTGGATGGGCATGTGGACCCCCCCCCCCTTCCCAACGACCCTAATAGAGGATAAAGCAGAAGATAATGGATGGATGGATAAAACGCAGTACCGGTCAAAACTTTGGGCTCCACTTATTGTCCATGTCCTCAGTTCCACATTCTGTAAAGCTGGACTTTGTAGTTCTCCAGTTCCAGACTGTAGTCCATCTGTTTGTTCTACAGTACATACTGTGTACGTCCCCTTTACTCTGTTCTAATGGTCAGAACCCCAATAGAACCACCACAGAGCAGGGGTTATTTGGTGGGGGCATTAGTCCTATCCCAGCAGTGTCTCTGAGGTGGAGAAATGAAACTCCAGCAGCACGGCATCACCAGATGTTCACTACGGCGAGACAGCCGAGCGTGACGCTGAACCCAGTCACCCCGCATCGTCCAGGAATCCCAGCCGTTCAGAACGGCAAACAGATTTTGTGAATGGGAGTCTTGGCGTCCCTCTCTCACATGTGGCGTGCAGTAACCGGAGTGGAAGGCGGTTGCGTAACCGCCCCCTTTATTCTGATAGGATTAGCTGACGGTGAGGACTTGGATGCGGGGATTAACTACACAATAGGTGTCTAAGCATCCGGCACAGGAGGGAATTCCAGTAAGTACGGGGTTGGTTTTGCAAAGTCTTACAGAGTATTAGAGAGGGAGGGAGTGAGCGAGAGAGAGAGAGAGAGAGAAAGAGAGAGGGAGTGAGCGAGAGAGAGAAGAATGTCTCTGTTTGGACTTTAATCCAATCAGTGCAATACCCAGTGCATCGACCACCACACTTGTCTCCATCCATCTACTATCTTCCGCTTTTTCCTCTATTAGGGTCGCGGGGGGCAGATACACCCAGGACAGGACGCCAATCTATCGCTGGGCACACACTCACTCACACAGATACACTCCATATGGGGCAATTTGGAAAACTCAATTGACCTTGATCCATGTTTTTGGACTGTGGGAGGAAACCGGAGAACCCGAGGAAACCCACGCAGACACGGGGAGAACATGGAAACTCCACCCAGATTGGGATTCGAACCGTGAATCCCTAGTGCTGAGAGGAGAACATGCCAACCACTAAGCCACCGTGCCGCCTGCCATTGTTTGCTACCATCCATCCATCATCTTCAGCTTTATCCTCTATTAGGGTCGTGGGGGGTTCCACATGCCCATCAAGGGGAGAACGTTTCGGGCGCTGGGCAGATACACCCAGGACAGGGGGGGCAATCTATGACTGGACACACACTCGCTCACACAAACACACTCTATATGGGGCAATTTGGAGAATTCAATTAACCTTGATCCATGTTTTTGGACTGTGGGAGGAAACTGGAGAACCCGGAGGAAACCCACACATACACGGGGAGAACATGGAAACTCCACCCAGATTAGGATTCGAATCCCTAGTGCTGAGAGGAGAACATGCCAACCACTAAGCCACTATGCCAGCCTTAATAATAATAATAATAATAATAATAATAATAATAGCATTCATTCATCTCATTATGAATGCGATGGGGGGGGGGGTCCCCATGCCCATCCAGGGGAGAACGTTTCGGGCGCTGGACTGTGGGAGGAAACCCGAGAACCCGGAGGAAACCCACGCAGACACGGGGAGAACATGGAAACTCCACCCAGATGGGGATTCGAACTGGGAATCCCTAGAGCTGAGAGGAGAACATGTTAACCAGTAAGCCACCGTGCCGTCCCCTCACTCGTCTCCTCTGCTGAATTCCGCCCCGCGGTGGCGGGTGCGTGTTAGCACCAGGCTTCATGTGTTAAGACGATTATGCAGTCATCTCCTCCAGGAAGCAGAGCCGGTTAAAGGTCGGCAGCGGCTGCCGGGAATATCACTTCCCGTCCTGGAACGACGCGATCATTCAACGAGAGCGTTGTTAATGTTTGATGACGATACGGACGCCTGGCTGACCGTCGAAGAACCACGGGTTCAAGGGGAGGTTCGGAGTGAATTGAATTCTCCAAATTGCCCCATATAGAGTGTGTGTGTGTGAGTGAGTGTGTGCCCAGTGATAGATTGGGGTCCTGTCCTGGGTGTATCTGCCCAGTGCCCCAAACGTTCTCCCCTGGATGGGCATGAGGGAACCACCCCCCCCCCCGACCCTAGTGGAGGATAAAGCAGATGGATGGATAGTTTAAAGTCAATACATATTGATTGTAGTTTACTGAGATTCAGATCAGAACCAAAGTCATATAACAGGAGGTCATGTATGGGTTGGTGTCCCAATTCATCTCTTCCTGTAAATTAGAGGTCCATATAAAATCTACTCTACCACTGTGGTTGCCATCCATCCATTATCTTCCGCTTTATCCTCTATTAGGGTCGCGGGGAGGTGCGCCATGCCCATCCCCGCGACAGGACCCAGATACACCCAGGACAGGGCGCCAATCTATCACTGGACACACTTACACTCTATATGGGGCAATTTGGAGAACTCAATTGACCTTGATCCATGTTTTTGGACTGGGGGAGGAAACCGGAGAACCCGGAGGAAACCCACACAGACACGGGGAAGACATGGAAACTCCACCCAGATGGGGATTCGAACCGGGAATCCCCAGCACTGAGAGGAGAACATGCCAATCACTAAGCCACCATGCCACCCTTAATAATAATAATAACATTCATTGAACTCATTATGAATGCGATTGGGGTGGGGGTGTTCCCCATCTATGGGAGAACGTTTTGGGCGCTGGGCAGATACACCCAAGACAGGGGGGCAAACTATCACTAGGCACACACTCACTCACACAGACACATTCTATATGGGGCAATTTGGAGGATTCTATTGCCCCATGTTTTTGGACTGTGGGAGGAAACCGGAGAACCCGGAGGAAACCCACGTGGACACGGGGAGGACATGGAAACTCCACCCAGATGGGGATTCGAACCCCTAGTGCTGAGAGGAGAACATGCCAACCACTAAGCCACTGTCCCACCCTTAATAATAATAATAGCATTTATTTGTCTCATTATGAATGCGATGGGGGGGGGGTCCCCATGTCCATCCAGGGAAGAACGTCTCGGGCGCTGGGCAGATACACCCAGGACAGGGCACCAATCCATCACTGGACACACACTTACTCACACAGACACACTCTATATGGGGCAATTTGGAGACTTTAATTGACCTTGATCCATGTTTTTGGACTGTGGGAGGAAACCGGAGAACCCGGAGGAAACCCACGTGGACACGGGGAGAACATGGAAACTCCACCCAGATTGGGATTCGAACCGGGAATCCCTAGAGCTGCGAGGAGAACATGCTAACCATGCCAACCGTGCCGCCCCAATGCGTTCCATTCGTGAGTTCTGGTTGGTTTTTCTGACGATGTGTAGACTCTCAGGCCTATCCCGTCACCTTGCGCTCCAGCATGCCATAAAGCAGCCCGAACTCTAACAGGGACCTGCAGCCATCAGCAGAAAATCCAGCTCCCGCAGTGGGTCAAAGGGTGGACGCAGGACGTTTCCGCTCTAGTTGGCTAAGAGCAAGGGGGTGGCGAGCTGAGCGAATGGGCAGCTGGATGGATGACTCCGACCGCAGATGAGTGCGTCACCTGTGTTTGTGTAAGTGGTGACCCTAATGGTGCCTCATACACCTGTTTATGTGGCTGACCACCTGTCGCCCATCAGCTGGAGAACTGCTCCGCATGCACTAAAGAACCCAGGGGGCAGGTGGGACACGGAGCCGTGCGCCGGTGCACGTCGGCTGGGTTATTAACACCGACCGAGCACCGACCCTCGTCCCAAGTTCAGGTTCTACCACTGGGTAGAACATGTGGCTCTGAAGACCTCTATAGAGATGGACTTTGTAGTTCCATAATTCCAGACTGTAGTCCATCTGTGTTCTTGGTTCTGTTCGTCCCCTGTTGGTTCTCTGTTTTTTGCTGAGTGTGGGGCATTTACTAGGTAGTTAGTGTGGTCTGCTCATGGGAGAACATACTAAAGCGGACTAACAAAGTGTGTAGAGAAAAAGATTACAGAACTACAGGACTACAGAATGGAACTGTAGGACTGTAGGAGAGTAAGTATAATAACCAGTGAAACATTTGGCCACGCCCCCTTCTGGCTCCATCATCTATGTCCTCCACTTATCATATAGATGGACTTTGTAGTTCTATAATTCCAGACTGTAGTCCATCTGTGTTCTTGGTTCTGTTCGTCTTCTGTTGGTTCTCTGTTTTTTGCTGAGTGTGGGGCTTTTAATCGGTAGTTAGTGTGGTCATTGGAGAACATACCAAAGCGGACTAACAAAGTGCGTAGAGAAAAAGATGGACTACAGAATGGAACTGTAGGACTACAAAGTCCATCTATATGATCAGTGGAACTAATGTGATAAAGAGGGAAAAGTTTGGCCACGCCCCCTTTTTCCTCAATTTATCATATAGATGGACTT
>JAFMOD010001027.1:375579-386177 GCA_019802435.1 Corydoras maculifer | reverse complement strand
AACCAGGAGGAAACCCACGCGGACACGGGGGGAACATGGAAACTCCACCCAGATTGGGATTCGAACCGGGAATCCCTAGTGCTGAGAGGAGGTATTACCTAATACCTTAATTAACTAAGATTAACAAGTCTTAATGAATCTAGATCATTAGAGCATATGGCTTTAAGGTGATGGAAACTCCCACCTGCAGTGCAATGACCTGATGTTTTAAAACATCTGCTTCCAACTTCCGTAAATGAAAGTAATTAGACTTATTAATTTGCTGGATGTTAATTAATTTGCTGGATGTTAAGCCATTAATCAGATGGTGAACCCAAACGATGTGACTCACGCACACCGAGCGCTCTCGTCTGTTGTCACGACATGCGAATATTTAATCATTTCTGGATCGTTATCATAATGACTCACGCACACGTGAATTTATTATTTCACATTCGGAGACAAATCTGTGGCTTCTGCGATTTCTTATTAAGAGCCCAAACCAGAACACATTATCTGCTCTATATTTGGATTGCAATCATGGTTTGGTCATGGTTGGCATGTTCTCCTTTCAGCGCTAGGGATTCCAGGTTCGAATCCCCATCTGGGTGAAGTTTCCATGTCCTCCCTGTGTCTGCGTGGCTTTCCTCCGGGTTCTCCGGTTTCCTCCCACAGTCCAAAAACATGGATCAAGTCAATTGAGTTCTCCAAATTGCCCCATATAGAGTGTGTCTGTGTGAGTGAGTGTGTCCAGTGATAGATTGGCGCCTTGGACCCTAGTAGAGGTCCATCCGTTATCTTCCACTTAATCTTCTACTAGGGTCGTAGGAGGGGGGGGACTGTGCAGATACACCCAGGACAGGACGCCAATCTATCACTGGGCACACACTCCCTCACTCACACAGACACACTCTATATGGGGCAATTTGGAGGACTCAATTGACTTGATCCATGTTTTTGTGAAGAAACCAGAGACCCCGGAGGAAACCCACGTGGACACGGGGAGAACATGGAAACTCCACACAGATTGGGATTCGAACCGGGAATCCCTAGTGCTGAGAGGAGAACATGCTAACCACTAAGCCCCCGTGCCCCCCCCCCCCGCCCCCCAGTATTATTATTATTCTTTTTAATAAAACATACTGGAAGGATCATGGAACCTACTACAGCACGTAAAGACAAGTGGAACCCAGCAGGGTTTTTAAATTATTATTTCATCCATCATCTTCCACTTTATCCTTTATTAGGGTCACGGAGGGGGGAGGTTCCCCATGCCCTACCAGGGGAGAACAGCGTTTCGGGCGCTGGGCAGATAGACCCAGGACAGGACGCCAATCTATCACTCACACTCACTCAGACAGACACACTCTATATGGGGCAATTTGGAGAACTCAATTGACTTAATCCATGTTTTTGGACTGTGGGAGGAAACCGGAGAACCCGGAGGAAACCCACGCAGACACGGGGAGAACATGGAAACTCCACCCAGATTGGGATCCATCCATCCATTATCTTCCACTTTATCCTCTACTAGGGTCGTGGGCGGGGTGGGGTTCCCCATGCCCATCCAGGGGAGAACGTTTCAGTCACTGGGCAGATACACCCAGGACAGGGGGGCAAGCTATCGCTGGGCACACACTCACTCACACAGACACACTCTATATGGGGCAATTTGGAGAATTCACTTGCATGGGGAACCCACCCGTGACCCTAGTAGAGAATAAAGCGGAATATAATGGATGGATGTTAAGCTTTTGCGCTGTTTATTCTTTATGTAAAGTATAAATGAAGCGATTATTGGAATGAGGCATGATGCAGAGTTTCGGAAATGTGAATTTCCGAGGAAACAAATGCAGCAGCAAGGCTTTGCTCCTCTTGAGCCAGGCATCATGTTCCCGATTCAGGCTACTACACCGACGCAAAATGCAAAATGATGGCTTTTAATGCGTGACTTGATGATAGATGTGCAGAGTGTTTGGAGAGATTTAAGAGTGCTACAGCTATGATAATTAACTTTAATTGCATTTAATTAAGGTATTATCCTCTTTACGGATCCCTTACTATGCCGAGAAAGGTGTAATTTAATGGTAATGCTGCCCTATTGCTAATTCAGTTGGGCATAGGCACATTTATTCCATTACTGCCCACTTGATATTATTATTAACAGACACGTGATATTATCCATTCATCTATTATCTTCCGCTTTATCCTCTATTAGGGTCACGGGGGGGGGGGGGGGACGTTTCGGGTGCTGGGCAGATACCACCAGGACAGAGCGACAATATGTGATGTATATATATATATATGTGTCCGCATGGGTTTCGTCCGGGTTCTTCGGTTTCCTCCCACAGTCCAAAAACATGGATCAAGTCAATTGAGTTCTCCAAATTGCCCCATGTAATGTGTTTGTGTGAGTGAGTGAGTGTGTGCCCAGTGATAGATTGGCGTCCTGTCCTGGGTGTATCTGCCCAGCACCCGAAACGTTCTCCCCTGGATGGGCATGGGGAACCCCCCCACCACCCACGACCCTAATAGAGGATAAAGCAGAAGATAATGGATATATCCTTATCCTTGGTGCGGCATGGTGGCTTAGTGGTTGGCATGTTCTCCTCTCAGCGTTAGGAATTCCTGGTTCGAATCCCCATCTGGGTGGAGTTCCCATGTTCTCCCCGTGTCCACGAGGGTTTCCTCCGGGTTCTCCGGTTTCCTCCCACAGTCCAAAAACATGGATCAAGTTAGTTAAATTCTCCAAATTGCCCCATATAGAGTGTGTCTGTGTGAGTGAGTGTGTGTCCAGTAATAGATTGCCCCCCTGTCCTGGGTGTATCTGCCCAGCGCCCGAAACATTCTCCCCTGAATGGGCATGGGGAACCCCTCCTCGACCCTAGTAGAGGATAAAGTGCGATAATGGATGGATGTCCAAGATCTATAGTGAATTGAATAATATACCTGTGAGTCAGCCCCTGAGTAGAGATTTAATTCCCTCAGATTCTAACTGAAATCCTCCTGTCCGGGCTTGTCAAAGAACACCCATCCCAACTCCCACTGTTACCAGTCAGGCTTGTTTTTTAAAGAGACGGGATCTCAAACAAGTTATTAGCACGGCTCAGTGACTCAGCGCAGGATAAAGTGTGTCGTGTAACATCTGCGCCATTATTAGCCGATTAATTTGAGTTATTTAGCCGTTCCCTTGTCTCTTTGCATATGTATCAGTAAGTTTTATACGTATGTACACGCTAAAAAACAAGCATGCCAAATCAAATCGAGGCGCAACTGAATTATTATTGTTTTCATCCATTCATCCATTATCTTCCGCTTTATCCTCTATTAGGGTCGTGGGGGGTGGGGGGTTCCCCATGCCCATCCAGGGGAGAACGTTTCGGGCGCTGGGCAGATACACCCAGGACAGGACGCCAATCTATCACTGGACACACACTCACTCACTCACACAAACACAAACACACTCTATATGGGGCAATTTGGAGAACTCATTTTGACTCATTATTCATTCATTATCTTCCGCTTATCCTCTATTAGGGTCGCGGTGGGGTTCCCCATGCCCATCCAGGGGAGAACGTCCCGGGCGCCGGGCAGATACACCCAGGACAGGGCGCCAATCCATCGCTGGGCACACACTCACTCACACAGACACACTCTATATGGGGCAATTTGGAGAACTCATTTTGACTTTATCCATGTTTTTAGACTGTGGGAGGAAAGCGGAGAACCCGGAGGAAACCCACGCGGACACCGGGAGAACATGGAAACTCCACCCAGATGGGGATTTGAACCGGGAATCTCTAGAGCTGAGAGGAGAACATGCTAACCACTAAGCGACAGTGCCACCTATTGTGTTTTCATTCATTCATTCATTATCTTCCGCTTTATCCTCTACTAGGGTCGTGGGGGGGGGGTTCCCCATGCCTATCCAGGGAAGAACGTCTCAGGCGCTGGGCAAATACACCCAGGACAGGGCGCCAATCTATCACTGGGCATACACTCGCTCACACAAACACACTCTATATGGGGCAATTTGGAGAACTTGATCCATGTTTTTGGACTGTGGGAGGAAACCGGAGAACCCGGAGGAGACTCACGCGGACACGGGGAGAACATGGAAACTCCACCCAGATTGGGATTCGAACCGGGAATCCCTAGTGCTGAGAGGCGAACATGCTAAAATAAAGTGCAGAGTTTCCTCCCACAAGGGCAATTGAATTCTCGAAATTGCCCCATATAGAGTGTGTTTGTCTGTGTGAGTGAGTGTGTGTCCAGTGATGGATTGGCGTCCTGTCCTGGGTGTATCTGGTGTTTGGTGGTCATGTCGAACCCTCGCTGTAATCACATGGCTGTCATTCGCGGAAGCTGTTAGCTTTAAGAAAATGCTTTAGCTTTGGTACATAACGTTCTTCAGGCGTTAGCGACAACGTCAGGCCGGTTTTGAAGGCTGTGTGTTTTCTTTTGTTTGGGGATTAGACGAGGCAGGGTTGATGGGTTCAGTTGACAGTCCCAACATGCCTGAAGCAGGTTAGCTGTATGTTAACGCTACGACTCCCAATTCGCAAATGGCCGTAAATGAACGTTACTAAATTATGGAGTAGCGCTTTTGTAGTTGGCGGACATTAGGTAGCAATGTGTGCATGTTTCATCTACTAGTACTATAAACCTGAACACCACCTTCACTTCTGAAAGATTATCACATTATATATATAATGTGACTTAGTGGTTTAGCATGTTCTCCTCTCAGCACTAGGGATTCCTGGTTCGAATCCCCATCCGGGTGGAGTTTCCATGTTCTCCCCGTGTCTGCGTGGGTTTCCTCCGGGTTCTCCGGTTTCCTCCCACAGTCCAAAAACATGGATCAAGTCAATTGAATTCTCAAAATTGCCCCATATAGAGTGTGTGTGTGTGAGTGAGTGTGTGCCCAGCGATGGATTGGCGCCCTGTCCTGGGTTTCTCTGCCCAGCGCCCGAGATGTTCTCCCCTGGATGGGCATGGGGAACCCCCCCCACGACCCTAATAGAGGATAAAGCGGGAGATAATGAATGAATGAATGAATGAATGAATATATATATATATATATATATATATACATATATATATTGGGGGGGGGGTCCCCATGCCCTTCCAGGGTAGAACGTTCCACCCGCTTCATCCATCACAACGTTTCATCCATCACATACTCACACGAACACACCATACAGAGGCAATTTACACCATCCAGTTCACCTTAAATTCATGTTTTTAGACTGTGGAAGGAAACTAGAGAACGTAAATATTCAAGGCAATTTATAATATAATTATAAGGTAATATAAGGTTATTCAAGGATTTATATTTGATGATGCAGGGCAGCGCTGTGGCTTAGTGGTTTAGCATGTTCTCCTCTCAGCTCTAGGGATTCCCGGTTCGAATTCCAATCTGGGTAGAGTTTCCATGTGCTCCCCGTGTCCTCGTAGGTTTCCTCTGGGTTCTCCGGTTTGCTTCCACAAGGGCAATTGAATTCTACGAATTGCCCCATATAGAGTGTGTCTGTGTGAGTGAGTGTGTATGTGCAGTGATAGATTGGCACCCTTTCCTGGGTGTATCTGCCCAGTGCCCGAAACGTTCTCCGGACGAGCGGACTAACAGAGTATGTAGAGGGGAACAGATTGACTACTATATATATATATATATATTAATAGGGGGGGGCATTCAATTCAATTGACCTTGACTCCATGAGAACATGGAAACTCAGATTAGGATTAGGATTATATGAATATTCTTTGCATTGCTATATCTGCAGCTGTATATATTTTGTACATTATTATTATATATTTTTATATTCTTTCATATCTGCTAACTGAAAGTCCCCAGAAAGACTTGGTCCTCAGAACCTTTTTCCCTATGAAATCACAAAATCCAAGGACCTTCTTCTCGCCAATGTCCCAATAGCCTGCAAGTTGTGAGTTTTGAAATTGTAAACCCTTTTTAACACATCGCACTGACCCAAAGTACTCACGATTGTACGATTACGCATGCATCCTGGACCTCCTTTCTTTAGATGTGAACCATGCACACGTTTTAAAGTAATGAACGCACATTAGACCCTTCATTTCGATTCCGGTGCCGAGATGCCAAAGAAAAGCCGGGCCTGGCCACCATTCGAGAGCGTAATCTCTGATTAGCAGTTTCCTATGGCGGCTCTAATGAGGGGTTTGTATTTTTTGCTGCTCACCAGCACTAAACTCCAGAACCCCAGCTATGCCACTCTGAGCTCTGCAGACAGCAGGCGAAAAACAGACAGGATTAATTAAAAGTGAAGGACTCTTAAACGAGACTTACAGAGTGGACCAGAAGATGATGGAGCTCCTTTAAGGTTCGGATTCATAAAATCATGGCTCTGTGTTTAGAGATCAGATCTGATTACTTTCTTATTGCTGCAATAAGTTGTTAATGGAGGTTCTTTAGTTTTCCATCATCTATAGATCTTTTATAAGGGCATATATATATATATATATATAAATAAGGGCGGCACGGTGGCTTAATGTTTAGCATGTTCTCCTCTCAGCGATAGGGATTCCTGGTTTAAATCCCCATCTGGGTGGAGTTTTCATGTTCTCCCCGTGTCCGCATGGGTTTCCTCCGGGTTCTCCGGTTTGCTCCCACAGTCCAAAAACATGGATCAAGTCAATTGAGGTCTCCAAATTGCCCCATATGTGTGTTTGTGTGAGTGAGTGTGTGTCCAGCGATAGATTGGTGCCCTGTCCTGGGTGTATCTGCCCACCTCCCCATGTCTGCGTGTAGGAAACCCACGCAGACACGGGGAGAACATGGAAACTCCACCATATATATTCATTCATTCATTATCTTCCGCTTATCCTCTATTAGGGTCGCGGTGGGGTTCCCCATGCCCATCCAGGGGAGAACGTCTCGGGCGCTGGGCAGATAGACCCAGGACAGGGCGCCAATCTATCACTGGGCACACACTCACTCACTCAAACTCTATATGGGGCAATTTTGAGAATTCAATTGACTTGATCCATGTTTTTGGACTGTGGGAGGAAACCGGAGAACCCGGAGGAAACCCACGCAGACACGGGGAGAACATGAAAACTCCACCATATATATATATATATATATATATATATATATATATATATATATATATATATATATATATATATATATATATATATATATATATATTATAACCGGGTTCTCTCCGGTTATCTCCCACAGTCCAAAAACATCAATCAAGGTAAATTGAATGCTCCAAATTGCCCCATATAGAGTGGGTCTGTGTGTGTGAGTGTGTGCCCAGTAATGGATTGGCGTCCAGTCCTGGGTGTATCTGTGCAGCCCTGGATGGGGCCCTAATAGAAGATAAAGTGGAAGATAATGGATGGATGTTCTCGGTTGTTAAGAGGTACATGTACAATGAAAATATTGTTTATTTAACAATAAATAAACCATGAAAAGCTCTTTATCTGTTTTAACCAACTGGTTTAATCTTAATCTCACCAACCTGTTAGCTCCCGCCTGATTGGACTGTATATGTCATGAACCCATGAAAGCTATAAGATGCAGAACATGCCGTTCGCATGGCCGCAGTGTTTAACCGAACTATGTAAGATCAAGTCAAGTCATTTATTTCTATAGCGCTTTTTACAACAGTACATTGTCACAAAGCAGCTTTACAGAATAAAAAGCCTTTAAACCCCCAAAGAGCAAGCCGAAGCGACAGTGGCAAGAAAAAAACTCCCTTTTATGTTGTTATTTAAGGAAAAAACCTCGTGAGCACCAAGACTCAGTGGGGGACTCATCCTCCTTGAGCGGCCAGGCAGCAACAACAATGTAGGACAGCCATGTAGAGACAAGGCTTAAACCTGGCGTCCACCAAATATTACCAACGTGGGCCCTTAAGCAAGGCCCCTGACCCCTCATTGCTCCGTATGGAGGTATTGATGTATGGACGAGCGTGTGTTCTGACCCAGGACCATCCTGTTGGGAGAGTTGTAAGGCAGTTTGGAGGAACAACAATGTAGGACACTAATGTACAGATATTAAACGAATGGAAAAACTAAAAACTGGAAAACTATATGTGAGTCCATTAGGGGGCGTCCTGCAGGACCGCCAGTCCAATTCATATTCAGGTTCCATCCAGTGTTCGTCGGCAGAGCCATGGATGAAGATCTCCAGGAAGCTGGTCACACCTCAAAAGAAACAGACAAGGAAGGCAGCTAGAGCTAATAATAAAGCACGGCATTTAATTAATAAGTAAGATCAGCTTGATAACTTCTTATTTCATTATGGCGTCTTCTCCCAACCGTTATTGTTAGGCTGCATTCACGAGGTGGTTTGTCATAGGCATGTTTGTGGCCGGAGATCAAAGGTTTCTCATGTCCGACCACTAATCACGTGTCCGGGAAAACAGATTCTAATTTTAATCAGTGGTGAGAACGTGTTTGTGATGGAAGCTGAAAATGTCATTGGGATTGTTTTGGCTTCGCATTGTGTACGCCGAGGTTCTATCGGTCAGCCATGCCGGGACGACCTGGATCGCATTAACGGTCGGCTTCATCCAAGTTCCACCACTTGACAGACAGCTTCTGGATGGACAAGTAAAAAAACAAAGAACCGTATTTTTAGGTTCTCAGTGCAGCTGCTCATCACGATGCAACAGAGTTGGTTTGCATTGCATGGACAACCTTCTCATCTCATCCATCCATCCATCCATCCATTATCTTCCGCTTGGGTTGTGGGGGAGGGGTGGTTCCCCATGCCCATCTAGGGGAGAACGTTTCAGGATTTGGGCGGATACACTCAGGACAGGGCGCCAATTTATCACTGGGCACATTGACTCACACAGACACACTCTATATGGGGCAATTTGGAGAATTTAATTGACCTTCGTCCATGTTTTTGGACTGTGGGAGGAAATCGGAGAACCCGGAGGAAACCCACGCGGACACGATGGGAACATGGAAACTCCACCCAGATTGGGATTCGAACCCCTAGCACTGAGAGGATTTCACGTGGGTTTCCTCCGGGTTCTCCGGTTTCCTCCCACAGTCCAAAAACATGGATCAAGTCAATTGAGTTCTCCAAATTGCCCCATATAGAGTGTGTCTGTGTGAGTGAGTGTGTGTCCAGTAATACATTGCCCCCCTGTGTTGGGTGTATCTTTCCAGCACCCGAAACCTGTAGGAAACCCACGCGAGTAGGTTTCCACTGTGTCTGTATGAGTGAGTGTATGTCCAGCAATGGATTGGCGAGCCTGTCCTGGGTGTAGGTTCCCCCCTAGATGGGCATGGGGAACCTCCACCCACCACACACACACACACAACCATAGTAGATGATTAAAAAGAAGAACATGGAAACTCCACCCAGATTGGGATCAGAACCCTTGACAAACACATCCCTAGAAAATTGGCCCCCCCAATTTGGCGCCAACAACATAAACGCATGGCTCCATTGTATCAACAATTAGGGCTGGTGGTGGTGGTGTGATGGTGTGGGGATATTTTCTTGGCACCGCCTACCTGAGTATTGATGCCTACCATGTCCACCCCATTACGACCGCATTGTACCCATCATCTAAGGGCAACCTCCAGCATGATCTCAATCCAATAGGGCACCTTTAAGATGTGGTGGAACATCAAGTGAAGCTTTGATGACCTCACTATGGACCCAAATTCTTCACCTTGGAAAGTATGCCATGAATAAAAGCAGTCCTGGTGGTCCAATCTTTTAGTAGCAGGGTGAACCTAATTAATTGGCCGGTGAGTGAATGTCTCATACTCGTCTCAAAATGAGCTCATAAGTAAGAATCACGTTTAAGTCTCCCGAGACACCAAAGACCAACATTCACGTTAACGGCCAGCAGACGTACGACACCACCACCTATACGTACTGCATAATTAACTCCCATCTATACAAACGAACATAGTCCACATGTTCCGGTAGACATCTGGTTCACATCTGGTAAAGACTTGGCAGGACTACCTGCCTGTGAGTCACTGCTTGAAGGACCTCTGGTGTTCCGTGCATATGTTTCCGACACATGGCAACCAATAGTGCGCCGCCCAAGTGCCGTCAGCTCATGGGGGCCAGATGAAAAAGTGTGGATGTGGGCCAGAAAAATGTTTTGGAATTTGGGAGTTACCATGTTCTCCCTGTGTCTGCATGGGTTTTCTCTCGGTTTTAAATTGCCCCATATAGAGTGTGTCTGTGTGAGTGACTGTATGCCCAGTGATAGACTGGCGTCCTGTCCTGGCTGTATCTGCCCAGCGCCCGGAACATTCTCCCCTGGATGGGCATGGGGAACCCACCACACAACACTGGTGGAGGAATAAGGAGAAGATAATGGATGGATGGATAGATGTATTTTGTAAGGCGGCATGGTGGTTAGCATGTTCTCCTCTTAGCACTAGGGATTCCTGGTTCGAATCCCAATCTGGGTGGAGCTTCCATGCTCTCCCCGTGTCCACATGGGTTTCCTCCGGGTTCTCCGGTTTCCTCCCACAGTCCAAAAACATGGATCAAGGTCAATTGAATTCACCAAATTGCCCCATATGGAGTGTGTCTGTGTGAGTAAGAGTGTGTCCAGCGATTCCCGGTTCGACTCCCATTTCTGGGT
>JAFMOD010001027.1:325316-347676 GCA_019802435.1 Corydoras maculifer | reverse complement strand
TATTATTATTATTATTATTATTATTATTATTATTATTATTATTATTATTATTGTTGGTTGTATTCTTTGGCTTTTTGTGGTTTCAGAAAACTCCGCAGTCATTCTTTCCGCTAATCAGGACCATAATCCCCAAAGAGGAAGTGGATGGTGATAGTGGCAGTAAAGCGTAGCAAAACACCACATGCCATGATTCAGCACGAGATGCCGTGGACCTTCCTCGAGCCCGCAGAGCAACAGCACGCGACACAAACATGCAGCATCATGGGAAAGTCACATTGGCCGGGGCACAGTTAGGTGACTGGCATAACGTGATGTTTGATAATATAAACAAAAGGCGTGTCTTCTTCCACAGAACACGCTGCACGCTGTTGTTCTGAGAGCTGCTTGTTGTCGTCGGGTTTTTGCAGAGCGATCGCCATGGCAACCGGAGCTAATGTTATGGGGCAGCAGTAGTTCGCCGAAATTAGAATAGTGATCAACAAATTTTATATATCATATCCATCCATCCATTATCCTCTACTTTATCCTCTACTAGGGTCATGGGGGGGTTCCCCATGCCCATCCAGGGGAGAACGTTTCGGCGCTGGGCAGATACACCAATCACAAACACTCTCTATATGAGGCAATTTGGAGAACTCAATTGATTTGATCCATGTTTTTGGACTGTGGAAGGAAACCGGAGAACCCGGAGGAAAGCCACGAGGACACGGGGAGAACATGGAAACTCCACCCAGATTGGGATTCGAACCAAGAATCCCTAGTGCTGAGAGGAGAACATGTTAACCACTAGGCCACCATTCATTCATTCATTTATACATTATCTTCCCCTTATCCTTTATTAGGGTCACGGGGGGTTCCCCATATCCATCGAGGGGATATGGGGCAGATACACACAGGACAGGGCGCCAATCTATCCCTGGGCACACACTCACTCACACAGACACACTCTATATGGGGCAATTTGGGAGATTCAATTGACTTGATCCATGTATTTGGACTGTGGGTGGAAACCGGAGAACCTGGAGGAAACCCACGAGGACACGGGGAGAACATGGAAACTCCACCCAGATTGGGATTCGAACCGGGAATCCCTAGAGCTGAGAGGAGAACATGCCAACCACTAAGCCACCGTGCCGCCCTTATATATTATATATACAGTATAAATATCAAATCTCATTATGGAGCAATGAGGGTTAAGGGTCTTGCTCAAGGACCCACATTGGTAACACATTGGTAACTTCAGTGGACCTGGGATTTGAACCCCCAACCTTCAGATTGATAGCCCAACACCCCAACCACTAAGCTACCACTCCCGTACTTTTGTGTGTATATATATATATTATATATAATGTGTGTATCTATGTATATACTGTATATATATATATATATATTCATTTATTCATTATCTCCCGCTTTATCCTCTATTAGGGTCGCGGTGGGGCTCCCCATGCCCATCCAGGGGAGAACGTCTCGGGCGCTGGGCAGATAGACCCAGGACAGGGCGCCAATCCATCGCTGGGCACACACTCACTCACACAGACACACTCTATATGGGGCAATTTTGAGAATTCAATTAACTTGATCCATGTTTTTGGACTGTGGGAGGAAACTGGAGAACCCGGAGGAAACCCACGCAGACATGGGGAGAACATGGAAACTCCACCCAGATGGGGATTCGAACCGGGAATCCCTAGCGCTGAGAGGAGAACATGCCAACCACTAAGCCACCGTGCCGCCCTATATATATATATATATATATATATATATATATATATATATCTCCATCCATTCACTATGGATTTTTTATTTATTTCTTTTTTTTTTAAGAAACCACACTGTAATAGTACTTGCGCTCCGACCAAAGACAGTGTGCCAGTCCCAACGAATCAAATCTGTTCCACTGTGTGTAAAACCTGGCTCCAATCAAGATTCCATTGTTGTTAGGAAACACTGAGGATCTACCTCAGCGGTTAGTGGAGAGTGAAAGGGCTTTCTTTGGCGATCGGTCGGAAAGGAGTGTTGACATGGAAATGGCTTATTATTGTAGTTTTGGAAACTTGGTGACCTTAAGATGTTAATTCACATCTGCAAATCCTCCCGCTGTGATCCTCGCAGAAATGCTTGCCTTTTGAACCACCTCGCAGTTTGCGGTGGGAAAAACAGCCAGGCCCGCTCTCTCAGGTTCCAGGCCGGCTCATCGTGCCTCCAGCTGTTTAAACCTCCTTAATTACCGGCCTCATCAGGGAGGTGATTATTATCAGTCCTGTCGCCTTTTCCAATCCAGCGTCTGATTAATCCGGACGAATCGGTGTCATTCGTATTTGTGTTTATGCATTCTTCACGCTGATGGATGAGCGTGGAGCGTCTCGTTTTGTCTGAGTTAGAAAGAAATATAAGTGGAAAGAATCCTGTTGTCTCGGGCGCTGGGCAGATAGACCCAGGACAGGGCGCCAATCCATCGCTGGGCACACACTCACTCACACAGACACACTCTATATGGGGCAATTTTGAGAATTCAATTAACTTCATCCATGTTTTTGGACTGTGGGAGGAAACCGGAGAACCCGGAGGAAACCCACACAGACACGGGGAGAACATGAAAACTCCACCCAGATGGGGATTCGAACCGGGAATCCCTAGCGCTGAGAGGCGAACTTGCCAACACGTGCCGCTATATATATATATATATATATATATATATATTTATATATATTATTCTATTATACTCTATAAGGTTGGCGGGGGGGGTGCCAATCACTGGGTACACTCACTCACAGCCACACACACTCTATATGGGGCAATTTGGAGAACTCAATTGACTTTAACATTGATCCATGTTTTTGGACTGTGGGAGGAAACCGGAGAACCCGGAGGAAACCCATGCGGACATGGGGAGAACATGGAAACTCCACCCAGATTGGGATTCGAACCGGGAATGCCTAGTGCTGAGAGGGGAACATGCCCATATATATATTATTCTATTATACTCTAATAGGGTCGTGGGGGCATTGCCCAGGGTACACCCAGGACAGGGCACTAATCTATTACTGGGTACACTCACTCACAGCCACACACACTCTATATGGAGCAATTTGGAGAATTCAGATGACCTTGATCCATGTTTTTAGACTTTAACATTGATCCATGTTTTTGGACTGTGGGAGGAAACCGGAGAACCTGGAGGAAACCCACACGGACACGGGGAGAACATGGAAACTCCACCCAGATGGGGATTCGAACCTCATATAGGGAATCCCTAGTGCTGAGAGGAGAACATGCTAACCACCAAGCCACCGTGCCACCCAAGCCATTCATTTGTCAGATAAAATAATTCACCTGAGTCAAGATAATGAGACAAGGTTCTATACATCATCAGTCAAAAATTAGGCCACGCCCCTTTTTTGCTCCACTTATTGTATACCATCAAGCTGGACTTTGTAGTTCTCCAGTTCCAGACTGTAGTCCATCTGTTTGTTCTACAGTACATACTGTGTACGTCCCCTTTACTCTGTTCTAATGGTCAGAACCCCAATAGAACCACCACAGAGCAGGGGTTATTTGGTGGGGGCATTAGTTCTATCCCAGCAGTGTCACTGAGGTGGAGAAATGCTGCACTAGAACCCCCTCACCACATCAGTGTCACTGCAGAACGGACAATAAACAATCCACCACCCAAACTACACCTGACCAATAGAGACCAGAGAACCAACAGGGGACGAACAGAACAAAGACTACACTCTAGAATTGGAGAACTACAAAGTCCAGCTATCTATATGATAAGTGGAGGACATAGATGATAGATTAATGAGATGCAAAGGCCTCATTGGAGCGCCGAGGGGTTAAGGGTCTTGCTCAAGGTCCCACACTTGAGACAATGGTGACGTTGGTGAACCCCCAACTCTCAGGTTGATAGCCCAACACTGTAACCACACAGTGACCACGCCCCTGTTCTCCATACGAGAAAAGCAGATTTCTTTCAACTTGTCGACTTGCAGAGAACTCCTGACCCAGATTTTCCTCCCGCCATAAACATCCAAAACCTTCCAATGTGCAAAAATGAGGGATGGAAAAGTTCTTTTGGCGGCGCGAGCTCGCCTTCCATCATCGTCCATCATATATCATCCTTCATTTGCAATTAATTCCCCACATGCATTACTTAATTCGGTTCTCTTTGGTTCCTGGCTGGTAATTCTCCTCTTTTTCCTCTTTTGTGGCTCCGTGGTTGACCTGACCTGACTCCAGCACCATCGCATGCCAACAACACAAAGCCTTCTTTAGCTCCGCTGCTGTCAACTGCACTGAGAAGTCATCTGAGGACATGTACCACTATTCCAGCGTGACGTTATGCCATCCTCAGTCCAACTGACTTTACTTCTGCTTCTCCTTTTTTCCTTCTCCCTCTCTTTTTTTTTTTAACTCAGAACTCGCTTTCTTTGCCGCTCTCTCTCTCACCGCGGGGCAAATTTGCTGGATGCTTTAATCTTTAAGTGCAATTCCACTGATTTGCAATGTCAGAGTCCTTAAATGACTCGGAACATCAGCTTGAAGTTGATTTGGAAGGAATAGGCATGCGAGAAATGGCCTATAATGAACTGCGTGGAACTTTACGGAACCGTTTTAATAAATTTAAAGGCCTAACAGGTCCCAGTTCGAATCCCAATCTGGGTGGAGTTTCCATGTTCTCCCCGTGTCCGCGTGGGTTTCCTCTGGGTTCTCCGATTTCCTCCCACAGTCCAAAAACATGGATTAAGATCAATTGAATTCTCCGAATTGCCCCATATAGAGTGTGTTTGTGTGTCTGAGTGTGTGCCCAGTGATAGATTGGCGTCCTGTCCTGGGTGTATCTGCCCAGCGCCCGAAACCTCCCCTGGATGAGCATGGGGAGCCCACCGCGACCCTAATAGAGGATAAAATGGCCCCTATCTAGTATGATGTATCTGGTTTTCAGCTCTTAGCCCAATCATGGGTCATTTGCTCTGGTACAGACCTGAGAGATCGGGAGACGGGGGGGAGGAGTTATAGTAGATGTGGCAACCATTGTTGAAAGGGGGGTATAGTATTCATGGCAACCATTGTTTATAAGGGATTATAGTAGTAGTGGCAACCGTTGTTTATAAGGGTTTACAGAAGTAGTGGAAACCATCGTTTATAAGGCTTTATAATAGTTGTGGCAACCTTTGTTTTTAAGGGTTTATAGTAGATGTGGCAACCATTGTTGTAAGGGAGTATAGTATTTATGGCAACCATTGTTTATAAGGGATCATAGTAGATGTGGCAACCATTGTTTATAAGGGTTTATAATAGTTGTGGCGACCTTTGGTTTTTAAGGCATTATAGTAGTAGTGGCAACCATTGTTTATAAGGGTTTATAATAGTTGTGGCAACCTTTGTTTTTGAGGGTTTATAGTAGATGTGGCAACCATTGTTGTAAGGAAGTATAGTATTTATGGCAACCATTGTTTATAAGGGATTATAGTAGTAGTGGCAACCATTGTCTATATGGGTTTGTAATAGATGTGGCAACCTTTGTTTTTAAGGGATTATAGTTGTGGTGGCAACCATTGTTGATAAGGGATTATAGTAGTTGTGGCAACCATTGTTGATAAGGGAGTATAGATTTATGGCAACCGTTGTTTATAAGGGTTTATAGTAGTGGTGGCAACCATTGTTGATAAGGGAGTATAGATATATGGCAACCATTGTTTATAAGGGATTATAATAGTTGTGGCAACCATTGTTGATAAGGGAGTATAGATATATGGCAACCATTGTTTATAAGCGTTTACAGCAGTAGTGGTCACCATTGTTTATTAGGGTTTATAATAGATGTGGCAACCTTTGTTTTTAAGGGATTCTAGTAGTTGTGGCAACCATTGTTTATAAGGGATTATAGGTGTAGTGGCAACCATTGTTAATTAGATCATTTTAAACTAAACCTTTTTAATTAAACTGAGTTCTAATTCTGAAATTAACTTTGTGTGTGGTGTGTGTGTGTGCGTATGTGTGTGTGTGTGTGTGTGTGTGTGTGTGTGTGTGTGTGTGTGTGTGTGTGTGCGGATGTGGCTTTCACACTCCGTTTCTCTTATGGGAGTACACACATGCTGCATACGGACTTGGCTGCTGTCCACAAACACACACACACACACACACACACACACACACACACACACACACACACACACACACACACACACACACACACACACACACTTGCATACACAGTGAATTCCTCAGGAGTCTGCTCATAACCAGTCCCCACGCTGGGGGGGGGTTGCCCTCCCTTATTCCCTCCCTGCACTCTTCCCTTTGTCAACACACCGTTTAAAGGGAACATTTGGACCACACGGCTCCGGGGGGGGGGGGTAATGGGGGGGTAATGGGGGCGATATTTGGGAGCGCTGTAAAGAGAAGCGAATGGCGGCTGTGGATCCAGGTTCAGCTTTTCCACCTGTGCTTTCGCAGCTGCACCCACGTCCTCAGCCGAACTGCTGCGGTTATTCAGGCGTTCCACGTTCCACTCACCAGACCTGCAGGCAAAGCGCTGCCATCCCAGTCGACTGGTGGGCCAGAGGCCGGTCTATCTACCATATCTACCATAGATTATAAGGGATTATAGTAGTTGTGGCAACCTTTGTTTATAAGGGATTATAGTAGTAGTGGAAACCATTGTTCATAAGGGATTATAGTAGTAGTGGCAACCATTGTTCATAAGGAATTATAGTAGTTATGGCAACCATTATTCATAAGGGATTATAATAGTTGTGGCAACCTTTGTTTATAAGGGATTAAGTAGTAGTGGTAACCATTGTTCATAAGGAATTATAATAGTTGTGGCAACCTTTGTTTATAAGGGATTATAGTAGTTGTGGCAACCTTTGTTTATAAGGGATTATAGTAGTAGTGGCAACCTTTGTTTATAAGGGATTAAGTAGTAGTGGCAACCATTTTTCATAAGGAATTATAATAGTTGTGGCAACCTTTGTTTATAAGGGATTATAGTAGTAGTGGCAACCAATGTTCATTAGGGATTATAGTAGTAGTGGCAACCATTGTTCATAAGGGATTATAATAGTTGTGGTAACCATTGTTAATAAGGGATTATAATAGTTGTGGCAACCTTTGTTTATAAGGGATTATAGTAGTAGTGGCAACCTTTGTTTATAAGGGATTATAGTAGTAGTGGCAACCATTGTTCATTAAGGATTATAATAGTTTTTGCAACTTTTGTTTAAGGGATGATAGTAGTAGTAGTGGCAACCATTGTTGAAAAGGGATTAAATTAGTTGTGGCAACATCCTTAGTCATCTGGTGGGCCAGAGGCTACTATTTTAGTAGTAGTGGCAACCATTGTTCATTAGGGATTATAATAGTTGTGGCAACCTTTGTTTTTAAGGGATTATAGTAGTAGTGGCAACCGTTGTGTATGATTGCTTATAGTCATTTTTGACAGAAGTTCCCCGATGTCCATTTAAATTAGTTGTGGCAACCCACATCCTCAGTCGTCTGGTGGGTCGGAGGCCGGTCTGGTTTATACCATTGTTTATAAGGGATTATAGTAGTAGTGGCAACCTTTGTTTATAAGGTATTATAATAATTGTGAAAACCTTAGTTTATAAAAGATTATAATAGTTATGACAACCTTTGTTTTTAAGGGATTATAGTAGTAGTGGCGGCACGGTGGCTTAGTGGTTAGCACGTTCGCCTCTCAGCGCTAGGGATTCCTGGTTCGAATCCCCATCTGGGTGGAGTTTCCATGTTCTCCCCGTGTCTGCGTGGGTTTCCTCCGGGTTCTCCGGTTTCCTCCCACAGTCCAAAAACATGGATCAATTTAATTGAAATCTCAAAATTGCCCCATATAGAGTGTGTCTGTGTGAGTGAGTGTGTGCCCAGCGATGGATTGGCGCCCTGTCCTGGGTCTATCTGCCCAGCGCCCGAGACGTTCTCCCCTGGATGGGCATGGGGACCCCCACCGCGACCCTAATAGAGGATAAGCGGGAGATAATGAATGAATGAATGAATGAATAGTAGTAGTGGCAACTGTCAGAAGTTCCCTGATGTCCATTTAAATTAGTTATGGCAACCCACGTCCTTGGTTGACTGGTGGGCCGGAGGCCGGTCTGGTTTATACCATTGTTTATAAGGGATTATAATAGTAGTGGCAACCATTGTTTTTAATGAATTATAGTAGTAGTGGCAACCGTTGTGTATGAGGCCTTATAGTCGTTTTTGACATAAGTTCTCTGATGTCCATTTAAATGGACATTTAGTTGTGGCAACCCACGTCCTCAGTCGTCTGGTGGGCCGGAGGCCGGTCTGGTTTATACCATTGTTTATAAGGGATTATAATAGTGGGGGCAACTTTTGTTTTTAAGGTATTCAGACCTTAGTTGTGTTCATTTTCACGGTATTTTCACCTTCACTCCTGAGAACTGCAGGCAAAACGCTGCCATCTCAGTCGTCTGGAGGGTCGGAGGCCGGTCTGGCGGCCGGCGCGAGGCAGGAAGGCCTGGAATCTCAGATGGGATGGGTCCAACCGCGAGGCCCCAGCTGGAAGCCAGAGCCGTCCCAGCAACTTTATACCCGGCCTTTGAGGAGCGCCGCCGAGAGGCGTGCCAGGCTTTTCCCCCCGCCGGCCTTATTTATTATCAGAACGAGGGTTCTGGACTCACACGGCTTTTCTCACGGCCGCCCGGCTCGGCTTTGAAGCCTGCAGTCGATGATAAGTTCGTGGCAGCAGAACGCGGGGATCAATCGGCCTCGAGGTCTGCGCCGGCATGACTGGCTTCATTCATGCAAACTCGCTTCTAATAAACATGCAGACAGAAAGCCTGACTTACTTAGAAACACATTGTGGAACTGCAGAACCCAACAAATCACACATGAACCCGAGAGCCGGTCGTCTTGCTTTAAGTTCAAGTTCAAGTTCAAGTTATTTATTTATAAAGCGCTTTTTACAACAGTACATTGTCACAAAGCAGCTTTACAGAATGAAAAGCCTTTAAACCCCCAAAGAGCAAGCCGAAGCGACAGTGGCAA
The DNA here is from genome assembly GCA_019802435.1 of Corydoras maculifer. Lineage (NCBI taxonomy): Eukaryota > Metazoa > Chordata > Actinopteri > Siluriformes > Callichthyidae > Corydoras > Corydoras maculifer. The sequence goes on along the minus strand of JAFMOD010001027.1, from coordinate 338,640 downwards.
GAAAAAACTCAGTGGGGGACTCATCCTCCTTGAGCGGCCAGGCAGCAACAACAATGTAGGACAGCGAGAGACATTTCACAAATGGAAAAACTAAAAACTAAATTTGACAAATGGAAAAACTAAAAACTAGAAAACTATATGTGAGTCCATTAGGGGGCGTCCTGCAGGACCGCCAGTCCAATTAATATTCAGGTTCCATCAGTGTTTGTCGGCAGAGCCATGGATGAAGATCTCCAGGAAGCCGGTCACACCTCAAAAGAAACAGACAAGGAAGGCAGTTAGAGCTTTAGCAGGGTATTAGATCTAGCGGAGTCTTAGATCTTAGAATCTTGTATGGGTGGCATTTGCATGTTCTTCCCATATCTGCATGGCATCTTTTCCCCCATAATGCACAGACTGCTGTCTCCTCAGCTTGTTCTTTAAGGCTTCAGGCTTAGAGATCTAACCCTAGATTGTGGAATTATCGTAATACATGGCAACTCGTCCACCTCTCAGTGCTGGGGATCCAGGTTCGAATCCTGAACTGGGTGGAGTTACCATGTTCCCCCTGTATAATTGCCCCTATATATATATATATATATATATATATATGGGGGGGGGGGGGGGGGGGGGGGGGGGGGGGGGGGGGGGGGGGGGGGGGGGGGGGGGGGGGGGGGGGGGGGGGGGGGGGGGGGGGGGGGGGGGGGGGGGGGCTAGGGATTCCCGGTTCGAATCCCCATCTGGGTGGAGTTTCCATGTTCTCCCCGTGTCTGCGTGGGTTTCCTCCGGGTTCTCCGGTTTCCTCCCACAGTCCAAAAACATGGATCAAGTTAATTGAATTCTCAAAAAAATTGACCAATTTAGAGTGTGTATGTGTGAGTGAGTGTGTGCCCAGCGATGGGTTGGCGCCCTGTCCTGGGTCTATCTGCCCAGCGCCCGAGACGTTCTCCCCTGGATGGGCATGGGGAACCCCACCGCGACCCTAATAGAGGATAAGCGGAAGATAATGAATGAATGAATGAATGAATATATATATATTCGCGGTCATCACAAATGGAACTAGAACCACATCCTGGTCCTCCAAATTCAACACACAATATGGGGCTATATATATATATATATATATATATATATATATATATATATATATATATATATATATATATAGCCCCATATTGTGTGTATTTGTGTTTGAGTGAGTGTGTATCCAGGGATAGATTGGAGCCCTGTCCTGGGTGTATCTGCCTCCCCCATGACACTAATATAGGATAAAGCGGAATATAATGAATGAATGAATGTGTGTGTGTGTGTGTGCAGATATGGCATGATGATGTCACAGTGAGCCAATGATAGACATCCCAACAAGCAGGTCGCTCTTATATAGATTTATTATTTCTTACACACGTTGATTGCACATCGAGATAAAGAATTTTGCTTTGAATTTCTTTCCATAAGTTAAGAAATGTAACAGTTTTCAAAATAGGTCACATCTTCACCGCTTTGCGTCTTTACGAAAGTGCAACGTCTCGATTCATAGATTCTCTTCTAGAAAAATTGGTCCAAACCTCAATCGGGATCAACAAAACGAATGGATCTGCTATTAAATTAGCTTCTTTTTTCTTCTCCTCCCTCTCAGATTACACGGTCCCGCGTCCGTCCGCGTCTCTACATTTCATTTACAAACTGCTGCGGGATACAAGAATAACGACCGGTTTAAAAAAGCTTTACATGTAAAAGGTCATCTACGGTCTAAATACTTCATATGCTCCTCGGAACGTCCGGAAAGTGTTCTCCACCAGCCCATCGGACAGAAGAGATATCGGCATGGGGACGACACAGGGGCTGAAGGAGAAGGAGCGAATGCATAGGTTCGAGCGCCGCTAAATGAACAAAGCATATACATCACGATGCGCTTAGGGTTTACATATGAATATTAATATACGGTTCGCGTTCCATGTTCTGTTTTCGGGGTTAAATGAGTGGCCTGCACGAGAAGAAAAATATATAATAATATATTATATATCCATTCATCCATCCATTATCTTCTGCTTTGTCCTCTATAAGGGTCGCGGCGGGGGTTCCCCATGCCCATACAGGGGAGAACGTTTCGGGCACTGGGCAGATACACCCAGGACAGGACACCAATCGATCACTGGACACACACTCACTCACACAGGCACGCACACATACACACTCTATATGGGGCAATTTGGAGAACTCAGTTGACTTGATCCATGTTTTTGGACTGTGGGAGGAAACCGGAGAACCCTGAGGAAACCCACACGGACATGGAGGACATGGAAACTCCACCCAGATTGGAATTCGAACCGGGAATCCCTAGTGCTGAGAGGAGAACATGCTAAACCACTAAGCCACCGTGCCGCCAATATATTATATATCATTATCGAATATTATATAATATTCTGTGGTTAGAAATTTTAGATACACCATCCTGTTGCTATAGTTACTGTCCATGACATCAGCTCCACTGATCATATAGATAGACTTTGTGGTTCTAGTTCCATTTGTGATGACCAGGACCCCCACAGGGCAGGTGTGATTAGGGTGGTGGATGATTCTCAGTACTGCAGTGACACTGTTGTAATAGTGGTGGTGCTGGTTCGGAGATAGCAGTGAGGTTTGAAACCCTGGATCGCTCACTGTGTATTTTATTGCACACCTCGGCCTCATTGGTCCACCTTGGGGATGGAACATCGGAGACGGGAGGTCATCTGTTGCTAAACAGTTTGTGTTGGTCATTGTCTAATCCTTCATCAGTGATTATAGGATGCTGGATAGGGGATGCTGCATATGGGATGCTGCATATGGGATGCTGAATATTAGAGGTTAAATATGGGATGTTGCATACAGGTTGATGTGTAAGGGATGCTGCATACGAGATGCTGAGTACGGGAGGCTGGGTATAGGCAACTGAGTACGGGATGCTGCAGACAGAAAGCTGAATATGAAATGCTGAGTACAGGATGCTGAGTATGGGATGTTGTAAACGGGATGCTATAAACGAGATGCTGAGTACGGGATGGTGAGTACGGGATGTTGTAAATGGGATGCTAAGTACGTTATGCTGAGTACGGGATGCTGCACATGGAAGGCTGAATATTAGAGGTTAAATATGGGATGCTGCATACAGGTTGATGTATATGGGATGCTGCGTACGTTATGCTGAGTTCGGGATGCTGCACATGGAAGGCTGAATATTAGAAGTTAAATGCATACAGGTTGATGTATAAGGGATGCTGCATATGGGATGCTGCGTACGAGATGCTGAGTACAGGATACTGAGTACAGGGTGCTTTAATCATGATTCTGAATACCGGGTGCTGAGTATGGGATGCTGCAAACAGAAGGCTGAATATGAGATGCTGAGTATGGGATGCTGTAAACGGGATGCTGAGTATAGGATGCTGTGTACGGGATGTTGCAAATGGGATGCTGCATATGGGATGGTGAATACGGGATGCTGTGAATGGGCTGCTAAGTATGGGATGCTGCATATGGAAGGCTGATTAGATGTTAAACATGGGATTCTGCATACAGGTTGATGTATATGGGATGCTGCAAACAGAAGGCTGAATATGAGATGCTGAGTACAGGATGCTGCATATGGGATGCTGAATACGGGATGCTGAGTACGGGACACTGAGTACGGGATGATGTTAATGGCAAGCTGCATATGGGATGCTGAATACGGGATGCTGCATATGGAAGGCTAGAGGTTAAATATGGGATACTCTGTACAGGTTGATGTATATGGGCTGAATATGAGATGCTGAGTACAGGATGCTGCACCTGGGATGCTGCATACAGGATGCTTCTCTGACCGGAGGTGCACAACCCACTAACACCACATCAGTATCACTAACAGTACTGAGAATCATGATAGTGTAGCGAATAAAGTGGCCAGCATTTGAACCAAATACTCCACGATTATCGCTCTTAAATTGCTTTTTCAGAATTCAAACGTTGAAAAAAAGCGCCGGAATGGAGACGGAGGTACCGGCCGTGTCCGATCACGTGGACCGCGTGCTCTAATCGGTGCGGTTGAGCAAAGCCAGAGGAGCCGCGAGTGACCAACAGAAACATTAGCAGTAAAAAATGACCGTGGAAATCTAATAAGTGTAATTATGGGGAAGTACGGCGCTGATTTCAGATGGGATTTCGGGTCGAATCCAATAAGCCGGCCGAACAAACCCCAGATACTGATTCCGAGCCAGGTGGGGGCGGCGTGGCGTTAAAAAAACACCAGGGAATGAATACCGGGGCCTCTCTGATGTTTCCCAGAACCATGGGAACTTTCACCGTACGCTTATGATCAGCTCATGTTGTATTTGTTTGCTTTTTTAACACCTGGCAACCTTCACAAGTACAGTTTGGGCTCATAAGGCATGATAATGGTGCACAGACGTTCTTAAGGCCACTATAAAACGCTAGTTCCGGTCCTTAAATCTGATTGGCTGAGCCGTTTGTCCAGCCGTGACATCACTGACAATAACACACACCTGAGTGCTCTACATCTGTATCAATGTGTGATACACAATACATTATTTTCCCAATGTTTTGTTATTTGGTCACTAGAGGGCAGTGTTAGTCCCAGAAAACTAGTTTCTTAAAGATTAATCAGGGCAGCTGGGGGGTCCAGGTTTCAATCTCGATCTGGGTGGTTTTCATGTTCTCCCCGTGTCCTTGTGGGTTTCCTCCAGGTTCTCCGGTTTCATCCCACAGTCCAAAAACATGAAACTTATGTTGAATAGGCTGCTCTTAATTGCCCCATATGTGTATATGTTTGTGTGGGTGTGTGTCGTTGGCCCTTGATCTGATTAGATAGGATCCTGGGAGTACACATTTTGCATGTTCTTCCCACAGTGAGGATTCAAGGTAAATGCGTGCACCTAATTGCCCCATCTAAATTGCCCCTCTATATATAGTGTGTTTTTTATTGGCCCTTGGTCTGATCAGACAGGATCCTGGGAGTATACATTTTGCATGTTCTTCCCACAGTGAGGATTCAAGGTAAATGGGTGCAACTAATTGCCCCATCTAAATTGCCACTATATATATATATATATATAGTGTGTTTTTTATTGGTCCTTGGTCTGATTATTTGTCAGACAGGATCCTGGGTGTATACATTTTGCATGTTCTTCCCAAAGTGGGGATTCAAGGTCAAAGCATGCAGCTAATTGCCCCATCCAAATTGCCCCTATAGATAGTGTGAGTGAGCATGTGCCCAGCGATGGATTGGCGTCCCGTCCTGGTCCCAGCGCTCAAAACGTTCCACTCCCCGTCCCCCCAGTAGAGGATTAAGCGGCTTAAATTTAATCAAAATTGCATAACGAAGTATATTTTAATAACTTTAATTTTAAAGCCAAAACTCTCGCTTGCATCCCGAATTGTACTTGTACTTGTAAACAGACTGAACAGATGACTCCGTGTCCCTGGGCGACCTCACGTCCAGGTAAGAACAACGGGGTGCCAACAGTCGGCAGTATCAGATTCGATTAAAAACGATGAACACGGCGTACAGAAACGAAACAAAGGCCACGTTGCCCAATTATTTCCAGAAAGGCGTCTTTTTTTTCTTCTCCTGCCATCTGTAAATTGTGGCGGCAGCACAAGAGACACACCACCAACACACGGACACGTACAGCACAGCGCCTCGAACACATACACATTGTGATCGTCAGGGACATGAATCAATCACGTCTTCCTCCTTCACACTAATAAATAAATACATTTCTCGAGGCTTTCTTAAGGCAGAGCTTAAAATTGAGCTCCGTCAATCCGTCCGTCCGTCCTCTCGCTGGTCCTCAATGCAATAATGAGCCAGCATCGTGAGACTCTCATGTTGGGGACCCTGTGATCTGAAAATGATGATTCGGCATTATTTGGAACAAGGGGGGGATGTACGGGTCATAGATGTGGCAGCATGTTCTATATACAATTGCTTACACAATACAGAAGGTCCTTGAAACTATATACAGCTGCCCCGAAGAAGGGCTTTTAGGGGAAAACGGTGAAAAATAGGTGGACCTGTCCTTTAGGAACCCCGAACACTGTTATGCAAAAGCATCATGTGACTCTGACGACGCCGAAGAACCGAAAATAGATTTATGATGTATTTACAATGAAGGTGGAAATGTGTCCGTTCTGATTGAGAAGCACCCTAACAGTGATGGGAAGTGATGGGAAGTGTCGGCTCGGCGTTCTCCCGGATGATGGACGGGACACGTCGCCCCCGCTGACCTGATTGTTGAATAGTTAGTGTAAACACAGCGGCCACGATGCAATCACGATACCACGGTACACTTCGGTAGAAAGAAGTCCTCTCGGATCCCGGCGTGAAGAACCTTCTTTAGATAAAGCTATGTACACTCTCTCGCCTTCGCACATTCTTCAGGATATAGGTAGACCCCCCCCATCCCCTCCCCCTCCCCATAAGGCTGGCTAAGGCGGAGTCAGCATGGCGTTTAGCACTGAGTACAGACAGAGAGCCCAGCAGATGCGGCAGCACACAGAGGGATGTATTTAAAGGGCCGATTGAGCTGGGATAGGTCACCTGATCACAGTGTGATTAGAGTATAGAATCTGATTGTACGGCTGTGCATGTGCGTTGCATATGTATGTATGTATGTGTGTGTGTGTGTGTGTGTGTGTATGTATGTAGTTTTGTTTGTATGTATTTGTGTGTATGTATGTATGTGTGTTTGTATGTATTTTTGTATGTGTATGTATGTGTGTATTTGTATATGTGTGTCTGTATGTATGTTTGTATGTGTGTATGTGTGTATGCAAATATTTTTGTATGCATGCGAGTGTGTGTGTGTTGTATGTACAGTATGTATGTATGTATGTATGTGTGTGTGCAGGTATATATGCATGGGTGTTTGTGTGTGTAAGTATGCATCTGGACACCAGTGTGTGTATTTTGTGTGTATGTATGCATTTGTACGACTATGACGACTATATATATATATATGTATATGTGTTTGTATATGTATGTATATGTGTGTGTATGTGTGTTTGTGCGCACATGTGTGTGTATATGTATATATATATATATTCATTCATTCATTCATTATCTCCCGCTTATCCTCTATTAGGGGGGGGGGGGGGGGGGGGGGGGGGGGGGGGGGGGGGGGGGGGGGGGGGGGGGGGGGGGGGGGGGGGGGGGGGGGGGGGGGGGGGGGGGGGGGGGGGGGGGCAGGGCGCCAATCCATCGCTGGGCACACACTCACTCACACAGACACACTCTATATGGGGCAATTTTGAGAATTCAATTAACTTGATCCATGTTTTTGGACTGTGGGAGGAAACCGGAGAACCCGGAGGAAACCCACGCAGACACGGGGAGAACATGGAAACTCCACCCAGATGGGGATTCGAACCGGGAATCCCTAGTGCTGAGAGGAGAACGTGCTAACCACTAAGCCACCGTGCCGCATTATATATATATATATATATATATATATACATATATATGTGTGTGTGTATATGTGTGTGTATGTATGTATATATGTATGTATGTATGTATGTATGTATATGTATATATATATATATATATATATATATATGCATGTGTGTATGTATATCTGTGTGTGCGTTTGTGTATGTATATCTGTGTGTGTGTGTGTGTGTGTGTGTGTGTGTGTGTGTGTGTGTGTGTGTGTGTGTGTGTGTGTGTGTGTGTATGTAATGCATGCTGCAGCTGATATGTGGTGGGTCCTCCGGTCCGGACCGTCTGTCTGTCTGTCCTGATTCAGACTGCTGGTTGTCTGGAGCGTAAAGGCAGCGTGAGACCTCCCTCTGGATTTGGCTAAAGAGCACAGGCACCCGGTTTGGCACTTGGTTTAAAGGCGCATTGCAGCGAAAGAGCCGGAACGTCCGCGTTCAGTTTCTCACAGAATGAACATCCTTGGCGATGTGCAGTCATCACATGACGGCGGGGCAGGACCGAAGCAGGGGGTGTGTCCATGATGAGAGGGGGCAAAAGACAGCATTGACTGAACCATCGAGCATGTGTCGGGCACTTAACGTCCATCTTGGGAGGCAGGAAGGGGTGCACCGGCGTCGGGGCCTCCCTGAAGAGTCAGCTGCAGGAAAGAAGACATGACAAACTAAATACACTACAAAAGTATTGAGACAAAAGGTTACAAAAAGGTGAACTGGATGCTTTAAATTGCCCCTATATAGTGTGTGTGCCAGGTTCTCCAGTTTCCCTCCACAGTCAATGGATTTAAAGTAAATTGGCTGCTGTAAATTGCCCCTATATAGTGTCTGTATCTGTGTGAATGAGTGTTTTTTTGCAAAATCTTCAGTTTCCCCACAGTACAAAAAAAATGTAGATTCAAGGTGAAGTGGCTGTTCTAAATTGCCCCTATATAGTGTGTGTGAGAGTAAGTGTGGGTTTTCGCCAGGTTCTCCGGTTTTATCTCACAGTCCAAAAATACGGATTCAAGGTGAATTGGCTGCTCTAAATTGCCCTTATATAGTGTGTGTGTGTGTGTGTGAGAGTAAGTGGGTTTTTTTGCCAGGTTCTCCGGTTTCCTCCCACAGTCCAAAAAGTTGGATTCAAGGTGAATTGGCTGCTCTAAATTGCCCCTATATAGTGTGTGTTTGTGTTTGAGTAAGTGTGGGTTTTCGCCAGGTTCTTCAGTTTCCTCCCACAGTCCAAACATTTGGATTCAAGGTGAAGTGGCAGTTCTAAATTGCCCCTATATAGTGTGCTGTGTGTGTCATTATTATCATTTATTTAGATTGAATCTTTAAACCGCAGCTTCAGAGGTCTAACAGGCAGCGGTAGGCTTGTGGTTGAAGAACCAGGTCCTCATTCCCATCAAGTACTACAGCTCAAGTGCCCTTGAGCAAGGCGACTTCGGTAGAGGATGAAGATAATGAGACGTACCTTCATCCCGACACCCAGCTGTGAGTGGTCGTCTTGACCCCATGCGACGGGAAACTCTGCTGACTTGCTGTGGCGTCGAAGTTAAAGTCCAGCGATTCTCCGTCCATTAGCGTGTCCAGCAGGATGGTCTCCATGTCACATTCGAAGCGTTCCACCGGCATGCCGTCCAGATCGCTGGGCAGCTTCTCCATGTGCTGCATGGGGGGCAAGCCGGGGCCGTGACCGAAGCTATTGCCGTTGATGTTCAAAAAGCTGAGTCCTCCTCCGGCACCTCCCCCACCTCCTCCCATGTGACCAGACCCTCCGAAAGACATCTGCATGGCCTTGGTGGACCCCACATGTCCGGCGTGGCTCATGCTGCTCAGAGGGTGCAGCGTGTGACCGTTCAAGGCCATGGTCGTGGGTGGAGCCTGATTATGTATGCTATGCGAATGAGGCATCACATGGCCGCGGGAGGCTCCGCCCCCCATGAGTTCGGGCCGCCCACCGCTGTACGGTGGCAGCATGCGGCCCCCTCGGCTGACTGCCTGGGACACCACGGTGTCCACCGAGGGCATTAGCTCGGTGTGGTCCGTTTCATTGGTCAGGAGCTCCTTGAGCAGCCCGGCCGGACAGTTGTACTGCGTCATCGGTCCGGGGGAGGCTGCGAAGGCCGGCTTGGTCTCCAGAGACTGCAAGGACATGGACGACAGGGTCCCCATGCCGGACTGGCCGTACCCGAGGCACTTGCGGTAGTCCTGCTGGGGTTGCTGGTTGCTATAGGAGGCGTATCCGGGACTGCCCTGCAGCAGGGCGGAGGGCGACGACTGCTTCGAGCCGGACCCCGGCCCTCCGCTCGACCCTGGGTTCTTGGGGGACAGCAGGTTCAGATTGTCCAGCAGGTTCTCCATCATGTTCTCCGTGCTGCCGTGGCCCAGCGTGCCGGTCATCTCCGAGAGGCTCGGGAGGGTGGAGGTCAGTTTGGAGGTCGAGCCCGGGCCGGAGTAGACCATGTGCATGTCGGCGTCGGTCAGGTCGTCTTGCTCGGGCATGAAGGGCGAGAGGCGGCCGCTCAGCGTGCTGGCGTTGGAGCCGGTGCGTGGCCGGATGGTCGTCCACACGTCCAGGTCGTCGTTGCTGTGGGAGTGGGGGCTTCCCGGCCACTTGTACTGAGAGCCGGGGCTGTCGGCGCCGGCGTCGGGGCCTCCCTGAAGAGTCAGCTGCAGGAAAGAAGCACGACACGAAATAAATACACTACAAAAGTATTGAGACACACCTCCTAATTATTAACTTTACAGGTTTTATTAAAAGGTGAATAATTCTCCAAATTGCCCCTATATAGTGTGTGTGTCTGTGTGAGTAAGCGTGGGATTTATTGTGAATTGGCTGCTCTAAATTGCCCCATATAGTGTGTGTCTGTGTGAGTGAGTGGGTTTTTGCAAAGTTCTCCGGTTTCCTTCCACAGTGCAAAAACATGGATTCAAGGTGAATTGGCTGCTCTAAATTGCCCCTATATATAGTGTGTGTGTGTGTGTGTGAATGAGCATGTAATTTTTGCAAAAAATCCAGTTTCCTCCCACAGTACAAAGACATGGATTCAAGGTGAAGTGGCTCTTCTAAATCGCCCCAATAAAGTGTGTGTCTATGTGTGTAATTGTGGTTGTTTGCAAGGTTCTCCGATTACCTCCCACAGTCCAAAAAGTTGGATTCAAGGTGAATTGGCTGCTCTAAATTGCCCCTATTTAGTGAATGAGTGTGTGTGTGAGTGAGTGTGGGTTTTTGTTCGCAAGGTTCTCTCTTTTTCTCCCACAGTCCAAAAACATGGATTCAAGGTGAATTGAATGCTCCAAATTGCCCCTACATAAGTGTATGGATCAGTGTGAGTGAGTGTGGGATTTCGCATGGTTCTCTAGTTTCCTCCCACAGTCCAAAAACATGGATTCAAGGTGAATTGGCTGCTCTAAATTGCCCCTATATAGTGAATGTGTGTGTGAGTGAGTGTGGGTTTTTGCAAGATTCTCTGGTTTTCTCCCACAGTCCAAAAACATGGATTCAAGGTGAATTGAATGCTCCAAATTCCCCCTACATAAGTGTGTGGATCAGTGTGAGTGAGTGTGGGATTTCGCCTGGTTCTCTGGTTTCCCCCCACAGTCCAAAAACATGGGTTCAAGGTGAATCAGCTGCTATAAATTGCCCCTATATAGTGAGTGTGTGTGAGTGAGTGTGGGCTTTCTCAGGGTTCTCCAGTTTCCTCCCACAGTCCAAAAAGATGGAATTAAAGTGAATTGGCTGCTGTAAATTGCCCCTATATAGTGTGTGTGTCTGTGTGAGTAAACGTGGGCTTTCTCAGGGTTCTCCAGTTCTCTTCCACAGTCCAAAAAGATGGATTCAAGGTGAATTGGCTGCTATAAATTGCCCCTATATAGTGAATGTGTATGTGAGTGAGTGTGGGTTTTTGCAAGGTTCTCTGGTTCCTCTCACAGTCCAAAAACATGGATTGAAGGTAAAGTGTCTGTTCTAAATTGCCCCTATGTAATGTGTATGTCTGCGTGAATGAGTGTAGTTGTTTTGCTAAATCTCCGGTTGCCGCGCACAGTACAACAACATGGATTCAAGGTGAATTTAATGCTGTAGATTGCCCCATATAGTCTGTGTGAGTGAGAATGTGCCAAAGAGTGGATCGGCGCCCTGTCCTGAGTATATATAAACGTTCTCCCCTGGATTCCCTCCATAAAGGATTAAAGAGAGGATAATAAGATGAGATTTGTAGAATGAAATCATCTCTTTATTATGGGTGTAGATAACGAGCAGACCGCACACAAACATGCTGTCACGTTACAGACACACACTTTCCATTTAATTACACTGCATGCCGTTGTGGTTCCATTATTGCGTGGGCTGATGTCACACTTACGATTAGATTAATTGTGCAGCACTTTGCCTTTAACAGTGACAATAAGCGGGTCTCAGCAAAAGTTAGACAAACAAATGGACGACTGAACCTCAGCGAAACGGAACCAACACTGAACAAATACAACCGAGTCCTATTTTAGCGATCATTAGTGAGCTGTCAGTGTGTTGGCACAAGCACACTCTATATGGGGCAATTTGGAGAATTCAATTGACTTCAATTTGAAATGGCTGATCTAAATTGCCCCTATATAGTGTGAGTGTCTGTGTGAGTAAGTGTGGTTGTTTGCCAGGTTCTCCAGTTTCCTTCCACAATACAAAAACATAGATTAAAGGTGAAATGGCTGATCTAAATTGCCCCTATATAGTGTGAGTGTCTGTGTGAGTAAGTGTGGTTGTTTGCCAGGTTCTCCAGTTTCCTTCCACAGTACAAAAACATGGATTAAAGGTGAAATGGCTGATCTAAATTGCCCCTATATAGTGTAAGTGTCTGTGTGAGTAAGTGTGGTTGTTTGCCAGGTTCTCCAGTGTCCTTCCACAGTACAAAAACATGGATTAAAGGTGAAATGGCTGATCTAAATTGCCTCTATATAGTGTGTTTGTCTGGGTGAGTAAGTCTGGTTGTTTGCCAGGTTCTCCAGTTTCCCCCCACAGTTCAAAAACACAGATTCAAGGTGAATTGGATGCTCTAAATTGCCCTTACATAGTGTGTGAAAAAATTTTTTTTGCAAAAAATTCAGTTTCCTTCCACAGTATAAAAACATGTATTCAAGGTGAATTTTCTGCTCTAAATTGCCCTTATATAGTGGGTGTTTGAATGAGTGTTGTTTTCTTTTTTTTCTTCAAAAAAATCCAGTTTCTTTTCTCAGTACAAAAACATGGATTCAAGGTGAAGTGGCTGCTCTAAATTGCCCCTATATAGTGTGTGTGTCTGTGTAAGTGTGGTTGTTTGCCAGGTACTCCAGTTTCCACCCACAGTTCAAAAACATGGATTTAAGGTGAATTAGATGATCTAAATTGCCCCTACATAGTGTGTGTGTGAATAAGTGTTTTTTTTCTTGCAAAAAATCCAGTTTCCTTCCACAGTACAAAAACATGGGTTCAAGGTGAATCGGCTGCTCTAAATTGCCCCTATATAGTGTGAGTGTCAGTGTGAGTAAGTGTGGTTGTTTGTCAGGTTCTCCAGTTTTCTCCCACAGTTCAAAAACACAGATTCAAGGTGAATTAGATGCTCTAAATTGCCCCACATAGTGTGTGTGAAATTATTTTTTGCAAAAATCCAGTTTCCTCCCACAGTACAAAGACATGGATTCAAGGTGAAGTGGCTGTTCTAAATTGCTCCTATATAGTGAAACCAGAGAACCTGGATAAAACCCACATGGACACGGGGAGAGGATGTTTTGTGTGTATATGTGTGTGTATGTGTTACTGCACAGATGGGTTAAAGGTGAAGTACAATACACAAAACGGAACAGAACATGTTCTTTTAAAGTACCTTCTTCTTGGCCGCACGCCCTCTGCTCTTGCCGAACT
>JAFMOD010001027.1:222995-299276 GCA_019802435.1 Corydoras maculifer | reverse complement strand
GGGGGGGTCCCATGTCCATACAGGGGAGACCCTATTGGGCGCTGGACACACACACACACACACACACACTATATAGGGGCAATTTAGAGCAGCCAACTTAATGTGTTGGGACTGTAGGAGGAAACCGGATCTGGGAGAACATGGAAACTCATCACCTGGTCACTTCACCTTAAACCTTTATTTACCCCATTTCTGCATTAATGTCACCCAAACCACTAGATTTAATTAAAATCAATCTCATTTTATTATTTTACGCTTAATCCCCTACTAGAGTTGGTTCCCATGCCCAGAACTCAGTTGACTTGATCCATGTTTTTGGACTGTGCTCTTGGGCAATTTAGAGCAGCCGATTCACCTTTAAATCCATGGTTATGGACAGTGGGAGGAAACCGAAGAACCCGTAGGAGAGCTGGACACAAGAGAACATGTAAACGAAATACTTGGCCACCTCATCTCCAATTTTTATGTTCCCCATTTCTGCTTGAATGTCACCCAAACCACTAGATACACTCCGGACAGGGCACCAAGCCATGTGGGCACCCACACAGACACTATATAGGGGGAATTTATAGCAGTCAATTGACCTTGAATCCATGTTTTAAGACTGTGAGAAGAAACCGGAGAACCCGGAGAAATCCTATGGGGACATGGGGAGGACATGGAACCAGGATCCGTCACTGTACACGCTATTAGACACATCCGCCTTATTGCTTTACCTTGTGGATGAAACATCAGGGTCAGTAGGTCATCTATTGCTGCACTGTTTGTTTTTTTAATTCTCACAAGGGGTTCCCCATGCCCATCCAGGGGAGAACCCAGGACAGGGTGTCAATCCATCACGGGGCAAACACTCACTCATACAGACACATACACAAACACAAACAATATAGAGGTTGGAGCAATTTAGAGCATTCAATTCACCTTAAATCCATGTTTTTGGACTGTGGGAGGAAACTGGAGAACCCAGAGAGAACCCACATGGACACGGGGAGAACATGGACACTCCACCCAGATCAGGATTCGAACCCGGATCCCCAGGCAAACCACTATATCAGGTCTCACACTGTTACCCTTACAGAATCCAAATGGGTAACCAATGTACAACAAAGTAAACAATCCAGAGGCGTAGTGGTTGGCATGTCTACCTCTCAGCGCAGGGGCTCCAGGTTCGAATCCCGAATTGAGTGGAGTTTCCATGTTCCTGGTTAGCCAGTTACCTTCCATAGTACCAAAAAATTAATTGGCTGCTCTAAATTGCCCCTATATAGTGTGTGTGTGTGTCTGTGTAAGTGAGTGTGTGATTAGCGCCCTGTCCTGGGTGGATGGGCATGGGGAAATCCCCAATTATTGATGATGAGCTCACCGAAGCACATGATCACAACTCTAGCCTGATGAATCTTGCACATCATGTGTCCTTCACATCACGCCCATGACATCAGCGAGAGAAAAAGGGATATTAAAGGGAAAATTTTGGAGTGAGTGAGGTACTCCGCTGACCTTATGCTTTGCCCTTACCCCACCCACTGGAACAACCCTACATCGTACCGCTCGTAGCTAAAAACGCTGACTTTTTGGTATCGAGCTTTTTATCATATGTGGCTTTTCGCTTTGCACTCAGTGACTCCTCTGGGGCCCCTCTGACGTTCAGGCCGGGGAACCCAACGTTCTCCATGGTACGGGTGCAAAGATCAGCGGCGTGCAGCGAGGCACCCAAGCGGCGTGCTATTAGCAGACTTCCTCCTCCATTGTATCTGCACAGGAAGCGCTGGCTCGCACTGATACCGATCCCCGATGCCCGAGGACTCGGGAGCAAAACACCGGACAAGCGAGGACCGGCGAGCGAGGCCAAATGCCACGGGCCATCTGAAGACGACGGCTTGGAGACCCGTGGAACGACATGCGTCCAGGCGGGGGGGGGGGGGGAGATCCCTATGCCCATCCAGGGGAGAACGTCTCGGGCGCTGGGCAGATACACCCAGGACTGGGGGCAAACTATCACTGAAAACACACTCACTCACACAAACACTCTCTATATGGGGCAATTTGGAGAACTCGATTGACTTGATTCATGTTTTTGGACTGTGGGAGGAAACCGGAGAACCCGGAGGAAACCCACGCAGACACAGGGAGGACATGGACACTCCACCCAGATGGGGATTCGAACCGGGAATCCCTAGCGCTGAGAGGAGAACATACTAACAACTAAGCCACCGTGCCACACACACTCTATATAGAGGCAAATCAAATAGTGGAAATTTAGAGCATCCAATTCACCTTTAATCCATGTTTTTGGACCATGGAAAGAAACCGGAGAACCCAGAGAAAACCCATGCAGACACTGGGAGTTTCGATCCCAGATTCCCTGCCAACCACTGAGCCACCGTGCCGCAAAATCAATAAATAAAGTCGGTAAATTCGATTAATAAATAAGAACGGCTGACTCGGACCCAACCGGGTCAGGACGCGGAGTGACGAGTTGGAGAGTGACTCAGCGACCACCTGACGTCTGCAGAAAGGAGGCGATGAATCAAACCGAGAGCGTCGGATCGGCTTGCTCAAGCGACTCGAAGAGAGGAAACGCTCACGCTTCAATGTTCGGTACATGTTCCACGTCCCAGTAGCTACAGAAAATACCTCAGTAACCTCCAGGTGGTGAACTACCGCGCGCTGCAGCAGGACTGTAACGTAATATCATAGAACCACAAAAAAAAAAAAAAAATATATGATTATTCATAACGTCATGCTTGCTCTGCAGCTTCTTGCAACTTTACGCCACATTTTTAGCGCAAAATCGCTTGTGTCAGCAAAATCCATGTCGAGTTAAACTTTGGGACACGCTGACATGAGGTTCAGCCATGGCACCCTGCAGAACAGTCCATACAGATGCATGACTTTACGTATTTTCTTAAATAATATTATTATTATCCACATATTACATCATATTTCCACAAGGGGCAGCACTCTGGCTTTGTGTCGTCCTCTCAGTGTGGGGGAGCCGGGTTCGATTCCCTCAGGACCCACATGGGTAACTTCATTGGACATGGAAGGAAAGCCCCTGACACAGGAGAGCCTGAAAACTCAGCGCACCCGGTGGCGGGAAAAGGAATTACATTCACACCAATCATATAGAACGACGGCATAAGCCCACTATAAGTCATTTTATCGGGCTGGGTGGCGTTATTTCTGCGTCTTAAGCAAAATCCATGTCGAGTTAAACTTTAGGACACGCCGACATGTCCATACAGATGTATGACTTCACGTATTTTCTTAAATGATATTATTATTATCGACTTATTACATCATATTTCCACAGGGGGCAGCACTCTGGCATTGTGTCGTCCTGTCAGTGTGGTGGAGCCTGGTTCGATTCCCTCAGGACCCACATGGGTAACTTTAGTGGACATGGAAAGAAAGCCCCTGACACAGGAGAGCCCGAAACCTCAGCGCACCCGGTGGCGGGAAAAGGAATTACATTCACACCAATCATATAGAACGACGGCATAAGCCCACTTTAAGTCATTTTATCGGGCTGGGTGGCGTTATTTCTGCGTTTTAAGCAAAATCCATGTCGAGTTAAACTTTGGGACACGCCGACATGAGGTTCAGCCATGGCACCCTGCAGAACAGTCCATACAGATGCATGACTTTACGTATTTTCTTAAATAATATTATTGTTATCCACATATTACATCATATTTCCACAAGGGGCAGCACTCTGGCTTTGTGTCATCCTCTCAGTGTGGGGAAGCCGGGTTCGATTCCCTCAGGACCCACATGGGTAACTTCATTGGACATGGAAGGAAAGCCCCTGACACAGGAGAGCATAAAAACTCAGCGCACCCGGTGGCGGGAAAAGGAATTACATTCACACCCATCATATAGAACGACGACATAAGCCCACTATAAGTCATTTTAATGGGCTGGGTGGCGTTATTTCTGCGTCTTAAGCAAAATCCATGTCGAGTTAAACTTTGGGACACGCCGACATGTCCATACAGATGTATGACTTCAAGTATTTTCTTAAATTATATTATTATTATCGACTTATTACATCATATTTCCACAGGGGGCAGCACTCTGGCATTGTGTCGTCCTCTCAGTGCAGGGGAGCCGGGTTCGATTCCCTCAGGCCCCACATGGGTAACTTCAGTGGACATGGAAAGAAAGCCCCTGACACAGGAGAGCATAAAAACTGGAATGGGAAAACTGGAGCGGGAAAAGGAATTACATTCACACCCATCATATAGCACGACGGCAATTTCAATGGGCGGGGTGACGTTATTTCTGCGTCCGTGTGTGTTATGATTCAGAGAGAGACTTGTTGTGTGGATATAAAGACTTAGTGTGAGCGTCACACACTAGCTCGTGTCAGGTTCGAAGGGGTGGGGCGTCCGAGGTGTGGCTTAGCAATCGACAGACGAGGACACACTGAATAAATGCCCCCTTGCAGACGCCGGCCGCTGGGGTGTTGTCCCAGTCTGGCCACAGGAGACTCGATTTCAGGTCCTGAGGTCATTAAGTGAGACGCGCCGTCACGCGCCGCCTGCCTTGGGAGATACGGGTGCTTAATAGTGAGCGTCGCTATCGCCACCATCCGTACAGCATCGATCCTGCTCATTACGCCGACTGATTACATTTCCAGGGCCCGAAATAAACGAGCCACAGTCGGGAATAGTGCGAGAACTGTTCCGTTTGCCCTCCCCGGCTTCTCCAGGAGGAAAATGATCCGAATGAGAATAAAGGCAGGTTAGTCTTACTTTAGCAAAGCCACACTTGCGCTCCTGTTGCAGCTATTTTGAACGTCAGCTAATTGCCCGGGGCTGCAGACCTGGACACATGTCTAACATCCACCACAGACAGACATCTGGGAAAGGCACCAGCCAGACACGAGTCAGACCTTTCGGGATTTCTGTGCCGACGTTGTTGCAGCTCAACGGGTTATTTGCGCTCCTGGGTAATTATAATTTGCTTGAATGTAGCGCGTGTTAACTGTGAAGCTACGAGGTTTTGAATAACGCTGAAGGTGTGCGAAGCACATTATGATGTAAGAGGTGCACGATAGTCATAAAACATATCGTCACTACGGACAACGGAAGGCGAAAGTCACGGATTATAAAGAATAATCTATCCATCCATTATTTTACGCTTAATCCTCTACTAGGGTGGTGGGTGGGGTGGGGTGAGGTGATGTGGGGTGGGGGGGGGTTCCCCATGCCCATTCAGGGGAGAACGTTTCGGGCTCAGGACAGGGCGCCAACCTATCACTGGACACACTCACTCACACAGACACACTCTATATGGGGCAATTTGGAGAACTCAATTGACCTTGATCCATGTTTTTGAAATGTGGGAGGAAATCGGAGAACCCGGAGGAAACCCATGCGGACACGGGGAGATTGGGATCCAGATTGGGATTCGAACTGGGAATCCCTAGCGCTTAGAGGAGAACATGCCAACCACTAAGCCACAGTGCCATGTTCCCTCCAAGTTCACCGGTTTCCTCCCACAGTCCAATAACATGGATCAAGGTGAATTAAATGCCACAAATTGCCCCATATAGAGTATGTTTGTCAGAGTGAGTATGGATCAGACCCTGTCCTGGGTGTATCTGCCCAGCGCCGAAACGTTTTCCCCTAGATGGACATGAGAAACCACCCCCCCCCCCCGCGACCCCAATATAGGATTAAGCGGACATATTTGGACATACCATGACATTTGGCTTTGGTGCAGCAGAGCCCTGCTCCTGCACACGTTCTACACCTGATAATTACTCTGTAAGTTGAATCAGGTGCATTAGGGCAACCGCGCTGGACTCTGCCCCTCCACGACTGAAGAGGTTCACCTCCAGGCTATATAACGCAAACAGTAGTTCATTATCAGTGCAGTGCGGTGCACTTACCTACCAAAATAAACGATACATCATCAGTCGCCTCCCAGTGCCAGAGGTTAGCCGCATTCCATAGACGGGTGTTTATCCCGAGCCTAACCTGCACGCTTAGATACCTTCAATCTTTAAACCTCCATTTTTTTCATCTCCATTGCAAAAAATTCACAGCACACACAAATCCGCATTTGCATAAATTCAAATAACAGAAGGAGCCGTGGCCAAGAAAATATTCACTATAATCACTAACCACGAACCGACTCCTGATTCTGTTAACCTCCGAAGATCCATCATGCAAATTCCACCTCGGCAACGCCGACATTCCACTCGTGCCATGAAGCAGAGACGGACGGAGACGAGGAAAGGAAGGATGAGAAGTCCGAGACAGGAAGTGGAACAGGACGAGGCCTCTCTCAAAACAGTTTTAAAAGCGACATAACGACAAAGTGATAAAGCGTTCTGTTTTGCCCACAGTGTGTCCTCCATATTTAACCCATTCGTGCAGTAACACACACACATACACACACTCACACATATATATATATATTCATTTATTCTTCCGCTTATCCTCTATTGGGGTCACGGTGGGGTTCCCCATGCCCATCCAGGGGAGAACGTCTCGGGCGCTGGGCAGACAGACCCAGGACAGGGCGCCAATCCATCGCTGTATATATATATATATATATATATATATATATATATATATATATAATATATATATATATAATAAAGCATTCTATTTTGCCTACAGTGTGTCCTCCATATTTAACCCATCTGTGCAGTAACACACACACACACACACACATATACATATATATATATATATATACACACAAAGTAAGCACACATTCGCGGAGCAGTGTCCAGCCCTGTATACAGCGCTACGCGAAGGGGGGGGGGGGGGCATTTCAGCCGAAGCGCATGATGGGACCGGGATTCGAACCGGGGACCTTTAGGTCACGAGACTGGTTTCTTAACCACATGCCAATGACTGCACTGAATAAGCCCAAGAAGCTAAGCGTAAGGCAGTATGACATCATTGTGACTCTATAGTACAGTACAATATGCAGATTTTATAAAACAGACAGTTCCGGTTCTTAAATCTGATTGGCTGGGCCGTTTGGCCATCTGTGACATTATTGACAATAACACACACCTTGGACTGCTTCACATTCATATCAATCAATTTTGGTTTTAAATACTAAAAGACAGATTAATATAAACATCTAGTCGATTCCTGATGAGCACTAAAGCTGTTGCGGCTGTTTTTTATGAACAGAGTTCTGTAATTTGGCCACTAGATGGCGGTTTTTGGTTGTTAGAGACACCAATATGATAATCCTGCTACTCAGCGATCAGTGTAGATTTCGTTGCGGATAACCAGATAATTTTGTCCTCGAGAACATTTCGGGCGCTGGGCAGATAGTCCCAGGACAGGGCGCCAATCCATCGCTGGGCACACACTCACTCACACAGACACACTCTATATGGGGCAATTTGGAGAATTTAATTGACTTGATCCATGTTTTTGGGAGGAAACCCACGCAGACACGGGGAGAACATGGAAACTCCACCCAGATGGGGATTCGACCCAGGAATCCCTAGCGCTGAGAGGAGAACATGCCAACCACTAAGCCAATATTATTTTATTTATAACACAAAATATTATTTACGCATCTAAAACATTTTCTGTATTCTTGACAAAATATGCCTTTAATAAGACAGGTTTGAACAGAAACTAATGGCACAAACATTCACCTTAAAACACTGCGCTTTGCTTTGAACAAATCTCGAGGCTTCACAAGAACTGTTTGCACAAAAATCAATCAGTATGATCGGGAGGCCCCAATCAGGCGGCGAGTCTATATCCACCAGTTAAAAGAGACGCACTCGGGCTGCGGGTTCAAACCAATATTTACCGCTTCGATCGCTGCATCCTACAGTACTACTGTTTTTAGACTTCGAAGGAAGGGGCAGGTTGGGGCACATGGTTTCTGGGTAAGTGATGATACTAAGAACAGTAATTATAGTTTGTACGCACAAATTGGGGCATATGCAGGGTTCTGCCATGGGGCTGCCATTTTAGATGGAGATGGTAAACAACCCCCTCCCCCTCTCCCGGGGAGGGTTGGGAACCAACCAGCGTTTCTGTTTTTAACAATGGACGTGGAAGCAGGTCGCAACCTGTGGAAGGAACGAAATGCAAGATAGTGGGAGTTCCACTCATGAAAACACAGGCGGCATGGGAGGCGCGAGGTGACGCCGAGATCCCGCCCGCTTTGTTTCGTTTCCGCCACACGAGCTGCTTCGGGAGACTGGCGTACCGACGCGTCAATGAATCATTGAGACAAAAATGAGAGCACATGTGGGCACACGGTTAATCTGGCCAACTGGCTGGGCTCAGGAATTTAGCATGCGAAAAAAACACCATGCCATGCTTGACACACACACACACACACACACACACACACCCGAAAAGCTGGAGCGCTGGTAAAAACAGACTCCTTTCAACTCATTTTCAAAGGTGTTGACCCGCCACTGAGCTTTAAAAACAGTTCACCATGCAGAAAAAATAAATATAAAATTCTTAAATCTGATTGGCTGGGCCGTTTAACCAGCCGTGACATTATAGTCAATAACGCACACCTCTGAGCACTTCACATTCATATCAATGCTCCATTTATGAATCCATTATCTTCCGCTCTATCCTCTACTGGGGGAACGTTTCAGATACACCCAGGACCGGCTGCCAATCAATCACTGGACACACACTCACTCACTCACACAAACACACTCTATATGGGGCAATTGGAACATTCAGTTGACCTTGGATTTGAATCCCAATCTGGGTGGAGTTTCCACGTTCTCCCCGTGTCCGCGTGGGTTTCCTCCAGGTTCTCCGCTTTCCTCCCACAACTGCACACCGCCATGAGTCGGACCTAACACCTCATTCCCGTGATTTATTCACGATAATGCAACGCCCTCTTGTACCATATTGCTTTATTACTTTTATACGGTTAATAAATACCCAGGTGGCACGGTGGCTTAGTGGTTAGTATGTTCTCCTCTCAGCGCTAGGGATTCCCGGTTCGAATCCCAATCTGGGTGGAGTTTCCATGTTCTCCCCGGGTTCTCCGGTTTCCTCCCACAGTCCAAAAACATGGATCAAGGTCAATTGAGTTCTCCAAATTGCCCCATATAGAGTGTGTCTGTGTGAGTGAGTGTGTGTCCAGCAATAGATTAGCGCCCTGTCCTGGGTGTATCTGCCCAGCGCTCAAAACATTCTCCCTGGATGGGCATGGAGAACCCCCCACCCCCACCCCGCGACCCTAATAGAGGATAAGGCGGGAGATAATGAATATATATATATATATATATATATATATATATACTGTATATATATATATATCGGCACGGTGGCTTGGTGGTTAGCACGTTCGCCTCTCAGCACTAGGGATTCCCGGTTCGAATCCCCATCTGGGTGGAGTTTCCATGTTCTCCCCATGTCTGCGTGGGTTTCCTCCGGGTTCTCCGGTCTCCTCCCACAGTCCAAAAACATGAATCAAGTTAATTGAATTCTCAAAAAAAATTGCCCCATATAGAGTGAGTCTGTGTGAGTGAGTGTGTGCCCAGCGATGGATTGGCGCCCTGTCCTGGGTCTATCTGCCCAGCGCCCGAGACGTTCTCCCCTGGATGGGCATGGGGAACCCCACCGCGACCCTAATAGAGGATAAGCGGGAGACAATGAATGAATAAATAAATATATATATATATATATAGTGTGTGTGTGTGTGTGTGAGTGAGTGTGTGCCCAGTTTTCTCCGGGTTCTCCGGTTTCCTCCCACAGTCCAAAAGCATGGATCGAGGTCAATTGAGTTCTCCAAATTGCCCCATATAGAGTGTGTCTGTGTGAGTGAGTGTGTGTCCAGCGATGTTTTGCCCCCCTGTCCTGGGTCTATCTGCCCAGCGCCCGAAAGGTTCTCCCCTGAATAGGCATGAAGAACCCCCCACGACCCTAATAGAGGATAAAGTGGAAGATAATGAGATGGATGAATGGAAGTTGCTGTTACAAACCAAAACTGAGCGGAATAAGAGCCAGAGACAGAGTGTGTGAGAAAGCGAGAGAGAGAGAGAGAGAGAGAGAGAGAGAGAGAGAGAGCACAACGAAACCAGATGCCATAGTAGACACGTAAAAAAGATGTCAAAGGAATTCCACAGTGTGTGCCAGATAAGCCCTGAGCAGCGGCGCGTTCATTCCGAGCGGAACGCGTTCCTTTTTGTTCCGAACACAAAGTGAGCGAAGGCGGACCAGAGCGTTTCGGGACACGGCCCGGTTGACGCTCTCGCATCAGTCATGTGACCCAATCTGTACATATGAAGTTCTGGATGTCATGCCATGCCGATGTGTGTATGTGTGTGTGTGTGTGTGTGTGTGTGTCTGTGTGCGTGTGAGCCCGAAGCAAACCCGGCAGTGTGTGTGAACTGCGTGTGTGTCATAATGGTGGGCCAGCCTGACAGGCACCACTCATAATCGCTTTAGGGCAGGAGTTGAACAACAATGTGGAGAGTCTAATGCCTGTGGTTTCAGCCCTTGGCGGCAAATGGGCTCATAAAAAAAAAAATTAAAAAAAATAAAAAAGAAAGAGACGACTGCTCGACTCTCAGGCACTGACATCGGCTTCGACGTACACAACGTCTGCGCTCGGAGACGGCGTCGAGTGTGCCACCGCATTTATTACACCCGACGTTTTCCCTTTCGGCTCGGTAAGCCGTCTTGTCGATATTTAGAAAGAAAGCTGAAAGCGCCCATTTATCATAATTAGTGGTTAGCATGTTCTCCTCCCAGCACTAGGGATTCATGTCCGCGTGGGTTTCCTCCGGGTGATCCAGTTTCCTCCCGCAGTCTAAAAACATGGCTCAAGGTCAACTGAATTCTCCAAGTTGCCCCATATAGAGTGTGTCTGTGTAAATGAGTGAGTGTGTGTCCAGCGATAGCCCTGTGATTGGCGCCCTGTCCTGGATGTATCTGCCCAGCGCCCAAAATGCCCCCCCACGAACCTAGTAGTGAATGAATGAATAATTACAGCAGCGACGGCACGGTGGCTTGGTGGTTGGCATGTTCTCCTCCCAATGCTAGGGATTCCCGGTTCGAATCCCAATCTGGGTGAAGTTTCCATGTTCTCCCCGTGTCCACATGGGTTTCCTCCGGGTTCTCCGGTTTCCTCCCGCAGTCCAAAAACATGGCTCGAGGTCAATTGAATGATCCAAATTGCCCCATAAAGAGTGTGTCTGTGTGAGTGAGTGTGCGCGCCCAAAATGTTCTCCCCCCCCCCCCCACGGACCTAGTAGTGAATGAATGAATGAATAATTACAGCAGCGACGGCACGGTGGCTTAGTGGTTAGCATGTTCTCCTCTCAGCGCTGAGGATTCCCGGTTCGAATCCCCATCTGGGTGGAGTTTCCATGTTCCCCCCGTGTCCACATGGGTTTCCTCCGGGTTCTCCGGTTTTCTCCCGCAGTCCAAAAACATGGGCATGGGGACCCCTCCGCGACCCTAGTAGAGTGTAAAGTGGAAGATAATGGATGGATGTGCGATCAGGCCCTGTTTGAGACCGAACCTCCAACAGCGATGACCAACACGCATACCGCGGACGACAGATGGAGCGTTCCCGCAGAACCGCTGATGTAGCCCAGAGCACTAAAACGCCGTGGCGCTTTCTCCTCCTCGTGTTTCTTTTTCTGCCCCATTTAGGAAAGTGTCTGATGGCGAGAATAGACATATTGGACCACTTAAAAAGCTAGCAGTCAAAGTGTGAGTCAGGGTGAGTCACTGAGCTGTTTTGGTGAATGGAGAGGAGAAGCGTGCGAGCCGAGGCGAGGCGATGTGTCGGTGGCTGCAGGCCTGAGTGCTGTTGCCCCAACTGTCTATCCTATCCCGGGACACATAAACAAACGTTGTATTTATTTGAACTTCTCCCCCCCCCCCCCCCAAATTACGAAACTCTTTCATGTCAGATTTAGGGGATAGATTTACAGGGCATGCTGTTGTAATTATCCATCCATCCATTATCTTCCGCTTTATCCTCTTCTAGGGTCGCGGGGGGGGGGGGGCATCCAGGGGAGAACGTTCCAGGCACTGGGCAGATACACCCAGGACAGGACGCACACCGCACATCGTTGGGCATCTATATGGGGCAATTTGGAGACTGTGGGAGGAAACCGGAGAACCCGGAGGAAACCCACGTGGACACGGGGAGAACATGGAAACTCCACCCAGATGGGGATTCGTACTGGGAGTGCCTAGCACTGACAGGAGAACATGCTAAACACTAAGCCACCGTGCCGCCGCTGCTGTAATTATTCTTTCATTCTCTTATACTTGGGTCGCGGGGGGGTTCCCCATGCCCATCCAGGGGAGAACGTTTCGGGCGCTGGGCAGATACACCCAGGACAGGACGCCAATCTATCACTGGACACACACTCACTCACACACACACTCGATATGGGGCAATTTGGATAACTCAACTGACTTGATCCATGTTTTTGGACTGTGGAAGGAAACCGGAGAACCCGGAGGAAACCCACGCAGACACGGGGAGAACATGGAAACTCCACCCAGATGGGGATTCGAACCGGGAATCCCTAGAGCTGAGAGGAGAACATGCCAACCACTAAGCCACCGTGACTATACTGCTGATATATATTTGTGCAATTTAAAGCAGGCAGTTCACCTTGAATCCACCTTGGATTGTGGGAGGAAACATCCACCCATTATCTTCCGATTTATCCTCTACTAGGGTCGTGCAGGGGGGGGTTGGCGGGGGGTTTCCCATGTCCATCCAGGGTAGAACGTTTTAGGCGCTGGGCAGATACACCCAGGACAGGACGCTGATCTATCGCTGGACACACACTCACTCACACAGACACACTCTATATGGGGCAATTTGGAGAATTCAATTGACCTTGAGCCATGTTTTTGGACTGTGGGAGGAAACCAGAGAACCCGGAGGAAACCCACGTGGACACGGGGAGAACATGGAAACTCCACCCAGATGGGGATTCGAATCCCTAGCGCTGAGAGGAGAAGATGCTAAACCACTAAGCCACCGTGCTGCCCTTCATCCCATGATCTTTCGCTTAATCATATATTATGGACTAACGATACGGGGGGTTTCCCCATACCCATCCAGGGGAGAACGTTTCGGGCGCTGGGCAGATACACCCAGGACAGGACGCCAATCCAAGGCACTCACACAGACTTCCCCAGACACATACTATATAGGGGCAATTTAAAGCATCCAATTTACTAATTTTCAGACTGAGGGAGGAAAAAGGAGAACCTGGATGCCCAGCGCTGAGAGGCCAAAGTGCCACCCTTAATAAAAATGTATATATTGGACCAATTATGTGTTTATGGTTAGTTACGTAGCGTTATTAAATAGGTTAAATATGTGTTAATGGGACAAGCGAAGCACAACAGGGAACGCGTTGGAACCCTGAACGCATTCTTCATTTACTGTGACATTGTGGGCAGGAACTTGTGGTCTACCCTAATTGAACAGTGGCTCGTTTTAGAGTCAGACTGGAACACTGAGCTCCTTCATTCTAGTCTCGGGCCGTTCCTTCGCAGAACGCATTAGAACCCATCGGGGGTGTAGAAACGCTGGCAGGGGGGCTGAGAGCTAGGGGTGCGAATCTCTCAGAGTCTGGCGATTCGATTCGATTCCGATTTTTGAGGTCACGATTCGATTCACGATTCGATTTTGGATTCAGAAACGATTTTTCTCAGTTCAAATGCTCTTCAAACTTTGTTTGCATCATGTGATTGACACGAGGAAACGACGCTGTAAACCAATAAAACATTTATTTAAATCAACACTTCAGTATTGATATCAGGTATCAAATATCAGGTTCCTTCCTTCCATTTTATATTCCATCCATCCGTCTATTAACTTCCGATTTATCCTCTATTAGGGTCGCGCGGGGGGGGGGAAGGGGTTCCCCATGCCCATCCAGGGGAGAACGCTTCGGGAGCTGGGCAGATACACCCAGAACAGGGCGCCAATCTATCACTGGACACACACTCACTCACTGACACACTCTATATGGGGCAATTTGGAGAACTCACTCGAATTGATCCATGCTTTTATATTAATAGTGGGAGGAAACCGGAGAACCTGGAGGAAACCCACGTGGACACGGGGAGAACATGGAAACTCCACCCAGATTGGGATTCGAACCGGGAATCCCTAGTTCTGAGAGGAGAACATGCCAACCACTAAGCTACCGTGCCACCCCACTCCATACCATCCATCCATCATCATCTTCCTCTACTTGGGTCGTGGGGGGGTTCCCCATGCCCATCCAGGGGAGAACGTTTCGGGCGCTGGGCAGATACACCCAGGACAGGGGGCAATCTATCACTGGACACACACTCACTCACACAAACACACTCTATATGGGGCAATTTGGAGAACTCAATTGACTTGATCCATGTTTTTATATTAATAGTGGGAGGAAACCGGAGAACCCAGAGGAAACCCACGTGGACACAGAGAGGACATGGAAACTCCACCCAGATTGGGATCCGAACCTAGCGCTGAGAGGAGAACATGCCAACCACTAAGCCACCGTGCCGCTTTGTCACTCCATACCATATTTTTTAAAAATGTAGAAAATAGGCGGAGCTCCCAGTTGCAATTGAAAAGCATTGTGGGTAATGTAGTCATCAGGAAACGGTGTTCAAAAAAGAATTCGATCGGTCATTAAAGATTTCTCCGCGTATCTGTACCGCTGGACGTCAGTCAGCGCGATGATGCTGATTCTAAATATTAGTGTTTACTCCACGCAGGGCTCTTCAGAGGCAGCCGCTGGAGCGCTGACAAACTTAATAAGGCCTAATAATCTTCCCATGACTTCCACAATTTTGGAAAGTGACCTAGACCAGACGTCACTCTGTGCGCCCTCACACAAGCACTTATTCAGCGGCGGGAGTCGTGTCAGGTGAACTGCTATAAACTTTCAAACGTATTTAGTTGGAATGCAGTGGTCAGCCAACCATCTCTCAGCGCTGGGGATCCAGGTTCTCACCCCCAGGACCTGGGTGAAGTTTCGGTGTGTCCACTGGCTGCTCTAAATTGCCCCTGTCCATCAATCCATTATCTTCCGCTTTATCCTCTATTAGGGTCGCGGGGGGAAGGGGGGGGGGTTGGTTCCCCATGTCCATCCAGGGGAGAACGTTTCGGGCGCTGGGCAGATACATCCAGGACAGGGCGCCAATCTATTACTGGGCACACACTCACTCACACAAACACTCTCTAGAATTCAATTGAATGACTTGTTCCATGTTTTTTGGACGGGTCTGTGTGAGTGTTCTCTGGGTTCTCCGGTTTCCTCCCACAGTCCAAAAACATGGATTCAAGGTAAATTGGCTGCTCTCGATTGCCCCATCTAAATTGCCCCCATATAATGTGTGTCTGTGCGATTGAGTGTGTTTAGCACCCTGTCCTAACCCTAACCCTAACCCCTAAAACAACATCCACTGGATGCCCCCCCGCCCCCCTTAGTAATCCTAGTAGAGGATTAAGCAGAATTTTAAAAAGTCCTAATTGCCCCATCTAAATTATTCATTCATTCATTCATTATCTCCCACTTATCCTCTAATAGGGTCGCGGTGGGGTTCCCCATGCCCATCCAGGGGACAACGTCTCAGGCGCTGGGCAGATAGACCCAGGAAAGGGCGCCAATCCATCGCTGGGCACACACTCACTCACACAGACACACTCTATAGGGGGCAATTTGGAGAATTAAATTGACTTGATCCATGTTTTTGGACTGTGGGAGGAAACCGGAGAACCCAGAGGAAACCCACGCAGACACGGGGAGAACATGAAAACTCCACCCAGATGGGGATTCGAACCGGGAATCCCTAGCGCTGAGAGGAGAACATGCCAACCACTAAGCCCCCGTGCCCATCTAAATTAATGAAATAAAATTAGTGTGTGTCTGTGTGCGTGAGTGTGCGCACTGTCCTGGGTGTATCTGCCCAGCGGCTGAAATGTTCTTCCCTGGGTGGGCATGTGGAAACCCACCCCGCTGGATGGGCATGTGGAACCCCCCCCCCCTAATACCATATGCTAGAACCTTGATCTAGATTACCGATTGTCTAAATACCTGAGCACATACTAATTTAATGATTCACTAATCCTGGTGTTCCTTGAACATCGGCGGGACTAACATAGTGAACATACTGTGTGACACACACACACACACACACACACACACACACACACACACACACACACACACACACACACACACAAAGGCTGCCACACTGAATGTTAGGTTACAATGTTCCGTCCCTGGACTTTGGCCAGAAGTGTGCTGAAACAGTGTGTTATGTTGTGGTTCGAACAGGAGGCCACGGTACACCCCCCTGACGCCGCGTACGAGGCGTGGGGGGAACCCACTAGCCCCCCACACCCCCCCCCCCTCACCTTCACCCCAAAGATCTGCGCATACCATCCGGTTGTAATGGTGTTTATACGCTCCGCACATGTTCCGAAGCCCCGGGTCACCGGATCTGTCCCGTTTGGACCTGCCTGACCTTAGCTTTCGTTTCCGAGCGCTGGAACACGGAGCGTGGTCACGCCGTTGCCGCTTCACCCGATTGGCTGACGGGGTAAACAAGGGCCCGTGTTTGCTAAACAAAATGCGCCTGCGAGTCAGTGACCTCGGAGTTGGATCGCACTACATGACGTACTGTACCAGTTTCTTGGAAACGCCTGACGCAGCAAAGCGAGCACTATTTGGACGCTTTAAAGATACGCGGCACCGACGACGGCTTGCGTTGCATCCAGGAATCCCTGAGCGCCACGTTCCTGGAATGGAGTACAGACGAGCACAGGCGTTCAGGAAGGTGCTGACAGGTCGTCCTTCGCTTCCCCACTATGATTCCGGGGGGCGCTCGGCGCTCGTCCATTATTCCCTTTTCCCGTCCCGTCTCATGAGGTTTGTTTAGTCTGGAGAAGCAGCATGAAGACACTCCCAATTTTTCGCCCCTCTGATGAAAAGTAAACACCGTGCAGCAGATATGAAACCGAACTCACTCACCGACAATATGGTACCAATTTATTGGGCGGCGCGGTGGCGTAGTGGTTAACACGTCCGCCTCTCAGCTCTGAGGATCCAGGTTCGAACCCCGATCTGGGTGGAGTTTCCTTCTTCTCCCCGTGTCCATCTGGGTTCTCTCCCACAGTTCAAAAACATGGATTTAAGGTGAATTGGCTGTTCGAAAGTGTGTGAGTAAGAACATACAGGGGTCCATCATCCACCACCCTAATAATACCCCCTCTGTGGGGGTCCTGATCATTGGAGAACATACTAAAGGGGACTAACAGAGTATGTAGAGGAACAGATGGACTACAGAATGGAACTGTAGAACTACAAAATCTATCTATTGGAAGGAACTATTATCCTCTACTAGGGTTGGGGGGGGTTCCACATGCCCATCCAGGGGAGAACGTTTGGGGTGCTGGGCAGATACACCCAGGACAGGGCGCCAATCTATCGCTGGACATACACTCACTCACACACACACTCTATATAAGGCAATTTGGAGCATTTAATTGACTTGATCTGTGTTTTTGGACTGTGGGAGGAAACCGGAGAACCCAGAGGAAACCCACGTGGACACGGGGAGAACATGGAAACTCCACCCAGTTTGGGATTCGAACCGGGAATCCCTAGTGCTGAGAGGAGAACATGCTAAACACAAGTCTAAGGTGAATTGGCTGTTCTAAATTGCCGCTATAAGTGTGTGGGTGAATAATCCAGGCACTTGGCAGAGGAGAACGTTCCGGGCAGTGGGCGCTGGGCAGATACACCCAGGACAGGACGCCAATCTATCACTAGACACACACTCACTCACACAAACACACACACAAAAATTCAATTGACTTGATCCATGTTTTTGGACTGTGGGAGGAAATCAGAGAACCCGGAGGAAACCCACGCAGACACGGGGAGAACATGGAAACTCCACCCAGATGGGGATTCGAACCGGGAATCCCTAACGCTGAGAGGAGAACATGCCAACCACTAAGCCACCGTGCCACCCATTCAGAAATATACTAAATTTAATAACCTGTGGAGGAAAAACTAACAATAACAGAGCGCCGTAATCGCTGCCGACGACAAAATTTGCCAAATAACAGCATCATCCGCAGCAATTTATAAAAGTCATATCGATCAGCCGCGGCACGCCGGTTGGAAAAGCAAATAAGAGCGCGGCGTTTAACCAAGTGCCAGGAGGCCGACTCGGTCTGTCACCAGGATGTCTGTTGTCTCTCTGCGGGTTGTCTGTTAGAACCCTGTTTACTGACTTGGCCGGGCTTCCACTGAAAGGCCGCCCTCGACTCCCTGACAGGTGCCGCCGCCGCGTTTGCGATCGGGGCGGACGGATTCCTGCGGAACGTAACCTTACGCAACCCGAAAAAAGGTGTCACCTCATGTGAACCAGACACTTGGGGCCTGCGGCTTCGAGAGAGCCACACAAAAGGAACTGTCAGCTAGAACAAGAGAACCACTCGACGGTTAATCATGGGTGTCTGCGCCTCCTCTGATGTTTGGCCGTTTATGCCGAGTCATGTTTACAACGCTGCGGGACGCCAACGAGCGGAAAACAAAATGCGGGATCCCTCGCCGGCAGGTCCACCTCCTCGGTTCTACCCTCACTGTGTGTTGTTTCAGTTCTACTGATCATATAGATGGACTTTGTAGTTCTACAGTTCCATTCTGTAGTCCATCTGGTTGTCCACATACTTTGTAAGGCTGCTTTAGTATGTTCGCTGGTGATCAGGACCCCCACTGGGAGGTATTAGGGTGGTGGATGATTCCCATGTTCCATGGTGTGTGTTGTGCTGGGACGAGTGGATCAGACACAGCAGTGCTGCTGGACAGAGAACAGTCCACCAATCAGAACATACAGGGGTCTGATACACTCATACCATCATCCACCACCCTAATAAAACCTGCTCTGTGGGGGTCCTGATAATCAGAGAACATACTAAAGCGAACTAAGAGTATTTAAAGAACGTACCAGTCAAATGTTTGGACACGCCTCCTCCTTTTCCATCATCTATTTTCTCACCACTGATCATATAGATGGACCTCGTAGTTCTACAGTTCCATTCTGTGGTCCATCTGGTTGTCTACATACTTTGTTAGTCCGCTTTAGTATGTTCTCTGATGATCAGGACCCCCATTAGGAGGTATTAGGGTGGTGGATGATTCCCATGATGCATGGTGTGTGTTGTGCTGGGACGAGTGGATCAGACACAGCAGTGCTGCTGGACAGAGAACAGTCCACCAATCAGAACAGGTGTCTGATCCACTCGTACCATCATCCACCACCCTAATAATACCTGCTCTGTGGGGGTCCTGATCATCAGAGAACATACTAAAGCGGACCAACAGAGTATGTAGAGACACAGATGGACTACAGAATAGAACGGTAGAACTACAAAGTCCATCCATATGATCAGTGGAGACACAATGGGCTGTATCTAATAAAATAGCCGGTGTGTGTGAGTGTGTGTGAGTGTGTGTGTGTGTGTGTGTGTGTGTGTTCCCTTTAACCGAATGCCTCGATTACTACAACATTTGCCGTACTTACTCTTTAGGACCCTGCAGAGGTTTATATACTCTGTGCAAGTGATCTTCAGAGAGTGGTCAACCGCGCACCCGCAGCTTGATTTTACGCTGTGTCAGCTTGTCTTTGCAATCGTGACATCGAAGTGATTCATGGGTCACTCACCGTTCCTTTTAAGGGCAACGGCGAACAAAGCAAAGCGAGCCAAGTGGCTCTGGACCATCATAGAACAGGACTAATTTGGGTGGTGGATTGTTTATTGTCGGTTCTGCAGTGACACTGATGTGGTGAGGGGGTTCTAGTGCAGCATTTAAACACCTCAGTGACACTGCTGGGATAGGACTAATGCCCCCACCAAATAACCCCTGCTCTGTGGTGGTTCTATTGGGGTTCTGACCATTAGAACAGAGTAAAGGGGACGTACACAGTATGTACTGTAGAACAAACAGATGGACTACAGTCTGGAACTGGAGAACTACAAAGTCCATCTTAATGGTATACAATAAGTGGAGCAAAAGGGGGCGTGGCCAAACCTTTGACAGGTACTGTAGATTCACATTGTAGTTTTACTTTGTTCTGTTCGTCCCCTGTTGGTTCTCTGGTCTCTATTGGTCAGGTGTAGTTTGGGTGGTGGATTGTTGATTGTCAGTTCTGCAGTGACACTGATGTGGTGAGGGGGTTCTAGTGCAGCAGTGCTGCTGAAGTTTCATTGGCCCAAATCGGTACCCTGTCCAGTGTCCGAAACGTTGTTGAGGAACCCCTCCCCCTGCTTCCCTCACATTTTTGTTCATATACTGTTGACATCACACAATTAAAAGCAGCTTGAACTTCACTCTAATGTAAATTCAAGGGGCACGGTGGCTTAGTGGTTGGCATGTTCTCCTTTCAGCGCTAGTGATTCCCGGTTCGAATCCCAATCTGGATGAAGTTTCCATGTTCTTCCCGTGTCCGCGTGGGTTTCCTCCAGGTTCTCCGGTTTCCTCCCACAGTCCAAAAAACATGGATCAAGGTCAATTAAATTGCCCCATAGAGAGTGTGTGTGTGTGAGTGATTGTGTGCCCAGCGATAGATTGGCGCCCTGTCCTGGGTGTATCTGCCCAGCACCCCAAACGTTCTCCCCTGGATGGGCATGGGGGGGCAAGGGGAACCCCCCATGACCCTAGAAGAGGACTAAGCAGAAGATAACAGATGGATGAATGTTCAGAACCCGATGTCAATATTAATCAGCGATTCGGTGTAAATTTCAGTCTCAGATTCAGCACCAGGACACGAACGGGGATGTACTAAACAAAAAGACCGATCGATTCCCAGCGCTAATGATTGGCCATGTGCCGCCTCAAATATTTGCACTAGCTGAGTGAAGTCTGCGTCACATAGAAGTCCCAGAAAGGGGACAGGTACAGGGTCTGTTTGAGTAAAAACACAAAACTAGGGCTGTTTTTTACCCCTTGTTACCCTTTTGGCCCTTCGAACAGATCACCAGGCTTGTACCGAAGATCCGAGCGGGAGCCTGACGGCGGGGCTCGGCTCCAAATGAGTTTCCATTAAGCCGAACATAGTCGACAAACTAATTGACAGTACTTTTTGTTATTTTCGCGATCCCTACCAGCTACCAGCTACCATAGCGGATTCTTCGCCGACGTTAAAAGGCTGAGGACGGTTTGACGGGCGAGAGCCGGCTGACTCACTCCTCTCCTGCTGCAGGAGGACGGCTCACTGAATACAACCCATTAACTATCAGTACTATTCACTTAGCGCTGGTATATTTAGGGGCAGTAAACACGGCTTTTTTAGGGGGGTGAAAAAAGAATAAGAAAAGTTTGTTTCCAGTGGGGCGGCACGGTGGCTTCGCCTCTCAGCACTAGAGATTCCCAGTTCAAATCCCAACCTGGGTGCAGTCTCCATGTTCTCCCCGTGTCCGCGTGGGTTTCCTCCGGGTTCTCCGGTTTCCTCCCACAGTCCAAAAACATGGATCAAGTCAATTGAATTTCCCAAATTGCCCCATATAGAGTGTGTCTGTGTAAGTGAGTGTGTGCCCAGTGATGGATTGGCATCCTGTCCTGGGTGTCCCCAGCGCCCAAAACGTTCTTCCCTGGATGCGCATCAGGAACTACACCGCAACCCTAATAGGGGATAATGCGGAAGATAATGGATGGATGGATGTTTCTGATGTCACCAAAAGTACGTCTACTAAGGTGGGGGGGGGGGGTTCCCCATGCCCATCCAGGGGAGAACGTCTCAGGCGCTAAGCAGATAGACCCAGGACAGGACGCCAATCTATCACTGGACACACACTCACTCACACAAACACACTCTATATGGGGCAATTTGGAAAATTTTATTGATTTAAGCCCTGTTTTTGGACTGTGGGAGGAAACCGGAGAACCTGGAGGAAACCCATGCAGACACAGGGAGAACATGGAAACTCCACCCGGATTGGGATTCGAACCGGGAATCCGATCCGACCTTCCAAATGGACGGCTCCACAATCTCACCATCCGATTCGGTTCGTGACTTTGGTTTCACAATTAACTCCCATCCTAAACTCATGTAACCAAAATGGCCCGAACATCAGGAAGATCAGACCTTTCTTGACTGAACATGCTACTCAGCTGTTAGTCCAAGCCTTCAGCCTATCCCGGCTTGATTATCGTAATGCGTTGCTTGCCGGTCTCCCGGCTTCCACAATCAGACCTCTACAACTGATTCAGAACTCTGCAGCCCGACTTGTGTTCCAACAACTCAAGAACTCATGTGACTTCACCTCACCTCTCTCTCCATTGGTTCCTGTAGCTGCTGCATTCAGTAAAAGGCACTGACTCGGACCTACAGGACAACCTCTGGATCTGGCCCCTCTTACCTTCACTCTATAATTTCCAATATACACTCAGACTCGTTCACTACGTTCTAGTGATGATTGCCGTCTGGTGGTTCCACCTCACCGAGGAGCTGATTCTCACTCCGTGGTGTTCACCACTGCAAAATGGTGGAACCATCTTCCCAACTCTGTCCATAAGGCGGAGTCACTTAGCATCTTTGGGTAACATCGCAAAACACATCTCAAGCATCTCAACCAGCCCAAGAACTCATGTGACTCCACCTCTCCTCTCTCTCCATTGGTTCCTGTAGCTGCTGCATTCAATACAAGGCACTGACTATGATCTACAGGACCATTTCTGGATCTGCCCCCTCTTACCTTCACTCTATATTTCCAAAATACACTCCGACTCGTTCACTACGTTCTAGTGATGATTGCCGTCTGGTGGTTCCACCTCACCGAGGAGCTGATTCTCACTCTGTGGTGTTCACCACTGCAAAATGGTGGAACCATCTACCCAACTCTATCGGTAAGGCCGAGTCACATAAAACTACTGAAGACGCATCTTTTTAACAAATACCTGTTGCAGAAAAAAATAACAATAATAATAAAAAATAAATAAAGTGCAGGATCAGATAGCTGGTTTTCTCCGTAACTTCTGACTTGTGACGTTCTCATTTGGAAGTCGCTTTGGATAAAAGCATCTGCTGAACGACTAAATGTAAGAAAAACAAAGCAGCGGTCCAATTCCAGAAATGGACGAGCATAATTTATTCTGCTTATGTGGGAGCTTCATCACGGTCTGTGTTTTTTTTTTCTTTTTAAACCACGGCATCCTGATTAAGGTTCAATAACGGGCTGATTAAGCTGATTAGATGGTTGTTCTTAAAAGGGGAATGATTGTATTGCTTTCTCACCCCTGCATTGTGAACACACTCCCACTTCAAACGACACAAACCATGTGCCGGGTGCAACCCCGATATGTAGTGCATAGTAAACCACTTTAAATATCTATTATTTGACACAGGCGGCATGGTGGCTTGGTGGTTAGTATGTTCTCCTCTCAGCGCTAGGGATTCCCGGTTCGAATCCCCATCTGGGTGGAGTTTTCATGTTCTCCCCATGTCTGCGTGGGTTTCCTCCGGGTTCTCCGGTTTCCTCCCACAGTCCAAAAACATGGATCAAGTGAATTGAGTTCTCAAAAAAATTGCCCCATATAGAGTGTGTCTGTGTGAGTGAGTGTGTGCCCATCGATGGATTGGTGTCCTGTCCTGGGTCTATCTGCACAGCCCCCGAGACGTTCTCCCCTGGATGGGCATGGGGAACCCCCCACGATCTTCTGCTTTATCCTATGTTAGGGTCACGGGGGGTTCCCCATGCCCATCCAGGGTAGAACGTTTCGGGCCCTGGGCAGATACACCCAGGACAGGGCACCAATCTATCGCTGGGCAACATATATTCCACAGGGCATACTTCCTGCCCATTACATCAGTTCCACTGATCATATAGATGGACTTTGTAGTTCTACAGTTCCATTCTGTAGTCCATCTGTTCCTCTACATACTTTGTTAGTTCCTCTAGTATGTTTTCTGATTATCAGCACCCCCACAGAGCAGGTGTTATTGGGGTGGTGAATTTGATTGACCTTGATCCATGTTTTTGGATTATGGGAGGAAACCCATGCAGACACAGTGAGAACATGGAAACTCCACCCAGACTGGGATTCAAACCGGGAATCCCTGGCGCTAATTGCCCTTATCTAGTGTGTGTGAGTAAATTGCAATAGATTAGCGCCCTGTCCTGGATGTATCCATCACTCGAAACACCCTTCCCCAGCTGGGCATGGGGAACCCCCCCCCCCCATCGCGCCCCCAGTAGAGAATTAAGTGGAAAATAATGAGATACGATAAATATAGCTACATAACGAGCTACAGCCAGTGAATACCTGCAAATTATTTTTTTTATTGCATCTAAATACTTCTGCAAGCCTGTACTCAAGTTAACCCATGTTCACTGGATAAAGTTAACCCGAGCGCTCATGTGGTTCGAGGCAGTTCAGTCTCGACGTGGAGATCAAATGGTGTCGACGCAGCCAGCGCAGCCACAAGGCTCTCACCCTGGGAGGTTTGACATTAAAGCAGTGTGGGTTACTTTGTAAAACGAATCCTGTTACACTCTGGACTCCGGGTTAACTGGAACCAGTTCAGAGTTCCTCTCCGCTCCATGAATCAACAATTGAGCTCGATAAAGCCACGAAAGCTTAAGTAACAGCGGAGGTGGGCTTAAAACGCACATCTGTCGGAGTCTCGTTCGCCGGTGCTGGGACGCTTTCCCCTTTCCTCTGTCGGAGGCCCACTTCGCTTTGAACGTCAGGTGACGGGTGTGTGCGCCGTGCTGTTTTAAACTTTCCTCCAATGCATCCTACGAGATAACAAGTGTCCCTGACAGTGAGAGCGCAGTAGGATATTCAAGAATAAACAATAGAATGCCTTTGCGGCGTTCCCACACAATCACCTTAGAGCAACCACACACGCTGGAAAGCACTCGCGTGCAAGCCAATGAAAACACAGGATTCCATCTATAGAGGTGTCGGGCTTCATATGAGCTCCCATCGGGAAAAAAATCACAATGTTTAGTTAGAATTCAACTTTACAGTGAGTTTCCAGACAGCATGAGTACCGATCATAACATCAATATGGACACGCTTTATCCTCTACCAGGGTCGTGTGGGGGGGTCCCCATGCCCATCCAGAGGAGAATGTTTCAGGCGCTGGGCAGATTCACCCAGGACAGGACGCCAATCTATCACTGGACACACACTCACTCACACAGACACACTCCATATGGGGCAATTTGGAGTATTCACTTGACCTTGAGCCATGTTTTTAGACTGTGGGAGGAAACCATAGAACCCAGAGGAAACCCACGCGGACACAGGGAGAACATGGAAACTCCACCCAGATGGGGATTTGAACCGGGAATCCCTAGTGCTGAGAGGAGAACATGCTAACCACTAAGCCACCGTGCCACCTAATGTGTTAGTCCATATAGGGTATTTAGTTGTATACATCACTTAGAGGGGGTGTAGTGGTCAGCACGTCTGCCTCTCAGCGCTTTGGATCCAGGTTCGAATGCCAAATTGGGTGGAGTCTCTATGTTCATATGCTTGAATTGGCTGCTCTAAATTGCCCCTATATAGTGTATGGGATGTTTGCTTGGCATTTTATTATTGTCACTTTAAACCTAATAATACAGATTTGACTTGTGGCTCTTTATTTGCAGCCAGACGAAGGCTGCAAATAAAGGCTTGATTCGCTAAACCTGCCACGGTGGCTTACTGGTTGGCATGTTCTCCTCTTAGCACTAGGGATTCCCGTTTTGATTCAAGTCAATTAAGTTCTCCAAATTGCCCCATATAGAGTGTTTGTGTGAGTGAGTGTGTGTCCAGTGATAGATTGGCGTCCTGTCCTGGGTCTATCTGCCCAGCGCCCGAAACGTTCTCCAATGGATGAACATGGCGACCCCCCCTCCCCCAGCGACCTGCATTGTTTTTATTCATTATTGCACATAATCCTCTGCTATTAGGGTCGCGGGGGAGTATGCCCGTCCAGGGAAGAACGTTTCGGACACTGGGCAGATACACCCAGACCAAGGTGCCAATCCGTCACAGGGCACACACTTACTCACACAGACACACTCTATATGGGGCAATTTGAAGGATTCAATTGATGTTTTTGGACTGTGGGAGGAAACCGGAGAACCCGGAGGAAACCCACGTGGACACGGGGAGAACATGGAAACTCCACCCAGATTGGGATTCGACCTGGAATCCCTAGCACATAATCCGAATAATCATAATAATAAGAAAATCTAAATCTGTAATCCTCTCATCCTTATATGGAAGTTCTTAAATAAATAAAAACAACAATGTCAGCCTATCAGTGTTTGGAAACATCCAACCCAATCCCGATCCACCCTTCTCACCACAACAGCGACCAGAAGTACGTCTGGTGGAGATTTACCATCGACGAGCTATTAATACTCAGTGCTGATGGGTTCTTTTTCAGTATAAAGGTGTGGACCACACTTCCATTTGTTATGACCACAAGCAGCCCACAAGCAGCAGGGCTGACGAAAAGCCTCCGGGGTAGTTAGACATAAACATTAGACGCCACATTATACCCCACATGACAAAAAGGACTTTGTTTCTGGAATGCTGCTGCTGCGAAGAAAAAATAAACCTAACTAAATAAATAGAGAGGACGCTAATGATGATGACGCCAGTGACTTGTGAGGATGGAATGAGCCTCATTTAGTTCAATCTCATCATTCTGTAAAGTCCTTGAACAACGAGTCCTGACATATGGTTGAGGTTAATCCCGTCTAACTACTGGGGGGGGGGGGTAGGAAATGAACCAAACGTAAAGCGTTTGTGCCAATCGCAGCAAATAGGACTACTTTCCTAAACTGAAAATGAAACTACATACTTTGCATCCCTAATCGGGGCTAATAGGGAATTCGGGAAACTGGATTAACACTGTGGAAGGCGCCAGGATTCAGGTGAGCGATGTGAGGCGCACTCCAGCATGACTAACGTGCCCTCTCGGCAAGCGCTAAGCCCGTGAAGCGCCCTCACAATCACGCAAAGCCGGAGGAATGCCGAGACAATGCGCCGGCCTCGGCGGGTGGAACCCAGGTTCGGGCCGCATGTGCAGTCTTTCATGTAAACATACCTGGCGTGCATGCGCCGCAGCCTCGCCGACGCATGCGTCAGCCGTCGGTTATTAATAGTCTGTAGTAGGACGGGTTACTACACCTAACAACGTAACTTCGGCCTCCGTCTCACTAGGTGGTTTCCATGGATTTCCTCGCCACTGTTTTCTTGTTTCTCGGGTTGTCAGGTGCCACCGGGTGTGCGGGCAACATGACAAAGCATGACGTGGTGAGGATCCGTACGCGTTCCAACCGAAATGTTTTCGCTCACTAACACAATGACACATAAAACATACACTCAATCGCACATACTAAACACGTACAGGCGCCTCATGCCTCATTTTACTTGGAATCTCATATGACGTCGGGAGCTATTGTTACATTTACGCAGTAAATCCACCACTAAATAAATACCTCTACTAATTGTAATGGGGGGCGGCACGGTGGCTTAGTGGTTGACACGTTCGCCTCTCAGCGCTAGGGATTTTCGGTTCGAATCCCCATCTGGGTGGAGTTTCCATGTTCTCGCGGTGGGTTTCCTCCGGGTTCTCCGGTTTCCTCCCACAGTCCAAAAACATGGATCAAGTTAATTGAGTTCTCCAAATTGCCCCATATAGAGTGTGCGTGTATGTGTGTGAGTGAGTGGCGCCCTGTGTATGTGGGTGTATCTGCCCAGCGCCCAAAATGTTCTCCCCTGGATGGGCATGGGGAACCCCCCCTCCCGCGACCATAATAGAGGATAAAGTGGAAGATAATGGATGGATGGATGGATGGAATTGCAATTGGACGACCTTCTATTTATTCATTCATTATTTTCCGCTTTATCCTCTATTAGGGTCGCGGTGGGGTTCCCCATGCCCACCCAGGGGAGAGCGTTTCGGGCGCTGGGGAGATACACCCAGGACAGGGTGCCAATCTATCACTGGGCACACACTCACTCACACAAACACACTCTATATGGGGCAATTTGGAGAACTCAATTGACTTGATTTATGTTTTTGGACTGTGCGAGGAAATCGGAGAACCTGGAGGAAACCCACGCAGACACAGGGAGAACATGGAAACCCAGATTGGGATTCGAACCGGGAATCCCCAGCACTGAGAGGCGAACGTGCCAACCACTAAGCCACTGTGCCGCCAGGACGACGTTCTAGTTTAGTGGATATCCATCATCTTATAGAACTAATAGAACCTACCAATGAAATTGCTGTTTACAGAAGCAATACAGTGCCCCCCCACCCCCCGCAACACACACACACACACACACACACACACACACTTTCCCCAATCCTAACCAAACCTCTTTACGACAGCCATAATAACTTAATGCGCCCTTGAAAAGAAACCCGAGGTTCCCTTTGAAAGCAGACACCATTCATTTACAGGCCATATCTTTTCAGTACTGCTTTGTAGGAGGGGAAATTCGAATCGCGCACGGTCTGGACGACAAACCAAGGCAAACGGCACCTGGAGGGTTAAGGGATGAACTCATCACATCGTCAGCGGTTAAAATAACCTCATGTTCACACTACCTGCCAGACCTTTAATAACCTGTGTATAAAGATAACAATAAAACCAAAACACCATGTCCTACAACCTCATGGAAGAGTTTCCCTTGACACTTTGGCCACTATTTTGGTAGGTTTGGTCAGGACTGATGGACGCCTATCTGAGTAGCAGGACTTCAGAGAGGTGGTTTCCAAACCTTGCATGTCAGAACAAGCTGCTCATGTGATCAGCAGATTTTGATTAGAAAATATAATGTTATTTGTGGGCGGCACGGTGGCGTTCGAATCCCAATCTGGGTGGAGTCTCCATGTTCTCCCCTTGTCCGCGTGGGTTTCCTCTGGGTTCTCTGGTTTCCTCCCACAGTCCAAAAACATGGATCAAGGTCAATTGAACGCTCCAAATTGCCCCATACAGAGAGTGTGTTTGTGTGAGTGAGTGTGTGCCCAGCCATAGATAGGCGTCCTGTCCTGGGTCTATCTACCCAGCACCCGAAACGTTCTCCCCTGGATGGGCATGGGGAACCCCCCCACCCCCACAACCCTAGGATAAAGCAGAAGATAATGGATGAACCCCATATATAGTGTGTTTGTGTGAGTGAGTGTGTGCCCAGCGACAGATTGGCGCCCCGTCCTGGGTGTATCTACGCAGCACCCGAAACGTTCTCCCCTGGATGGGCATGGGAAACACCCCCCCCCCCCATGACCGTAGTAGAGGATAAAGCAGAAGATAATGGATGGACCCCATATAGAGTGTGTCTGTGTAATTGAGTGTGTGCCCAGCGACAGATTGGCGCCCTGTCCTGGGTGTATCTACCCAGTGCCCGAAACATTCTCCCCTGGATGGGCTTATGGAACCCCAAATGACCCTAATAGAGGATAAAGCGGAAGATAAAGGATGGATGGATTGTGTGTGTGTGTGTGTGTGAGTGCCCAGCGATAGATGGGCACCCTGTCCTGGGTGTATCTACCCAGCGCCCGAAACGTTCTCCCCTGGATGGGCATGGGGCGACCCTAATAGAGGATAAAGCAGACGACAATGGATGGACCCAATATAGAGTGAGTCTGTGTGAGTGAGTGTGTGTCCAGTGATAGATTGACCCCCCCACCCCCCACCCCCCCAGACCCTAGTAGAAGATAAAGTAGAAGATAATGGATGGATGGATGGATGGATGGACAGTGTGTGTGCCCCTGGATGGGCATCTTGAGGAACCTGGTAACTTGGTGTGGACCTCCTCGAGCACTGATTTCTGAGTTGTATCCCGCGTAAGCCTACCTTCCATCCGGCGGAGCTGTTACTGTCTCCCTTGTCCTTGAAGTAGGGGACGCTCTTCACCATCCAGTCGTAGATCTGGGAGAGGGTCAGCCGCTTCTCGGGCGAGCTCTCGATGGCCTTGGTGATGAGGTCCGCGTAGGACATGTTGCCCCAGGCGTTGCGCCGGGCAGAGCCGCTCTTCCTCTGGGCCGCCGCCGACGTGGAGGACGAAAGTAACGGCACCTGTTGCTGCTGCTGCTGAGGAGGAGGAGGAGGAGGAGGAGGAGGAACCGGGGCGCTGGACATGTGCGCCCGCTGCTGCTGCTGCTGCTGCTGGTGGTGCCCGCAGTTGTCCTGGCACTGGAACTCTGGACACAGAACGGGCGGCTTGTCGTCAACATAGTCCTCGGTTTCCTCCAACAGGCTGAGGCTGGTGAGGAAGTCCGCGGTGCCGCCGGGCTCGTGTTTGACCGATGGAGCCGGGGACGACGTGCTCGAGTCGGCCGGGTTGGGGAACTCGGGTCGGGGCAGCGGCCAAGTGCAGGATCGGGGCCGCGGCAGGGGCTCGAAATCCGGGTCGATGTCGACCAGCTGTTGCTGTTGATGCTGGGCCGTGTCCGCCATTCCGCCTCCGCTTTCCCGCCTCACATAGAGTTCGAATACGGGCTGAACTCCGGGATGACGGATCCGGGCAAAGAGAAGGGGAAAAAAACACGCGATCGAAGCGCAACCTACATTTAAAAACTGGTCGGAATGTTAAATCTAGGCGGGGTTTCCCCGAGGAGAGCGAGAAACGCGCCTGACATCGAAGCTCGGCCGTCTGGTTGGGAAGTTGCTGAAGTTTCGGTGATCCGACCTCCGGTATTCCGCTGTCTCCGCTCCTGTCACTGTGCGAGTCGGGGTGCGCGCGGGGGTGAGTACTGGAAGCGGCGTTACCGCGGCTCGTCGCTCATTGGCTAGCCCGCGACGCCCACGCGTGATTGACAGCGGGAGTCTACAAATCACAGAGCAGCGATCAAAGTGAAAGAGCGCCACTCTTCCCTCCTCCAGCGGTAGTAAACACCACTATGCAGGACAAAGCGGCAATAATTAGGCTGCTTAAAGTGCCTTTAATGTTTGTTTTGCTCCTGAAACCCAAGTTAAGGGTCATTATAAAGCAAGTTTAATATGATATATAAACCAAATTGTAATAATATCTATAAAAGCGCATTTCTGATGAACCTAAATATGTTTTAGAAATGATACAATTTGAATAAATACAACAATTTAGACATTTTGTTTTGTTCTACATAGAACTATCCATCAATCCATCCATTATCTTCTGCTTTATCCTCTACTAGTGTCGCAGAGGGGGGAGGGTACGTTTCGGGCGCTGGGCAGATACACCTAGGACAAGACGCCAATCTATCACTGGGCAAACACTCACTTACACACACACACACACACACACA
The DNA here is from genome assembly GCA_019802435.1 of Corydoras maculifer. Lineage (NCBI taxonomy): Eukaryota > Metazoa > Chordata > Actinopteri > Siluriformes > Callichthyidae > Corydoras > Corydoras maculifer. The sequence continues at coordinate 267,999 of JAFMOD010001027.1, read as the reverse complement.
CACACACACACACACACACTCTCTATATGGGGCAATTTGGAGAACTCAATTGACCTTGATCCATGTTTGGGAAGAACAGGGTGCGGTATCTCAGTGGTTAAGGTGTTGAGCTATCAATCTGAAGGTTGGGGGTTCAAATCCCAGGTCTGCTGAAGTTACCAGTGTGGGTCCTTGAGCAAGACCCTTAACCCTCATTGCTCCAGGGATGTTGTGATGAACCCTGTGTTCACCTTTAAGTCACTTTGGATAAAAGTGTCTGTTAAACGACCAAATGTAATGTAAATGTAACATGGAAACTCCACCCAGATTGGGATTTAAGCACTCTGAGAGGAGAACATGCTAAACACTAAGCCACTGTGCCGCTCTACATAGAACTATAGAGACATAATTAAAGATCAAACACTCCCAGGACACTTTATTAGGTACACCTCCTTATTATATACAATTACGATGTTATTTAAATTCACTGTCTGTTTTGTTTACTTCCACTGATCATCTAGGTGGACTTTGTAGTTCTATAATTAAATTCTGTAGTCAATTTGTTTCTTTGCATACTTTGATAGTCACATTATAGTATGTTCTCCAATGACCCGGACCACCACAGTTAAGGTATCAAGGTGGTGGATGGTTTTCAGTACTGTAGTGATCAGACCCAGACCCAGCAGTGCTGCTGGACAGAGAACAGTCCACCAATCAGAACATCCAGGTGTCTGATTCACTCGTACCATCATCCACCACCCTAATAGTACCCCTCTGTGGAGGGTCCTGATCATCAGAGAACATACTAAAGCGAACCAACAAAGTATGTAGAGAAACAGATGGACTACAGAATGGAACTGTAGAACTACAAAGTCCATCTATATGGTAATTCCCATACTGTATATCAAAGGAATATTTTTATTAATGAAGTATGTCCTCTTTAAATAACATAATGTTTTCACCAGTACAGTTACCAGTATGTTATGTTTTCATTCGTACTTATTATATGTTTATAATCACAAGTCATTTTGTATTTATTTTTAGGTCGCGGGTTTTATCATTTTTATTGGATTTTATTTGAATGATGTGACCAGATAAGCCATTATTACTGTTAAACTGAAGAAGGTTTTGTTACTTATGTACATTTGACCCAGAAAAGAAAAAAACAGCATTTCTATTATATTTATGTCTGTGATTCATGTCATACTACATCTTGCTCTGGCATTTGTGGCCTATGACAAGCTCTTTACCACATATACATCAAATGATAAAACATACTACAGAACCAGTTTGTGGTTAGATAATGAATTTAGAAACCAGATGGACTTTGCAGTTCTCCAATTCCAGTCTGTACTCAATCTATTTGTGTTCTACAGTACATACTGTGTACGTCCCCTTTACTCTGTTCTAATGATCAGAACCCTAATAGAACCACCACAGAGCAGGGGTTATTTGGTTGGTGCGTTATTTATATCCCAGCAGTTCACTGAAGTGCAGAAATTTATTTATAAGTAATTTATTTATAGAGTTTTTTTCACAATAGTACATTGTCACAAAACAGTTTTACAGTGTTATAAGCCTTTAAACCCCCAAAGAGCAAGTCGAAGCAACAGCGGCAAGAAAAAAACTCTGTAATGTTGTTGTTTTTTTAGGGAGAAACATTGGGAGGACCGAGGCTCAGTGGGGGACTCATCCTCCTTAGGCAGCCAGGCAGCATTAACAATGCTGGACAGCCATGTCGGGTGACCATATTTAACAATTGGAAAAACTATAACAATTCAAAATATTATATTAATCCAAGGGCGGCATGGTGGCCTAGTGGTTAGCATGTTCGACCTCTTAGATCTAGGGATTCCCGGTTCGATTCCCAATTTGGGTGGAGTTTCCATGTTCTCCCCGTGTCCGCGTGGGTTTCCTCCGGGTTCTCCGGTTTCCTCCCACAGTCCAAAAACATGGCTTAAGTCAATTGAGTTCTCCAAATTGCGCCATATAGAGTGTGTATGTGTGTGTGAGTGTGTACCCAGAGATAGATTGGTGGACTGTCCTGGGTCTATCTGCCCAGCGCCTGAAACGTCCCCCCCCGCCCCGCGAAACCCTAATATAGGATAAAGTGGAAGATAATGGATGGATGGATGGATGGATATTAATCCAATGGAGGCACCCAAACTACACCTGACCAATAGAGAACAGAGAACCAACAGGGGATGAACAGAACAAAGAACACAGATGGACTACAGACTGGAATTGAAGAACTACAAAGTCCGTCTATATGATAAGTGGAGGAGATAGATGATGGAGCCAGAAGGGGGCGTGTCCTAACTTTTAACTGGTACTGTATAGTCTAAGGATAAAAAAGGAAGAAAACTATGCGCTTTATTCTTTTTTTTCTTTCTAAAACTTCAAAAGGAACATCAAAATAAATAAGCTTTCCGTTTGTACCAATGTGGTTTTATGTTCATTTGTCATTAAGGCACATTGTTTTAATTTGAACAGCGTTTAGAGGAACAGCGAAGTACATGCTGGTACAAGATGATTGAAAACAAATTTTGGAAAATTCATGCCGCATTGGTTTAGGAGAAAATGTAGATTCTGTAATCCATCCATTCATTATCTTCTGCTTCATCCTCTATTAGGGTCGGGGGTGTTCCCCATGCCCATCCAGGGGAGAACGTTTCGGGCGCTGCGTAGATACACCCAGGACAGGACACCAATCTATAACTGGACACATACTTACTCTCACACACACACACTCTATATGGGGCAATTTGAAAAATTCCATTGACCTTGATCCTTGTTTTTGGACTGTGGGATGAAACCGGAGAACCCGGAGGAACCCACGCGGACACGGGGAGAACATGGAATCTCCACCCAGATTGGGATTCTAACCGGGAATCCCTAGCGCTGAGAGGAGAACATGCCAACCACTAAGCCACCGTGCCAGATTCTGTAATGTAGACTCTAAATTACTTTTATGTGTCAGTGAGTGAGTGAGTGGGTTGTCCACAGTGGTGGCGTCCGTCCCTCCCTGCCTTCTTAAGACCTCATTGTTTGTCCACTTACCATATAGATGGTCTTTGTAGTTCTACAGTTCCATTCTGTAGTCCATCTGTTCCTCTACATACCTTTTTAAGCTACCTTTACTAAGTTCTCTAATGATCAGGACCCCCATAGAGCAGGTATTATTAGGGTGGTGGATTATTATTAGGGCAATTAATCAGTAATGAGTTAAAGCTTTATAATAAAGACATCCATTTATTATCTTACGCTTAATCCTATACTAGGGTTGCGGTGGAGCTCCTCATGCCCATCCAGGGGAGAACAGGGAGGTACACCCAGAACAGGGCGACAATCCATCACTGGGCACTCACACACTGACACACAATATGAGGCAATTTAGAGCAGCCAAATGACCTTAAATCCATGTTTTTGGACTGAAAGCAAACCAGAGAACCCGAAGGAAAGACGGGGAGAACATGGAAACTTCACACAGATAGGGATTCGAACCTGTATCCCCATCACTAAGAGGCAAATGCGCTAACCACTAAACCACCATATTATAATAAAGACAAATTACACATAATGAATTGTGCGAATTATGTTGCATGTTCATTACTTAGCTCTTAAGGCAATTCGGTATTATTTATTACTTTATAATTCGGTGCTAAAGATTACATATCATAAGAATAAGATTATGTTTTCATAAATGTTCTCTGTAATGTCCCTGCACAACAAATTGAGACCTAGTTGCTGACATATGAAGTCGTCTAATTATCAAAACCAAATCCAAAACGTGTTATACAATTTATTAATTAGTATATTATCTATTATTTGTGATATAACTACTTTATTGCCAGATGGTTGGATCTAATAATCAGATTGTTTGCGTCCTTTAGAAACTCGTAATTCCATGTCTATGACTTTGCCGCCATCTAGTGGGCATTATAAAGTTTGCAACGTTCAAAAGGCAAAAGGGAAGTGTTATTAATAAAAAAAGTCAAGGTAAAATATGTGAAAATTAATATTACACAATATAGAAAAGTGAGTTGATATTATTTTAAAAATTAAAACACATTCTTAGTGTCTTAGACTTAGTGTCCTATGGGTCAAAACAGAGAGTTGGACGTGTACTTAAATCAGAATCAGAATCTGGTTTATTTGTCACATACATAGAGATACATGGTACAGCCAGCAGTGAAATTCTTTACTGACTTCTCCACAGAAAGTTAAATTTTTTAAAAGGATAAGAAAAATAGAATAGAAAAAAGATCAAATAAAAATAAAATAAAATTTAACTAACAGCACAGTGGCTTAGTGGTTAGCATGTTCTCCTCTCAGCACTAGGGATTCCTGGTTCGAATCCCCATCTGGGTGGAGTTTCCATGTTCTCCCCGTGTCTGCGTGGGTTTCCTCCGGGTTCTCCGGTTTCCTCCCACAATCCAAAAACATGGATCAAGTCAATTGAGTTCTCCAAATTGCCCCATATAGAGTGTGTGTTTGTGAGTGAGTGTGTGCCCAGCGATAGGTTGGCGCCCTGTCCTGGGTGTGTCTAATAGAGGATAGAGGATAAAGAGGAATATAATGAATGAATGAATGAAATTTAACTATTTATTTACACTGTGCAATTGGAATTATAAAAGTGGGTTGTGCTTTTTAGTGCAAATTTGGTAGTATTAGCATATAAACTCCATCCATCCATTATCTTCCGCTTTTATCCTCTATTAGGGTAGTGGGGGTTCCATCCAGGGGAGAACGTTTCGGGCGCTAGGCAGATAGGGCGCCAATCCATAGCTGGGCACTCACACACTCTATTTGGGGCAATTTTTAAGAATTCATTTGATCTTGATCCATGTTTTTTGGACTGTGGGAGGAAACCGGAGAACCTAGAGGAAACCCACGTGGACACGGGGAGAACATGGAAACTTCACCCAGATTGGGATTCGAACCAGGAATGCCTAGTGCAGAGAGGAGAACATGTTAACCACTAAGCCACCATGCCGCCTATAAACTCCTAGGTGCAAATGATTTTCTATAACAATTAGTTGATTAATTAGTTAACAATGAAACGGTAGATTTAGTTAATAAAGAAACTGTAGGATCTTTATACTACACTTAAACCTAAACTTTATAAAATATTAATGGAATTAACCATTACTATGCTGTTGTATTGCAAATAAGATAATAGCTAATAATAATGGATGGATGGATTCACTAGTACTGCACTATTATATGTACAATATCAGATAAAAGTTTGAACACCCCCCCCCCTTTAATCTCCTCCACTTATCATATAGATGGTCTTTGTAGTTCTATAATTCCAGACTGTAGTCCATCTGTGTTCTTTGTTCTGTTCGTCCCCTGTTGGTTCTCTGGTCTCTATTGGTCAGGTGTAGTTTGGGTGGTGGATTGTTGATTGTCGGTTCTGCAGTGACACTGATGTGGTGAGGGTTTTTTTAGTGTCAAGTCAAGTCAAGTCAAGTTTATTCTTACATGCATAGTTATACACAGTGAAATGCTTGTACGACCCTAGAAAAGTAGCCGAACACAGCGGCGCAATCATCAGAAATAGGCAGAAAAAGTGATACATCAGGAGAATAGGTGATTAAATACAACCCGTGTTGTACAAACTATGCTTTAATAAGCAGTGCAGTAGTCCACTAAGTTCAAGCAGGTCACAGTGTGCCAAGCTGTGTAATAACCCGTAGGGGGCGCAACTGCACTAAGCAAAGTCAACAGTAAGAAACCTGAACTAAGAAAGGGAGTTCTAACAGAAGAGAAAAACGGTGGGAACATGGAAACTCCACCCAGATGCGGATTCGAACCGGGAATCCCAAGAATTGAGAGGAGAACATGCCAACCACTAAGCCACAAATGATGACTTTTGTATTTCAAATCCATCCATCCATTATCTTCCGCTTTATCCTCTACTAGGGTCGTGCCCATCCTAGGGAAATGTGTGGGGCGCTGGGCAGATACACCCAGGACAGGGCGCCAATCTATCACTGGGCACACACTTACTCACACAGACACACTCTATATGGGGCAATTTGGAGAATTCAGTTGACCTTGATCCATGTTTTTGGACTGTGGGAGGAAACCAGAGAACCTGAAGGAAACCCACGCGGACACGGGGAGAACATGGAAACTCCACCCAGATGGGGATTCGAACCGGGAATCCCTAGTGCTGAGAGGAGAACATGCTAAACACTAAGCCACCATGCAGCTCATCTAAAAATGGTGACTTTTGTATCTCAAAACAAGAACTTCCATCCATCCATTAGCTTCCACTTTATCCTCTACTAGGGTCCCATTGCCCATCCAGAGGAGAACGTTTCGAGCGCGAGGCAGATACACCCAGGACAGGACGCCAATCTATCACTGGACACACACACTCTATATGGGGCAATTTTGGAGAATTTAATTGACCTCGATCTAGGGCGTCTCGGTAGCTTAGTGGTTAGCATGTTCTCCTCTCAGCACTAGGGATTCCTGCTTCGAATCCCCATCTGGGTGGAGTTTCCATGTTCTCCCCGTGTCCGCGTGGGTTTTCTCCGGGTTCTCCGTTTCCTCCAACAGTCCAAAAACATGGATCAAGGTAAATTAAGTGCTCCAAATTGCTCCATATTGAGTGTGTGTGTCTGTGTGAGTAAGTGTGTGCCCAGCGATAGATTGGCACCCTGTCCTGGGTGTATCTGCCCAGCGCCCGAAATGTTCTCCCCTGGATGGACATGGAGAACCCCCTGCGACCCTAATAGAGGATAAAGCGGGAGATAATGGATGAAAAATAATTGACCTTGATCCATGTTTTTGGACTGTGGGAGGAAACCGGAGAACCCGGAGGAAACCCACGCGGACACGGGGAGAACATGGAAACTTTACCCAGATGGGGATTCGAACTGGGAATCCCTAGCGCTGAGAGGAGAACATACCATCCAACCAATAAGCCACCGTGCTGCCCAAAACAAGAACTTAGTATTTAAAAACATGAGATTTTACTCGCTGGATTTGAAATTTGTTTCATTTTAGTGACAAATAAACTTGAAGGAGGCGGCACGGTGGCTTAGTGGTTAGCACATTCGCCTCTCAGCACTAGTGATTCCCAGTTCGAATCCCCATCTGGGTGGAGTTTCCATGTTCTCCCCGTGTCCGCGTGGGTTTCCTCCGGGTTCTCCCGTTTCCTCCCACAGTCCAAAAACATGGATCAAGTCAATTGAATTCTCCAAATTGCCCCATATAGAGTGTGTGTGTGAGTGAGTGTGTGCCCAGTGATGGATTGGCGCCCTGTCCTGGGTCTATCTGCCCAGCGCCCGAAATGTTCTCCCCTGGATGGGCATGGGGAACCCCACCGCGACCCTAATAGAGGATAAAGCGGGAGATAATGAATGAATGAATAAGGATGAGATTAGTGAGGGAGCATGGTGTACATGGTGTACATGGTTCGAGCCCCTGATGCACTCTGTAACCTTGAGAGAACGGTTCTCCCTCGTGGGAACGCCCTGATGAACACTTTCGCAACAAGTAACGAAGGAACAAGGTCCATTTGCGAAGTTTGCAAGAACGCAGAGGGTTCTCTAATCGTGAAGGAGAACACAGGTTCTCTGTCAGCAGCCAGAGGAACATCACTTACGGATTTAACAAAGCACCGAAGTAAGTAGGAACCATTTTTTAATTTGAAGGTCTAGGAAGAACCCGGAAACAAACCGAATGCCGAAATGCTGTTGGATTGTTTTCGGAGGTTTAAATAAAATTAATTTAGTATTAGAACCAACAGGAAGGAAGAACTGTGACGTAACGGCCCACTGACACCGACCACGGCAACGGCACCGGGGCAGTGACACGACGCCTGATGATAAGATTTGGGACAAAACCCTAAAGAAAACGTCGGCTTTTCCACCGATGTCGTCGTTTTGTGCTTTTATTCGGCATACTTTGTGGTTTTAAGTGTGTGTTTGCAAAAAACGCAGGAACGTGTCGAGCTAAGTTATCTCCAGCGTTAGCCTGGGTGGTGTCACGTGACCGCAGGCAGCCGAGGTATGCGATGTTGGGCGATTGTAAGTTTATTAAGAAGGTTGTTGTTTAAATAGTTTGGCTTTAATTATTAAAATTCGGTAATTAAACAGACGTAGTTTGTCGTGTTGATTTTAAGCCAGTCCTCTTCGGGTTCAAGTTAGATGCTGACCCCATCTTAATGATGAAAAAATGACATTGAAGGCGACACGTGGGGTTTTGCATGTTCTCCTCTGAGCGCTAAGGATTCCCGGTTCGAATCCCTGGAATGGAATCTGGGTGGAGGTTCCATGTTGTCCCCGTGTCTGCGTTGGTTTCTTCTGGGCTCCCCAGTTTCCAGTTGAAGTCTCCAAATTGCCCCATATAGAGTATGTCTGTGTGTGTGTGTGGCACGGTGGCTTAGTGGTTGGCATGTTCTCCACTCAGCGCTAGGGATTCCCGGATCGAATCCCAATCTGGGTGGAGTTTGCATGTCTTCCCCGTGTCCGCGTGGGTTTCCTCCGGGTTCTCCGGTTTCCTCCCACAGTCCAAAAACATGGATCAAGTCAAATGAATTTTCCAAATTGCCCCATATAGAGTGTGTCTGTGTGTATGTTTTGTGAGTGAGTGTGTGTGGCATGGCGGCTTAGTGGTTGGCTTGTTCTCCTCTCAGCACTAGGGATTCCCGGTTCGAATCCCAATCTGGGTGGAATTTCCAGGTTCTCCTCATGTCCGCATGGGTTTCCTCCGGGTTCTCCGGTTTCCTCCCACAGTCAAAAAACATGAATCAATACAATTGAATTCTTAAATTGCCCCATATAGAGTGTGTCTGTGTGAGTGAGTGTGTGTCCAGTGATAGCTTGGCGCCCTGTACTGGGTGTATCTGCCCAGCGCCCGAAACGTTCTCCCCTGGATTAGCATGGGGTATCTCTCTAATGGTATGTTATATGTTGATGTCAGCACTCACAGCATTAGACACTGTAATCAGGTACCGTTAGTGATGACATAGTCACTGTCCTGACTGTATCAGGTCTACACGATAGTCTAATAATACGAAGCGCTCTAATATTGTAATATTGCAAATTCTCATGTGGATATATACAAAAATGTAAAACCATAGGCATCTTAGCATTATATTGTATGAGTGAAGAAAATGATTAATGGTTAATAATAATAATAATAATAATAATAATAATAATGACAATAATGACAGGGTGGCACGGTGGCTTAGGGGTTAGCATGTTCTCCTCTCAGCGTTAGGGGTTTCCAGTTTCCATGCTCTCCCCGTGTCCGCGTGGGTGTATCTGCCCAGCGCCCGAAACGTTCTCCCCTGGATGGGCATGAGGAACCCCCCTCCTCCCCCCACGTGACCCCAATAGAGGATAAAGTGGAAGATAATGGATGGATGGATAATAATGTCAACCTACGATCTACATCTTATTGGGAGAGCTCTGAATAAAACAGAGGTGCAAGTCCATTTTAAGGAAGCTTTCTGGTATTGTGAATGTTTTTTTGCTTAGTGATGGAAAATAGTTTATTTACTAAACAGTTGAACATTTCAACCATAATGAATGATTTCTCATATTTAAGGTGATCATGTACATTTGTAATAACCACTTTTAAAATATCTTTTTTCCCTGCAGATTGTAAAAGAACAAAATCATGACACCCAATCCTGTGATTCAAGCAATTATTGACCTATCAGCTGGAGCATGTGGTACAGTATTGTAACTATTTATTGTGGATTAGTTTTAGATATGTATGGCAATACCCGAGCTTCTTCATCTACAATTTACACTTTATACATATTTTATACCTATATACCTATTTTATTAGGTACAGCTCATTGTGTCCCCACTTACCATATAGATGGACTTTGTAGTCCTACAGTTCCATTCTGTAGTTCATCTGTTCCTCTACATACTCTGTTAGTACGCTTTAGTATGTTCTCTGATAATCAGGACCCCCACAGAGCAGGTATCATTAGGTTGGTGGATGATGGTACGAGTGGATCAGACACCTGTATGTTCTGATTGGTGGACTGTTCTCTGTCCAGCAGCACTGCTGGGTCTGATCCACTCGTACCAGCACCACACACACTAACACACCTGCACCACCATGTCAGTATCACTGCAGTACATAATACCTGGGGGTATTATAATATATATATATATATATATATATATATATATATATATATATATATATATATATATATATATATATATATATATCCCCCCCCCCCCCCCCCCCCCCCCCCCCCCCCCCCCCCCCCCCCCCCCCCCCCCCCCCCCCCCCCCCCCCCCCCCCCCCCCCCCCCCCCCCCCCCCCCCCTGTATCTAAAATGTCATTAAGGATAAGATTAGTTACTTAGTCACAGTTTGCTGTGATGGTCTGGTGACCTGTACAGAGTGTTCAGTATTTCTTTTGCTTTGTGATGCTGAAAGTGACATCTGCAGCTCAGTGAGACAAATAAATAACAAAAAATTTGAATTGGCAGTTTGGAGGTTAGCACGCTGGTTTCAAAAGCAAAAAGTCCTGGTTTGGGAATTGCATGTTTACATATTTGCCTGGGTTTCCAAACATTAGTTTACTCCTAGGGCACAGATTGAGGCTAGAAGATGAATAGACTGAAGTTCTAAATGTTTGCAAATGTCTGTGTCTGCCCTGTGATGAACTTCAATTTATTACACCCTCCTCCCCAACCCTTATCAGGACAAAGTCTAATAAAATGAATAATTAATAAGGTATCTTTTTTAACAAATGGGTATTACCGGTTGTGTTATTTATTTATCAATCCTCGGCCAAGGTCGCAGACGAGAACGTTTCGGCCGCTGGGCAGATGGGCACCCACCCAGGACAGGACACCAATCAATCTGGGCATAGTTTCTCACACAGACACACTCTATATGGGGAAATTTGGAGCGTTTAATTAACCTTGGGCGGCCACGGTGGTTTAGTGGTTAGCACGTTTGTCTCTCAGCACTAGGGATTTCTGGTTCGAATCTCCATCTGGGTGGAGTTTCCATGTTCTCCCCGTGTCCGCGTGGGTTTCCTCCGGGTTCTCCAGTTTCCTCCCACAGTCCAAAAACATGGATCAAGTTCAATTCAATTCTCCAAATTTCCCCATATAGAGTGTGTTTGTGTGAGTGAGTGTGTGCCCAGTGATAGATAGGCGTCCTGTCCTGGGTGTATCTGCCCAGCGCCCAAAACGTTCTCCCCTGGATGGGCATGGGGAACCCCCCCGCGACCCTAATAGAGGATAAAGGGGAAGATAATGTATAAATGAATAATTGACCTTTTTTGCCGTTTTCGGGCGCTGGGCAGATACACCCAGGACAGGACGCAAATCTATCACTGGGCATAAACTCACTCACACACACACACACACACCGACACATACACACTCTATATTGGGCAATTTGGAGAATTCAATTGCCCTTGATCCCTGTTTTCAATTGCCCTGATCCCTGTGGGAGGAAACCGGAGAACCCGGAGGAAACCCACGCAGACACGGGGAGAACATGGAAACTCCACCCAGATGGGGATTCGAACCGGGAATCCCTAGTGCTGAGAGAAGAACATGCTAACCACTAAGCCACCGTGCTGACCCCGTAAGGGTTTCCACTCTCTCTCTCTATCTCTCTCTCTCTATATATAATGTATATATTTTGAACATAAACATGAAAACACCCTGTAAACTATTTAAACCCATGAACCTCTCTTGCCCATCATGCCCATTTACTTTGTTTCAGGTGGCATAGCATGTGTGATGTGCGGCCAGCCGTTCGACACGGCCAAGGTGAAAATGCAGACCTTTCCTGGCATGTACCGGGGCTTTGTGCAATGCTTTGTGTCCATCAGCAAACAACTGGGGCTGCGTGGCCTCTATAAAGGAACCACACCCGCTCTGATGGCGAACATCGCCGAGAACGCCGTTCTCTTCATGAGTTACGGCTTTTGTCAGGATGTCGTGCGCTTAGCACTTGGCCTGGACAGAGGAACCCAATTAAGGTGAGAATTTTTTTTTTTAAATCAGGTCTGAGGTATGATGCTCCACCTTGTTTGATGTATGCAATGCATCATGGTCTATCGGCTTCATTTTAGTGATCATGATGAATGAATCTGCAGGGTGGAGTTCCTTTGCGAATGTTCTGAACTGTGCTGATTAGATCGGAAATGTTGAATAATATTATTATAAGGGCGGCACGGTGGCTTAGTGGTTGGCATGTTCTCCTCTCAGCACTAGGGATTCCCGGTTCAAATCTCAATCTGGGTGGAGTTTCCATGTTCTCCCCGTGTCTGCGTGGGTTTTCTCCGGGTTCTCCGGTTTCCTTCCACAGTCCAAAAACATGGATCAAAGTCAATTGAATTCTCCAAATTGCCCCATATAGAGTGTGTGTGTGTGTTTGTGTGTGAGTGTGTGCCCAGCGATGGATTGGCGCCCTTTCCTGGGTGTATTTGCCCAGCGCCTGAAACGTTCTCCCCTGGATGGGCATGGGGAACCCCTAGGTGGAATACAGTTACACTTCTTTCCTGTAATTTATTCACAATGATTTATTGCTTTAATAACACGGTTGCAAACACATTATAATAAAAAAAAGATGTGATTCATAAATGCGTTTATTGATAGCAAAATTATTGATAAATTTGAATTTGAATCTAGTGCTTTTTTTAAGGTGAACGCTGATTGCTGAGTGACAGGTTTTCGGTTTATCTAACAATCAAATACTGCTATAAAGTTAAAATATCAGTATATATCAATACAGAAAATAATGTATTGTATAGCTATACCATTATCTGGCATATCGCCACAGGTTGTGAACCACTGACTTATACCATTTGAGGAACCAAATATTGACGTGCAAGTTCAAAGCAATGGATTTAATTTTTTAATAACAGCTGGGTTTGCTTTCAGTGATCTTCAGAAGGCGTGTTCTGGCTCTGTGGCTTCTATTTTCTCCTCACTGGCGCTCTGTCCCACCGAACTGGTCAAGTGTAGACTGCAGGCCATGCATGAGATGGAAGCATCGGGGAAGATTGCCAGTGGACAGAAAAGGTACTGAGGCTGACTGATACAGACATCTCATCTTCTTATCTTCTGGTTAATCCTTGGGTAGCGTGGGATGGGATGGGGTATGGGATGGGGCCTGCCCATCCAGGGGAGAGTATTTCTGTGCTTGGCAGATACACGCAGGGCAGGGCGCCAATCTATCGCAGGACACTTACTTAGCTCAAACATAAACACACGCTATATAGGATTTAGTTAGGGGCAATGTAAAGCAGCCAATTAGCCTTCAATCCATGTTTTTGGACTGTGGGAGGAAACGAGATATAGAAGATGTAGAAAACCCATGTAGACATAGGGAGAATCAGGATTCCAAACTAGATACCTAGCGTTGGGCAGATTCACCCAGGACAGGATGCCAGTCTATTGCTGGGCAATTTAGAGCAGCCAATTCACCTTGAAGCCATGTTTTTGGACTGTGGGAGAAACCTGGAGAACCAATTGAAATTGTACGCAGACACTGGGAGAACATGGAATCTCCACCCAGATCAGGATTTAAAACTGGATACCTAGCGTTGGGCAGATTCACCAAGGACAGGATGCCAATCTTTTGCTGGGCAATTTAGAGCAGCCAAATCACCTTGGATCTATGTGTTTGGACTGTGGGAGGTAACCGGAGAATCCTGAGAAAACCCACATAGACATGAAAACTCCACCCAGATCAGGATTTCAAAGTGGATACCAGATTCACCCAAGACAGAACGCCAATATATTGCTGGGCACTCACTTACCTTAAACACAAACACACACACACTATATAGGGGCAATTTAGAGCAGCCAATTGACATTAAATCCATGTTTTTGGACTGTGGGAGGAAACTGGAGAACCTGGAGAAAACCCACGTGGACACAGGGAGGACATGGAAACTCCACCCAGATCAGGATTCAAACCTGGATTCCCAGAACAGGAGGACGTGATTAACACATTAATAAAATGTCCGATTACTTATATTAAACAATATTCTCTACATTATTTTTCCTGCAGTGTTTTCTTAATTTATTCATTCATTCATTCATTATCTCCCACTTATCCTCTATTAGGGTCGCGGTGGGGTTCCCCATGCCCATCCAGGGGAGAACGTCTCGGGCGCTGGGCAGATAGACCCAGGACAGGGCGCCAATCCATCGCTGGGCACACACTCACTCACACAAACACACTCTATAGCGGGCAATTTTGAGAATTCAATTAACTTGTTCCATGTTTTTGGACTGTGGGAGGAAACCGGAGAACCCGGAGGAAACTCACGCAGACACGGGGAGAACATGGAAACTCCACCCAGATAGGGATTCGAACCGGGAATCCCTAGCGCTGAGAGGCGAACGTGCTAACCACTAAGCCACCGTGCCGCCGTTTTCTTAATTTAAAGTTTATTAATACTACTGTGCAAATAGCTAACACTCTCTCTCTCTCTCTGTCTCCCTGTCTCTCAGCACAGTGTGGTCTGTGGTCAGTCATGTCATGAAAACCAATGGTCCACTGGGTTTCTATCAGGGCCTGACCACTACAATCGTGCGAGAGATTCCCGGCTATTTCTGCTTTTTTGGTGGCTATGAATTGAGTCGTTCTACGTTTGCCTATTCTATGGGCAGAGACAAAGAAGACATAGGTAATTACTTTAATGTCATTTCTTTAATGAGTACGGTATATTGCATTGTTATATTATCTCCTTTTCCACTTATGATATAGATGGACTTTGTAGTTCCACAATTCCATTCTGTAGTCCATCTGTTCCTCTCCATCATTTCTTAGTTCACTTTAGTATGTTCTCTAATGATTAGGACCCCCACAGAGCAGGTATTAGGGTGGTGGATGATTCCCATGATTCATGGTGGTGTGTTAAGTGTTCTGTGATGGATCAGACACATAACAGTCCACAAATCAAAACTTCACCCACCACCCTGATAATACCTGCTCGGTGGGGGGGGGGGGTAATCATCAGATTATCATAGTAGTGCAGTGCTTAAAGTGTTGGGCTAACAATCCATAGGTTGTGGGTTCAAATCCCAGTTTCACCAATGTGGGTTCTTGTGCAAGATACTTAACCCTCATTGCATTAGGGATTCTGTATATAACTCTGTATTTTGACCCCAAAAACATGAAGTTGGAACAATTGTAAGTCACTTTGGTTAAAAGTGTCTGCTAATTAACCATCATGACCTGGTCACATTTTATTCTTTAAAATTGTTTATTTTATATATATATATATATGCAGGCTATCTGCCCAGCCCCCGAAACGTTCTCCCCTAGATGGGCATGGGGAACCCCACCACGACCCCACTAGAGGATAAAGCAGGAGATAATGAATGAATGAATATATATATATATTTCATCTATTATCTTCCACTTTATCCTCTATTAGGGTCGCGGTGGGGTTCCCCATGCCCATTCAGGGGACAACGTCTCGGGCGCTGGGCAGACACACTCAGGACAGGGCGCCAACCTATACACTCACGAACACACTCTATATGGGGCAATTTGGAGAACTCGATTGACTTTGTCCATGTTTTTGGACTGTGGGAGGAAACCAGAGAACCCAGAGGAAACCCACACGGACACGGGGAGAACATGAAAACTCCACCCAGATGGGGATTTGAACCGGGAATCCCTTTTATATATATATATATATATATATATATATATATATAATTTCTATAATGTCTGTTTTGCAGGTATTGTTCCGTTGATGTTAAGTGGTGGGTTCGGAGGGGCTCTTCTGTGGTTGGTGGTCTATCCGATAGACTGCGTGAAGTCCCGCATTCAGGTTCTGTCTTTGGCTGGAAAACAAGAAGGCTTTATAAAGACTTTCCTTGGTATCGTACATAATGAAGGTAAGCGACGCGACAATGTCCTGTTTTCCTGTGTCTGTCTTTTTTTTTTGTAAAATACGCAGACAAATTCTAGTTGTCATTTATTTTTTATGATATTAATAATATTGCAATATTGAGTGTCATTGTCATTGAATTTTTGAATTCACTTATTAGCCTTGTTTTTTATGTTTGTTAGAGGAACATTGAAACTTAATTTTTGTTATCATGGGTGTTATACACATACACACACACATATATATATATATATATATATATATAAGAATTACTCGAAGGTTTGGCCATGCCTCTTTTTTTGTTCCACACTCCATCTTCTCAGTTCCACTTCCTGTAAAGATGGACTTTGTAGTTCTCCAATTCCAGACTGTAGTCCATCTGTTTGGGTTCTACAGTACATACTGTGTACGTCCCCTTTACTCTGTTCTAATGGTCAGAACCTCAATAGAACCACCAAATAGCAGGGTGGGGGCAGTATTCCTATCCCAGCAGTGTCTCTGAGGTAGAGAAATAAAACTCCAGCAGCACTGCTGCACTAGAACCCCCTCACCACATCAGTGTCACTGCAGAACTGACAAGAAACAATCCACCACCCAAACCTAATCTCACCAATAGAGACCAGAGAACCAACAGGGGACTAACATTGTTACGTTCTGTTCGTCCCCTGTTGGTTCTCTGGTCTCTATTGGTCAGGTTTAGTTTGGGTGGTGGATTGTTTTTCAGTTCTGCAGTGACACTGATGTGGTGAGGGGGTTCTAGTGCAGCATGTAAACACAGATGCACTACAGTCTGGAATTGTAAAACTACAAAGTTCATCTATATGGTAAGCATAAGCATTTGATTGATACTGTGTATAAATTACAGCCACACAGAAAGTACAACTTTAATAACTTTAATAACTTTGAGTTCTGCCCTTAATCTTGTGAGGGAAACTTATTGAGTGTATTTACAGAACAACAAGCTCATATTGCCGGTTCTTGAAGCTAATGCTGATACCTAGCTTCAGGTGTTCTTTAAACTGGTTCACCGGCTTTGAGATGTTCTGTTTACATAAAACTTTAGAACATGTTAAAAAAAGACCATTTCTAAACCCAACCTAGTTTCACGAATATACTTAAGAGAACAAATAAGAGAGCAATTTATTAATTGTACTTATAGAACCACTATTAGGTGGAATAACACTTGGTTATGGTGGCACGGTGGCTTAGTGATTAGCATGTTCTCCTCTCAGCGCTAGGGATTCCCGGTTCGAATCCCCATCTGGGTGGAGTTTCCATGTTCTCCCCGTGTTCGTGTGGGTTTCCTCCGGGTTCTCCGGTTTCCTCCCACAGTCCAAAAACATGGATCAAGGTCAATGGAATTCTCCAAATTGCCCCATATAGAATGTGTCTGTGTGAGTGAGTGTGTGCCCAGCGATAGATTGGTGTCCTGTCCTGGGTGTATCTGCCCAGCGCCCGAGACGTTCTCTCCTGGATGGGCATGGGGAACCCCCCCCCGCGACCCTAATAGAGGATAAACAAAGTGGCCAATGCTGTATTTTTACATTACAACACAGACATTTTAGCTCATTTTTAAGCTTTTTTGCTTTATTATGTATGAAGGTGGCGGCACGGTGGCTTAGTGGTTGGCATGTTCTCCTCTCAGCGCTAGGGATTCCCGGTTCGAATCCCCATCTGGGTGGAGTTTCAATGTTCTCCCCGTGTCCGTGTGGGTTTCCTCTGGGTTCTCCGGTTTCCTCCCACAGTCCAAAAACATGGATCAAGTCAATTGAGTTCTCCAAATTGCCCCATATAGAGTGTGTGTGTGTTTATGTCCAGTGATAGATTGGCGTCCTGTCCTGGGTGTATCTGCCCAGCGCCCGAGACGTTCTCTCCTGAATAGGTATGGGGAACCCCCCCTGCGACCCTAATAGAAGATAAAGCAGAAGATAATGGATGAATAAATGAATGAAGGCTCATTAACTGGCAAATGTTAACTTTCTACTTTTGTCCCCAGGAGTGCGACCTTTGTACTCGGGGCTGACCCCTACAATGATCCGGACCTTTCCTGCCAACGGGGCACTCTTCCTGGCCTACGAAGTGAGCCGTAAGATGATGATGAAACAGTTTGATGTGTAAATCCAGTGTTCGCTGAAGAAGTAACACATTCCTTAGTATCATAGGTTTCTACATCAATCCTCAGAAGAAATGAAGAAAGAGAGAGAGAGAGAGAATAAGTAGTTACGAAAGTTACAAAGGTTGCCATATATATATATTTATATATATATATAATTTTTTTTTAATTATTTTTATTAGTATTTTAAGTCATAACATTACAAATACAGAACCAGTCAAAAGTAAGGACACGCCCCTTTTGGCTCCATGGTCCATTTCCTCCACTTATCATATAAATGGACTTTGTAGTTCTATAATTCCAGACTGTAGTCCATCTGTGTTCATTGTTCTGTTAGTCCCCTGTTCTCTACTGGTCAGGTCTAATTATCCTCCTTAACCTGCTTATTTACTAGCAACTCTATAAAAATGTAATGATCTACTACATTAAGTCTGTTTTGGTTGTCCTGAATAACAGCTGACATCAGCATTTCAGTACGGAGACTCGTCATAATCTTTAGAATTAGACGTGTTTTCAACTATTTCAAATGTGTAACTGTGCTTTGACTGTTTAGGTAATGATTCCTAATCTTTTGGCTGACGCACAACCCTATCATAAGAGCAGGGGACATTTAACTTTATCTTCTTTACATAGTTAATTTTATATGTTTGATTATGACATCACCAGACAAACAATTTTGCTTTTTACTATTTGTTTTTTTTATTTTTATTTTTTTAGGTTGAATTCCTTGCTAACTTCTTGCTTTTGTAAATGTTTCATTCCAATTCATGCACTCACCGGCCATTTTATTAGGTCCATTGTTTCAGTTCCGCTAATCATATAGATAGACTTAGATATAGACTATAGACATATAGATAGTTCTATAAATCCATTCCGTAGTCTGTATGTTTCTCATGATGTTAGTTTGCTTTGGTATGTTTGCTGATGATCAGGACCCTCACTGGGAGGTATTAGGGTGGTGGATGAGTCCCATGATTCATGGTGGTGCAGGTGTGTGAGTGTGTGTTGTGCTGGTACGTGTAGATCAGACACAGCAGTGCTGCTGGACAGAGAACAGTCCTCCCTCCAATCAGAAGATCCACTCGCACCATTATCCACCACCCTAATAACACTTGCTCGGTGGGGGTCCAGATCATCAGAGAACACACTAAAGCGGACTAATGTAGTATGTAAAGGAACAGAAGGACTACAGAATGGAACTGTAGAACTACAAAGACCATCTATATGATCAGTGGAGAAAAATGGAGGTGAGTGTCATCTTAATGTCTGGTTTGATTATTTTTCTACTTGCACTAAAATGTTTAAACTTTAAACCGCATGGCTGTTTTATTTTCCGTTTTGAGCTGTTGAAGAAAATGCAGGACCAAATCAGAAATCGCTCAATATTTTTCCTGTGAAGCCAACAATAAATAATGTTTCCAGACAGTTGGCAATAAGAACGAAAATCCATTTTTGAGAACATCACTGTATATTTAGACATTTTTTATTCATTAGTGCTTATTGGTTAACGTTTTTTAATACTAATAAGGCGGCACAGTGGCTTAGTGGTTGGCACGTTCGCCTCTCAGCTCTAGGGATTCCCGGTTCGAATCCCCATCTGGGTGGAGTTTCCATGTTCTCCCTGTGTCTGCGTGGGTTTCCTCCGGGTTCTCCGGTTTCCTCCCACAGTCCAAAAACATGGATCAAGTCAATTGAATTCTCAAAAAAAATTGCCCCCTATAGAGTGTGTCTGTGTGAGTGAGTGTGTGCCCAGCGATGGATTGGCGCCCTGTCCTGGGTCTATCTGCCCGGTGCCCGAGACGTTCTCCCCTGGATGGCCATGGGGAACCCCACCGCGACCCTAATAGAGGATAAGCGGGAGATAATGAATGAATGAATGAATACTAATGAGACATTTAAAGCCAAGAATGTATGAAACAAAGTAAATTCAGTACTAGTTAAAAGTTTGGCCATGCCCCCTTCTGGCTCCATCATCTATCTCCTCCACTTACCATATAGATGGACTTTGTAGTTCTATAATTCCAGACTGTAGTCCATCTGTGTTCTTGGTTCTGTTCGTCCCCTGTTGGTTCTCTGGTCTCTATTGGTCAGGTGTAGTTTGGGTGGTGGATTGTTTGTCAGTTCTGCAGTGACACTGATGTGGTGAGGGGGTTCTAGTGCAGCATTTAAACACCTCAGTCACACTGCTGGGATAGGACTAATGCCCCCACCAAATAACCCCTGCTCTGTGGTGGTTCTATTGGGGTTCTGACCATTAGAACAGAGTAAAGGGGACGTACACAGTATGTACTGTAGAACAAACAGATGGACTACAGTCTGGAATTGGAGAACTACAAAGTCCATCTTCACGGTAGGAGAACATGGACAATAAGTGGAGCCGAATAGGGTGTGTCCAAACTATTGATGGGTATGGGTGTATTATAAGAAGCATTGAAAGCTTATTATTTTGGATTCGACCCCCATAGTGGGACTTCAGATATGCAGATTTATAGAACGTGAAAGGGATAATCATGTGTATTAAAAACTATTGTTGTTACACTCCACTGAGTTGCACTCCTGAGTTTTTAGTACTCGTACCGCAGACTGGCTTTAAAGTGGGAATCACTGGGACTGAGATGAGCATCAGATCAGCTGTGTTCCTAAGGAACACTGCCGTTTTCTATACAGACTATTATGCAAAATCTGTATTAGGATGTTAAATACATGGGGCAGATGTTGGCTTGTGGTTAAGGAGCCACCCTTGCTTCCTAAAGGTCGCTGGTCCCACTAAGTACTAAGGCTAAAGTGCCCTTGGGTAAAGCACCTAACCCAATTGCTTCCCAAACACCGTATACAAGGCGGCCCACCGCTCTAAATACCTGTTCTCACTTCACTCATTGTGTGTATTTCACCGCAGGGATGGGTTAAATGTGAAGGACACACTCCTCTGTTCAAGCACAGTAGGCAAAATAGATCACCATCACTTTATATATTGTATTTTTATACAGCAGAGGGTTGCAAACATGAGCTTGTCATTAGTTAAAGACATGTTGCTATGAGTGGCGGCACGGTGGCTTAGTGGTTAGCATGTTCTCCTCTCAGCACTTGGGATTCCTGGTTCGAATTCCCATCTGGGTGGAGTTAATTGCCCCATATAGAGTGTGTCTGTGTGAGTGAGTGTGTGCCCAGCGATGGATTGACGCCCTGTCCTGGGTCTATCTGCCTAGCGCCCGAGACGTTTTCCCCTGTAGGGGCATGGAGAACCTCACCGTGCCCCTAATAGAATATAGTATGAATGAGATGAATGAATGGTTAAAATGGATTTTGAGAAAGGGAAACACGCCTCTCAGCACTAGGGATTTCTGGTTCGAATCCCCATCTGGGTGGAGTTTCCATGTTCTCCCCGTGTCCGCGTGGGTTTCCTCTGGGTTTTCCGGTTTCTTCCCACAGTCCAAAAACATGGATCAAGTCAATTGAGTTCTCCAAATTGCCCTATATAGAGTGTGTATGCGTGTGTGTCTTTGTGAGTGAGTGTGTGCCCAGCGATAGATTGGCGCCCTGTCCTGGGTCTATCTGCCCAGCGCCCGAGACGTTCTCCCCTGGATGGGCATGGAGAACCCCACCGCGACCCTAATAGAGGATAAAGCGGGAGATAATGAATGAATGAATGAATGTCTATTTAGCTAAATAAGTCTCATCACTGGCCTGAGAGCTGCTTATGAAAGCACTGGAGTTAGAATATGAGAGGTTGCCAATGGAAGAGGTTGGAAATGATTACTGGTTATTAAAATGATTTCACTTAATTCTGCATGTCTTATTGTTTTTGGGAGAAATACATTGTAAGGAATGATATACAGATATCATTACTGAGCGGATGTACAGTACAGTGTGTATGCCTTTATACACGATAAATAACTACATACTGAATTAATCAATGATCGGGCAAAATAAAATGTTCTCAACAAAGCTGTATAATATATTTAGACTAACATTTTACTGTTTTACTGACTGTTGAAAATCTCACTAAAAGTTTTGTGACTAAATAAATATTTTGGAACTCTAAAAAGTGTGTTTTTTTTTTTTTGCATTTTAATAATTACATTACGGTGACACGGTGGCTTAGTGTTTAGCATGTTCTCCTCTCAGCACTAGGGATTCCTGGTTCGAATCCCCATCTGGGTGGAGTCTCCATGTTCTCCCCGTGTCCGTGTGGGTTTCCTCCGGGTTCTCCGGTTTCCTCCCACAGTCCAAAAACATGGATCAAGGTCAATTGAGTTCTCCAAATTGCTCCATATAGAGTGTGTCTGTTTGAGTGATTGTGGGCCCAGCGATGTCCTGTCCTGGGTGTATCTGCCCAGCGCCCGAAATGTTTTCCCATGGATGGGCATGACGAACCCCCCCTGCGACCCTAGTAGAGGATAAAGCGGAAGATAATGAATGAATGAATAATTACATTACATGTAGGTGTTTAGCAGAACTTTTATTTAAAGTGACTACAATTAAGACATACATACGAACCAGGAAGAACCAGCTACACTAATATGTAATATTATTACATTTGATCATTGGCCAATTGAAAGTTAGAACAAGCAACATAATAAAGCAATAAGGTACAAGAGGGCGTGCATTATTGTGAATAAATCATGAGAAAGAGCTCCATTTCATAGTGCAGTTACACCTTATATATCCCATCCATTCATTATTTTCCGCTTTATCCTCCATTAGGGGGGGGGGGGGGGTTCCGGAGAGAACGTTTCGGACACTGGGCAGATACACCCAGGACAGGGTGCCAATCTATCGCTGGGGACACACTCACTTACACAGACACCCTCTATATGGGGCAATTTGGAGAGCTCAATTGACTTGATCCATGTTTTTGGACTGTGGGAGGAAACCGGAGAACCCAGAGGAAACCCACGCGGACACGGGGAGAACATGGAAACTCCACCCAGATGGGGATTCAAACCGGGAATCCCTAGTGCTGAGAGGCAAAGGTGCTAAGCCAATGTGACCTGTCCTTGCTAGCAAAGACTAACTTAATTGCCATTAGTAGTGGCTTTTTGATACCATTTACATAAAATTTTATGGATTGGCGCCCTGTCCTGGGTGTATCTGCCCAGCGCCCGTTCATATGTTTGACTGTTGCCATGTTTCAATGTCTCCATTCAAACACCTCTAGCGAAAAGGTAAGAGGAGAAGCCCCACCCTTGAATATCATTAAGCCTTCCCTAGATACATATTCTCCCGTGTCAGCCGTCTGGCTTTATAAACAACAGAACGCCGACTATGGATATGAACAGCCATAACAAGATCGACAGGCAGATGGACAGAAAGGCCGACAGTACAATGTCCATCATACCAGGTATGAGAATCAGAAATGAGAGGAGATGAGTCATTTAGAGCTACTGACTCTCGTTTTGCTTATGTAATCATTTTAACGCCTGAGAAAATAGCCTTACAGCCCAAGCCCTTGTCCTTACATTGCTGTCTATTCAATATATATATAAATATATGTATTTCTTGTAATTTGTTGTGCAATAACGTTAAAAAAAAATCAAGGAACTGAGTTTTTCATGACTTTGGAAACTGGATCAAAACGAGAAATAACATTTGCCCCTTTTAGAAAGCGGTTGAGTATAAAGGTTCATGCTTGCTCAGTTTGATGGGAAGTGACAAACGCATATCTGTATCATTTACAATAAGTCTTGCAAAACGGGTTCAGGGCAAATATGTTGTAATTTGGTTTTACACTGAATAATCAGTTTTATTTTTGTTTCCTCGAAAAGGATTTCAGGCTGGTTACTGGATTCCAGTGGCCTTGTATTTAATGTTCACGGTACTGCGTCTCGGCTAGAAATTCCTGCTTGCTACGTGACACACATTCTAGACTTTGCTCATCTTCGCAAAATGATTATGGTTGCAAATTACAAACAGAAAGAAGTTAATAATAATAAGCCTGAAGTTAATATCTCATTAGGGTGGCCAGATTCCAATTCACCAGATGTGAGACAGACTATGTTTGGGTGGAACAATGTGGGACACCAATGCATAGTCTAAAATAACTTGAAACATCTCGATTCTGCTCCTTTTAGCACATAACAGACCGCAAATAAAAATAAAAAACGTAATATATATATATATATATATATATATATATATATATATATATATATATATATATATTATAAGGCGGCACGTGGCTTAGTGGTTGGCATGTTCTCCTCTCAGCACTAGGGGTTCCCAGTTCGAATCCCCATCTGGGTGGAGTTTCCAGTTTCCATGTTCTCCCCGTGTCTGTGTGGGTTTCCTCCGGGTTCTCTGGTTTCCTCCACAGTCCAAAAACATTGGATTATAAAACACGCATTTCAAAACTAGAGCCTGACTTTCAAGAACAATGCGGGACAACGTCTCAAAAGTAACGAAATTTCGTGACTGTCCCGCACAAAGCGGGACATCTGGTCACCCTATATCTCATTATCTTGATCAAACTTATACTAGGGTCGGGGGAGAATGTTTTGAGCACTGAGCAGATACATCCAGGACTTCGCAGCAATCCATTACTGGGCATATTATATATGGACAATTTAAATAGCCAATTCACCCTGAATCCATGTTTTTGGTCTGTGGGAGGAAATCGGAGAACCCGGAGGAAACCCATGTGGACACGGGGAAAACATGAAAACTCCACCTAGATTGTGATTCGGACCTGGATTCCACACTGAGAGTTGGACGTGCTAACCATTATGCCACCATACCCCCCCCCCTCCTAAGCCTAAACCAAGCAAACAAATAAACTAGCAACACTACCACATGGGTGGCATTGTTGGAGTGAAGTTTGCATGTTCTCTCCATCACTGGATAGGTTTTGTAATATGCTGGTAGCTGCAATCCGGTGGAGTTGCCATGTTCTCGTATCCATGTAGGTTTTCTTCACATTCTCCGGTCTCCTCCCACAGTCCAAAAACATGGATGGATGTGTGTGTGTCTGAGCTAGAGTGTGCCAGCAATGTCCTGGGTGTATCTGCCTAGCGCCCAAAACGTTCTCCCCTGGATGGGAATGGAGGGACAATAAGATGAGAACATACTTTAAGAACCTGTTCTGTTGTGTTGTGGTTTTGTGTGTGTGTGTGTGTGTGTGTGTGTGTGTGTGTGTCTGTGTGTGTGTTTATTAGATGACAGACCTCGCTCTGTGGGTTTCTGTGGCTGGATTTTTATCCTCATTTCCATCCTTTTTATTATATCATGTTTTCCTTTAACTATTTTCATGTGCATTAAGGTAAGTTGTAAATATAATTACAATTAATTTTATATTCTGTCATATTTTCAACCAGAATAATTTAAGCAGTACTCGTTTTAATCCTTTTTTCCCCAGATTGTACAGGAGTATGAGAGAGCTGTGATATTCCGACTCGGTCGTATTATTGACAGAAAACCAAAAGGGCCAGGTATAAATGCATTTCATCCATCCATCCATTATCTTTTTCTTTATCCTCTTTATACTTTTTTAAATACAAAAAGTAACATGCATGCACCAGAGCAGTATATAAAATTATACTTGGTAATTTCCCTGTGAGAAGTTGCTGAATCTTAAATGGTACAATGATCTTTGGAAACAAATTTTTTACAAAAATAATAAAAGTCTGCATGGCTGACCTGCATCCCTGTTTGCATTCAAATATCCCCTGTTCTTCCCATTAGGAATGTTTTTTGTGATTCCATGCACTGACTCCTTCACAAAAGTGGACTTGCGAGCAAAATCATTTGAAATTCCACCTCAGGAGGTAAATTCAATTCTACATCTCACATATTATATGCTTCTATTTATATTCTACATTTATATTTCTAATGTATACATTTATACATACACACACACATCCATCCATCCATCCATTATCTTCTGCTTCATCCTGTATTAGGGTCGTGGGGGGGTTCCCCATGCCCATCCAGGGGAGAAGGTTTCGGGCGCTGGGCAGATACACCCAGGACAGGACGCCAATCTATCACTGGGCACACACTCACTCACACAGGCACACTCTATATGGGGCAATTTGGAGAACTCAATTGACTTGATCCATGTTTTTTGGACTGTGGGAGGAAACCGGAGAACCCGGAGGAAACCCACGCGGACACGGGGAGAACATGAAAACTCCACCCAAATTGGGGATTCGAATACATTTTATATTTTTATATATTTTATATATCTATTATTCATAGTATCTAAAATATATATATATATATATAGTTGAATATTCTATATTATATTTATAGTTGTATATTCTATATTGTATAGATTCATAGTTGTATATTCTATTATATTTTACACATCTATACTGTTTATCTCATTTTCTTCTTTAAAATTTAAAATTAAGACTTTAAAAGAACAGGGTAAACGGGGTCCGTGACCCATAATCTCGTTTTGTCTCTTGTACCACGTGATATAAAAGAAAAAAAATTCTTAAGTCCTCTTCACAATACTGTGCTTATGCAGAAACGTCAAAAATCATTTCAAATCACTTCTACATCCACAGATCCTGACTAAAGACTCAGTGACGGTGTCTGTGGATGGAGTGGTGTACTTCCGAGTCAGTGATCCCATCTTGTCCGTGGCTAATGTGACGAACGCTGATCAGGCCACTCGCCTGCTGGCTCAGACTACACTGAGGAACGTCCTGGGCACCAAAAACCTGTCCGAAGTGCTGGCAGACCGAGAAGGAATCTCTCAAAGCATGCAGGTGCAGTACATGCCCCTGATTTTTTATAAATTTGTATATAATTTTTCATGTGGACTAAAGGCTGAATGTTGCATATTCACATAAAAAGGCCACATCCTAATTATTAAGCCTTTAATGTCCCTGATGTAAAATTATTGGTCGGCCTTAATAAAGTATGGGGCGTCCTCTTCAATTTTAAATCCTTACATTTTGCAAATGAACTCAGTGTGTGCTGGAGATCCAGGTTCGAATCCCAATCTAGGTAGAGTTTCCATGTTCTCCTCGTGTCCGTGTGGGTTTCCATCGGGTTCTCCGGTTTCCTCCCACAGTCCATTGTGGGTGCAAATAAAGGCTTATCTCATCAGTCGTGTCCATTATTGAACATGGATTTAAGGTAAATAAAATGCTCCAAATTGCCCCATATAGTGTGTTTGTGTGAGTGAGTGTGTGCCCAGTGATAGATTGGCATCCTGTCCTGGGTGTATCTGCCCAGCACCCGAAACGTTCTCCCCTGGATGGGCATGGGGAACCCACTGCAACCCTGGTAGAGAATTAAGTGGAAGATAATGGATGAATAAATTAATTTAAACAGTTTAACACTTAGATAACATTATATTTCCATCCATCCATTATCTTCTACTTAATCCTCTACTAGGGTCGTGGGGGGGTCCCATGCCCATTCAGGGGAGAACGTTTCGGGTGCTGGGCAGATACACCCAGGACAATATATCACACACTCACTCACACAAACACACTCAATATGAGGCAATTTGGAGAATTCATTTGACCTTGATCCATGTTTTTGGACTGTGGGAGGAAACCGGAGAACCCGTAGGAAACCCACACGGACACAGGGAGAACATGGAAACTCCACCCAGATGAGGATTCGAACCGGGAATCCCTAACGCTGAGAGGAGAACATGCCAACCACTAAGCCACCGTAGCACCCTCATTATTAAATTTAAATATTCAAATATTTTAATGACTATATATTTGCATGCAAGAAGACTACATAAGAGAATTTCCTTGCTATTGGTACTTCTTTACTGATGACAGACTGGTTGTTAGGGCTATCTCATCTCATTACCTTCTGCTTTATCCTCTATTAGGGTCACAGGGGGTTCCCCATGCACATCCAGGGGAAAACGTTTCGGGCACTGGGCAAATACACCCAAGACAGGGTGGCAATCCATTGCTGGGCACAGATTCACTTACACAGACACTATATAGGGGCAATTAAAGTGGCTAATTTTAATTAATAAACACAATAAGCACATGGAAACTCCACCCAAATCAAGATATGAACCTGGACCCACAGTGCAAAGCTTCTATGAGTTGATTTTAAATATATGGAGTATATTTACACACACTCTTGGGAGTCATGGCTGTGTGTTCTCTTACTTTCAGTTCTCATTAGATGAAGCCACACATCCATGGGGCATTAAAGTGGAACGAGTGGAAATAAAGGACGTTGTTCTCCCCATCCAGCTTCAGAGAGCTATGGCTGCTGAGGCTGAAGCATCCAGGGAGGCTCGTGCCAAGGTAGATCTATGATCTGATGACACAGACGCACTTATTTAACCAGTACAAGTGATGACAATGCAATAAAGTTTGGATGTACAGCAGGATTTAGGGGGTGAGTGATGTAAACATAAACCAGAGTCTTCAAGACGGTAATTCATAAATAATGCAATATGTTCTGGACGTGTTTGCTGAAGGTGTAATGACAGGTCTCATGTTACACAGTATGACTGCGGGAACTAAAGTCTTACACGATAGGAACAGAAAATTTGAACACAAATGCTTCATAATTGACTTTTTAAAACTATTTATAGAATGTCACAATATTGTTTCTTTAAGTTTCAAGGTTATTTGTCATTTGTGCAACATGTTGGGACATGTGCACATAGAAATTCTTATGGTAAGACATCGGGATATACACTCTACATAGAAGATAATTCAAATATACAAGTAAATCTAGCAGAACTTACACTATAAAGAATTACACAATATAATATATTAAATAGGCGGCACGGTGGCTTAGTGGTTAGCACGTTCGCCTCTCAGCACTAGGGATTCCTGGTTCGAATCCCCATCTGGGTGGAGTTTCCATGTTCTCCCCGTGTCTGCGTGGGTTTCCTCCGGGTTCTCCGGTTTCCTCCCACAGTCCAAAAACATGGATCAAGTTAATTAAATTCTCCAAATTGCCCCATATAGAGTGTGTCTGTGTGAGTGAGTGAGTGTGTGCCCAGCGATAGATTGCCCCCCTGTCCTGGGTGTATCTGCCCAGCACCCGAGACATCCCCCCCCCCCGCGACCCTAATAGAGGATAAAGTGTAAGATAATGGATAGACAATACTAAACTCATATATAAACCCAGAGTGGATGACATCAGGCTGTCAGTATAATGCTGTCCAGCAGAGGGCGCCGTTACACATTCAATCAAATGTCAGATAATTAATTAAAAAAGCAGAACGTGTTTAAAGTTCCCTTCCGTGAATCTTACATTTTAACATTAAATAACAGAGGTTAGCTGAACAAGAGTTATGTTTAGAACTCAGAACTACTGATTTATTTAAGTGACTGTAGGTATAAAAGTATAACGTGCACCATCGTCAGCACATTTCGATAAGGTAGCACAACTCTGCTAAAGATTTGCGCCAAATAAAATGTTTTAAACATAAAATGGACATAAAATACAGAAAAGCTCACTTACTTTAAACGGCGTTATCACATTTGCAGGTAAACTCCATGTTTTCTTTACCTGATGGCTTTCCCGATGGCGTTATCCAATCACAAGTTCACCCCGGTCCTCCCATCCCGCCTTCTCCAATTTAACATCCAATAGGATTCCGAGTTTAATTTTATTAGCTACCTGAGTCCAAAAATAATATATTGCTGCAGGACAATAGACAATTTTAGGATTCAGAACAACTTTATTGTACAACTAAACTATTAGTTTATTTAACTAATTAATTAAAATTAATCTACTACATATAAGTTTATATCTGCAGCATTGGACGCAGCAGTTTCAGGACACCATTATATTACCACACTGCCCCCTAGCGGAAGAACTTGTTTTGCAGGTTTCTAGTTTTTAGGAGCCTAATTGTAACAGATCAGTTCCACAGAAATTACTTTCAAAGTTTTAAATGCTTATTTAACTCAAATATTACTCATTCATTCATTCATTATCTCCCGCTTATCCTCTATTAGGGTCGCGGGGGGGTTCCCCATGCCCATCCAGGGGAGAACGTCTCGGGCGCTGGGCAGATAGACCCAGGACAGGGCGCCAATCCATCGCTGGGCACACACTCACTCACACAGACACACTCTAAACGGGGCAATTTTGAGAATTCAATTAACTTGATCCATGTTTTTGGACTGTGGGAGGAAACCGGAGAACCCGGAGGAAACCCCCCCCCCCCCCCCCCCCCCCCCCCCCCCCCCCCCCCCCCCCCCCCCCCCCCCCCCCCCCCCCCCCCCCCCCCCCCCCCCCCCCCCCCCCCCCCCCCCCCCAGATGGGGATTCGAACCAGGAATCCCTAGTGCTGAGAGGCCACCATGCCGCCCTCAAATATTACTACTTTATTTAATAAAGTTTAGTACTAATAGCGTCTTCTATTTAAAAATAATACTTCATTAAGCTACTTTTAGGCTTGTTTTCAATTATAGGCATTGAACATTAAACAGTTGGCCAGCGATAGATTGGTGTCCTGTCCTGGGTGTATCTGCCCAGCGCCCGAAACGTTCTTCCCTGGATTGGCATGGGGAACCTCCCCCCCCCCCCCGCGACCCTAGTAAAGGATTAAGTGGAAGATAATGGATGAATGGACATTAAACAGTTTTCAATTATAGGCTATAAGCATCGTCAAACTGAAGAACTGCAAGCCTTTTGTATCTTGATGCTGGGATCAGTTATTTTTAAATACATTTACAGGTGTGACAAACATGAATCAAAGTCAAAGTCAGCTTTATTGTCAGAACTGAACATGTACATGGTACACATACACAGTAATGAAATTGTGTTTCCTCAGACCCACAGTCAGGTAGTAGACATTACAATTACACACTTTAAATAGACATCTGTTAAAATGTCTATTTTAAAGTAAAAATGTTATTATGCAGCGATTTAGGAATCAGAATCAGACTTTATCGGCCAAGTATGCTCACACATCCAAGGAATTTGTCCTTGGTTACACAAACTCACAGTTCACAATAAACTGATAATTCCAGAAGTAAAAAAAACACAGAAGTAACATCCATCCATCCATTATCTCCCGCTTTATCCTCTATTAGGGTCGCGGGGGGGTTCCCCATGCCCATCCAGGGGAGAAACTTTCGGGCACTGGACAGATAGACCCAGGACAGGGTGCCCATCTATCGCTGGGCACACACTCACTCACACAGACACACTCTATATGGGTCAATTTGGAGAACTCAATTGACTTGATGCATGTTTTTGGACTGTGGGAGAAAACCAGAGAACCCGGAGGAAACCCACGCGGACATGGGGAGAACATGAAAACTCCACCCAGATGGGGATTCGAACCGGGAATCCCTATAGCTGAGAGGAGAACATGCTAATCACTAAGCCACCGTGTCACCCCACAGAAGTAGCAAAAAACACACCCAAAATAGCCATCCTCCTCCGCACATACACACACACACACACACACACACACAAGTTTATTACTTGCAAATAAGCAAAGCATGCAAATGCAGCTGCATTTTATCAGCATCTAAACCTTTTATCACAATAATGCCACACAGACCACTGAGTGTGAACTCTGTCAATCCAGCCTCCAGCCCCAAGAACCTTATTTTGTGTCCTGCGACTGTTTTGTCGCCAGTGTAGGGCTTGAGCTTAATGATGTTAGCTACCCACTACGTATTTAGTTGACAGTTGTTTGGTCCATATTTGCTTTGTGTCGTGTTTAGGTGATTGCAGCAGAGGGAGAGATGAATGCTTCACGAGCCCTAAAAGAGGCTTCTCTGGTGATTGCGGAGTCCCCTTCAGCCTTGCAGCTGCGCTACCTCCAAACACTCAACACCATCGCGGCCGAGAAAAACTCTACGATCATCTTCCCGCTCCCTATTGACATCCTGCAATCCTTCACCCGAGGCAAATAATATCCAGATTGGGCCGACGATGCCTTAAAACGTATTTAATTATTTAATCAGGTAGTGATCACGGTAACCTTCATGAAGTTGTCTGTTTTTGATTTTGCACAGAAATTATTATATTTATACTATTCATTCATTCATTATCTCCCGCTTATCCTTAGGGTCGCGGTGGGGTTTCCCATGCCCATCCAGGGGAGAACGTCTCGGGCGCTGGGCAGATAGACCCAGGACAGGGCGCCAATCCATCGCTGGGCACACACTCACTCACACAGACACACTCTATATGGGTCAATTTGGAGAACTCAATTGACTTGATGCATGTTTTTGGACTGTGGGAGGAAACCGGAGAACCCGGAGGAAACCCACGCAGACACGGGGAGAACATGGAAACTCCACCCAGATGGGGATTCGAACCGGGAATCCCTAGTGCTGAGAGGCGAATGTGCTAAACACTAAGCCACCGTGCCACCCTATATTTATACTATACTCTATATATTTATACTAGACTATATTTAGCAGTGGCTGGCATGGTGGCTTAGTGATTAGCACGTTCGCCTCTCAGCACTAGGGATTCCTGGTTTGAATCCCCATCTAGGTGGAGTTTCCATGTTCTCCCCGTGTATTTGTGGGTTTCCTCCGGGTTCTCCGGTTTCCTCCCACAGTCCAAAAACATGGATCAAGTCAATTGAGTTCTCCAAATTGCCCCACATAGAGTGTCTGTGTGAGTGAGTGTGTGTCCAGCGATGGATTGGCACCCTGTCCTGGGTATATCTTCCCAGCGCCCGAAACATTCTCCCCTGGATGGGCATCCATGACCCCAGGACCTCCATGACCCTAATAGAGGATAAAGCGGAAGATAATGGATGGATGGATGGATATACTATATATATTTATACCAGACTATATTTAGCAGTTGCCCAGTAATAGATTGGCGCCCTGTCCTGGGTATCTGCCCAGCGCCCAAAACGTTCTCCCCTGGATGGGCATGGGGAACCCCACCACGACCCTAATAGAGGATAAAGCGGGAGATAATGAATGAATGAATAAATATAGTTACTTTGGACTTTTAGTTAAAGTATTGCCCCCACCCACCCATTTGCTTGTCTTAACTGATAAAGATAAGACTTACTGCCCTAACAGCCGTGTTAAACATTTATGGCTTATACTGATGCTTATGGTTACATTCTGTAGCTATATTACAGATTCTGGATTTAGTGTAGGCTTGTGGTTAAGGAATCAGCCATGCAACCCTAAGGCATCGGTTCGATTCCCTGTCCCACCAAGTACCATACCTGAAGTACCCTTGGTCAAGGCACTTTATGAGCAGCTCTTTGGTTTAATGTCATGTAGTGTTTGTGTGTGTGTGCTTATCCTGCTGTGCACGTTACTGATCTAAAATACATTTCTGACTGTAAATACCCATATCAAAACCTCATCATATTTCAATATCGCTTTACATTTATATTAATGGGCGGCACGGTAACTTCCCATCCGGGTGGAGTTTCCATGTTCTCCCTGTGTCTGCGTGGGTTTCCTCCGGGTTCTCCGGTTTCCTCCCACAGTCCAAAAACATGGATCAAGTCAATTGAATTCTCAAAAATTGCCCCATATAGAGTGTGTTTGTGTGAGTGAGTGTGTGGCCAGCGATGGATTGGCGCCCTGTCCTGGGTCTATCTGCCCAGCGCCCGAGATGTTCTCCCCTAGATGGGCATGGGGAACCCCGCCGTGACCCTAATAGAGGATAAAGCAGGAGATAATGAATGAATGAACGTATTTATATTAATGCGTGATAAACATTATTACATTATTTCAAATCATAAAACACAGCTTAATATAAACAGCAAGCCGATTCATGGCTGTTTTTTGAAAAAAAAAAAATGTAAAAATAAATTGTATTTTGTAATTTTATTGTTAGAGAAAATGAATCCTGCTACTCAGCGATCGGTGTTCACTTTACAAAACAGATTAGATCTCAGAGATTATTAATAATTTTGCTTTCAATAAACACATTTATGAATCAAACCTTGTTTTTTTCATTATAGTGAGTTTGTAACCATTTTAGAAAAGCAATAAGGCACTTGAGGTTGTGTATTATTAGTATTAAATCACAGAAAAGTGATGTAATTCACAATAATCCATGCCCTCTGATGATTTATTATTAATTTAGTTTATGTAGACTTGTCTAATAAAGAGCCACTGGTCACTGGTTATATGATAAAAATGTATAATATATAAATAGTTATGTATAAATCAAAGATTTCAACATTAGCAATATTTAAGTTGCATGCACTGATCTCTGAAGCTGTGCAGAAATTAATAATAATAATAAAAATAATAATAATAAGATGGGGGGCACGGTGGCTTAGTGGTTGGCACGTTCGCCTCTCAGCGCTAGGGATTCCCGGTTTGAATCCCCATCTGGGTGGAGTTTCCATGTTCTCCCCGTGTCTGCGTGGGTTTCCTCCGGGTTCTCCGTTTCCTCCCACAGTCCAAACCATGGATCAAGTTAATTGAATTCTCAAAAATTGCCCCATATAGAGTGAGTCTGTGTGAGTGAGTGTGTGCCCAGCGATGGATTGGCGTCCTGTCCTGGGTCTATCTGCCCAGCGCCCGAGACGTTCTCCCCTGGATGGGCATTGGGAACCCCACCGCGACCCTAATAGAGGATAAAGCGGGAGATAATGAATGAATGAATGAATAATAAGATGAATAATAAGATGAAGAAGAAGAAGCACATGTTTTAGTTGTACATATGTCTTTATTAATTTAAAATCTGTCACATAGCTGCTGCCATCTGCTTTTAGATGAACTTTTATTTTATACCTAAAAAGACATAACTGTAAATTATTATGTATTTTATTGGCATAGACATATCTTTAGACTTTTAAGCATGCCTAAACTGTTGTGTCCTACGGACTTCAATTCCAAAGTGCATCGTTTACAAAACTGCTGTGTCTGAATGCATTATAGCTACAAACTGTATTCTACGGTCTTGTTTTGGGTTTTAAAGTAACGCCTTTAAAATCACAGCTTAAAAGACATGCTTTCATAACATGTTATGTAGCGTTCTGAACATCAACATTTAGCATTTATGCCTCGTAAAAATGAACACATATATATGTATATATGTATATATATATATATATATACACATACATACATACATACATACATACATATATATATATATATATATATATATATACATATATACATATATACTGCAAAATGCAGATTTATGTTCAATTTTGTAAAAGTACATTGCTTAAAAGTGTGAACGTGAATTAAAACCATGCTGTAAACAGTTTTACGCACAAAAAAGTAGAATAACTCAAATATATCACACTATACACAATAGTTTCCCAATTTTACCTGACAGAAACTAGTCCAGCAGGGGGAAAAATGATTTTGAATAAAATTTGTAGTTGGCTTATAAGTAACATTTTACACAATATATAGAGAAAAGTATAAGGACACACCTTTTAATCACTGCATTTAGGAGTTTCATTCAGCCCTATTGCCACGTGTGTAGATCTAAGCACCTATGATTATGCACCCATGAATGAACATTGTATAAAAACTTAGTGGCAATAGTTTGGGGAAGCCTTTTTTTGTATTTCTGCCTGACTGAAGCCCAATGCACACAGCAAAACATCACCGAACCCTAACCTTAAACTTATTAAGCACCCAAGAGGCCAGACCCTCTTGTCCAACGTCAGTGTTTGAACTCACAAATACTTATCTTGTGCGTAAACCTCTACTAGGGTCACGGGGTATGATTCGAGAAAGAACACTGGGTTATGGGCACATACACCCAGCACAGGGCAATTTATAGCAGTTTATTCACTTTAAATCCATGTTTTTGAATCATGGAGAACATGGCAACTCCACCTAGATCAGGCCTCGAACCTGGATCCCCAGCGTCGAGAGCCAAACATGGTAACCACTATGCCACCAATACTCAAAATGCAACATTATCCTCACAGACACACAAAAAAAAGCTCCCCAGCAAATTGCCAACTCTTACAATAATGTAAATTTAAAAATAAAAAAGCTAAGAATCATTTACGTGAACCATTTCTCTTGTCCATAGAGTGCCATCAGTTGTACAGGTTTACTGACCTTTTGTCGTGACATGTACACATCCTGAGAATATATTCCGATGAGTGACAATAAATAAGTACATAACAATAAAGCACCTGAGGTAAAAATGAAATAATATAAATTATTTTTAAAAATGAGCAAGAAATACATTATACGAATAAATAATACATACAAACAATAATGATAATAAAAACATAACAAAATGATGTCAGCTTTTACCACTGATTTTAAACATTATATTATATAAATACTATATATAAATACAGAAATACTTCTGTCTGCTTATAAATTAACCATCTAGGTCATCCAAATTTGTAGTACACCGTTTTTTTGTACAGTATACCATATGTAATGCAAGAAAATGCTTAAGTGAGAGATAGACGTCAGCGCTTTAGGGTGGTCGACTAGCACACACCCATTCCACAACAGTCCAGAACATTATAACGTGATACTACACAGATCAGGTCAAATAATGTTAATGTAATAACGTTAAACATTTAATTTATCTGTGATACTAGACTTTTCTGACACTTGTGATTGCTAACACAAAAATCTGAAATATATTTGAAAAATTTTATTTGCCTCACAGCAAGGTCTTGGGTTCGATTCCCTGGGTATGAAGGAAAGAAGTTTGCATGTTCTTCCCGTGTCCTTGTAGATTTAGTCTAAAAAAGTTTTATAAAAATTGGAGGCAATGTGTGTACATGTGTGCATACCTCTGCCCTGTGATGGACGGGCAACTTGTTTGGGGTGTTTTATCCGAAAAGTGCTGGGAAAAGTCCCAGCATAATTAGAATTAATTGGATTTAAAGGCTCGGCAATTGAATTCTCAAAATTGCCCCATATAGAGTGTGTCTGTGTGGGTGAGTGTGTGCCCAGCGATGGATTGGCGCCCTGTCTTGGGTCTATCTGCCCAGCGCCCGAAATGTTGTCCCCTGGATGGGCATGGGGAACCCCCCCACAGTTTTTATACAATGTTAATTCATGGGTGCATAATCATAGGTGCTAGCAGAGGAAAAAGCAGGAGATAATGAATGAATGAATGAACGAATGGTATAAATGGATTTTGAGAAAAGGCTTAGTGTTTAGCACGCTCGCCTCTCAGCACTCCTGAAAAACCATAGATCAAGGTCAATTCTCCAAATTGCCCCATATAGAGTGTAAGTGTCTGTGTGCAGAGTGCGTGCCCAGTGATGGACTGGTGTATCTGCCCAGCACCCGAAACGTTCCCCCCTGGATGGGCATGGGGAACCTCCCCATGATCCTAATAGAGGATAAAGCAGAAGATAATGGATGGATGTATGGATTTTGAGAAAAAAAAAATTCTATTCATATCATTCTACATTCTAGTGTTTATGCTAAGCTAAGCTTATGCTAAGCTAATAGAAGATCAGGGTTTTGAGATTGGAAACAAGGCATGTCATAGAAAATTGAAAATGTCAAACTAAAATTCTTCAGTGTGCACGTCCAACAGAAATTAGAATTTAAAATCATTTGGAAGACTTACGGCAGCGGGACGTTCGTTTAACAAAATAAGATTAGCTAACTCAGAGCGCTTGCTAACGGGCTAATGGCATTAAAATGCACAGGTAATGCGAAAAGCACACCAGAAATAACAGACACAGTGCTGATTCATGTTTATCAGCCTTTTTATGTCTATATAAAGTCTACGTGTAAATATGTCTAAGCCAATGGGAACTACACAAGAACAACCTTGCACCAAGAAGAACTTTGGTTGTATAAGAACAGTGTTGATCAAAAACGTTATTTTATTTAAAATTACAGGGTAAATCAATCAAGGATTAAGTTGTTGTTTAAGGAATGTACCAGTACTATCATTTTAAAAGTCGTAGGCTTGTGGTTAAGAAGCTAGCTTGCAAACCTGAAGGTCCCAGGTTTGATTCCTGGTCCTACCAAGTACTACGGATGTCCTAGTGTGTGTAGATGTAAGTGTTTCACTGCACGGATGGGTTAAATGTGGAGGACACAGTCCTCTTTTTGTATTGCCTCTATGTGTAGTTACTATCAACAATAACTCTAAATTTTCTGTAACTGAAAGAAGACCAGGGCTTCCCGGTTTGAATCTTGGTGGAGTTTCCATGTTCTCCCCATGTCCACTCCGGGTTCTCCAGTTTCCTCCCACAGTCCAAAAATATGGATAAATTGAAGGTCAAGGTCAAGGTCAATTGAATTCTCCAAATTGCCCCATATAGAGTGAGTCTGTGTGAGTGACTGTGCCCAGCGATAGATTGGTGCCCTGTCCTGGGTGTATCTACCCAGTGCCCAAAACGTTCTCCTCTGGATGGGCATGGGGAACCCCCCTGCTACCCTAATAGAGGATAAAGCGGAAGAGGATGGATGGAGACCGAAACAACGAAGAGGTTCGAATGTCCTATGGAGGCACAACATTAAGATGGGCAATACTAATAATACTAGCAAAA
Source organism: Corydoras maculifer (assembly GCA_019802435.1). Lineage (NCBI taxonomy): Eukaryota > Metazoa > Chordata > Actinopteri > Siluriformes > Callichthyidae > Corydoras > Corydoras maculifer. Next base: position 229,673 of record JAFMOD010001027.1, on the reverse strand, counting down.
ATGCCAACTGAAATAAATTGGGAAGTAGTTATATTAAACCTGATTCAAGATCTGTAATAGTGATCATAGTGATACCATAGTGAATCAATCTAGAAATATCACTCCCTAGGTATTTAGTGTCTGGATTTCGAGAGTCTGGTGTATCATGTAAAGGCTTAACTTAAGGTACATATGGCGTACAATAAACTGCCTAGCACTTGGCAGGAATCACTTGCATGTACTTCGGAAGTGTAGAAAAGTCCATATTTCAAACCTGGTTGAGAATAGTGTGATGGAGTGCAATAAATGCTCATTGCAACAAGCGCACTGTCCCTACATTCTCTATAATGCGTTACGTCGTCGAAGTAACGGCAAATTCATTCATCCAGACGGCACATCGAAGACGAACATATATAAAAGGCGCATGTGTTTGGATGCAGAAACATATCTATTGAGCTAATCAGCACCCATTTCCACAGGACATTCAGTAAGAGTTCGGCCCGATTCACAGTCAATTCCGATTGGGGGGGAAAACGCATGGTGGTTCATCTAGGAAGAGTTTGGGGATGAGATGGTGAGCCGGGGCTGGAAGCGGGTCGATGGAGAGGCGACTGACTGGGAGACATTCGTGGACTCAACTCTCCTGTCTGTAGACGCCAGAGAAGCTCCTCATTGGTGCGACTCAGTCGCTTTTTCTCGTTACTTTCCTTCTCCACGTGCTCTTGCAGGTTGGCATTCTCCTCGGATAGTTGTCTGAATGTAACAGAAGTGGCATTATGTCACATATAAATAAGTCTAAATGTTTAAAAGTCAAAGAAAAAGTGGGGTAGCAAAGTGTAAAGACCTGGAGGTGGCGAGGTTGAGGTCTATTCTTGCTTTAAGGTCCTCGTTTTGCTGCTGGAGAACCTTAACACGCTCTTCCAGGAATGCATTTTTTTGTGCCTGTTTAACATACATGTACATACGGAAATAAAATTTGTTATTGCAACTGAACCATCACTTCATTTTATTACAATATCTTGTGAATCTACATAATAACCTTGTGTCAGCCTTGTGTCTGTTCTTACTGTTCTTACACTTATAAAGCTTTAAATATCTAAAAATCATCAGATTTTAAACAATAAATGAATTCATTCATTCATTATCTCCCGCTTTATCCTCTAGTAGGATCGCGGTGGGGTTCCCCATGCCCATCCAGGGGAGAACGTTTCGGGCGCTGGGCAGATAGACCCAGGACAGGGCGCCAATCCATCGCTGGGCACACAATCACTCACACACACACACACACACACACTATATGGGGCAATTTGGAGAATACAATTGACTTGATCCATGTTTTTGGACTGTGGGAGGAAACCGGAGAACCCGGAGGAAACCCACGCAGACACGGGGAGAACATGGAAACTCCACCCAGAATGTACCTAAAATGTACCTAATCCGTGTCGCCCAATAAATGAATTGTTTAATAAATGAATGAATGAAACGGATCAGGAAAAGAGGTGTTGTTAGGTCCGACTCATAGCGGAGTGCAGTTACACAGCTTTCTTGTGATTTATTTACAATAAGGCAGTAAGTTTAGAGCCTGCAAAAACGACTGTATGATATTAATAGCTGCCAAGATTTGTTTTGCAATCTACAATTTCACCAACCAGTTTCTCCAGCTCTGATATCTTCGTTTCTTGTTCGTGGATCTGCTGGTTCTTCATCTCCAAAACATCTTTAAGACTCTTTAGATCTTCTTCAATATGCTGATAGGGGGCCAGTGCTTCCTAGAATAAGACACACAATTCATACATTAGAAAAGAAAACATGGGGCCACATTGCCAATGTTTTAGTGGAGTTACTGCACAGAACCTGGATTTCTATTGGACTATTGGACTAGTACCAGGATGACCTCAATGAGCTGACATTCATTCATTCATTATCTCCCGCTTTATCCTCTAGTAGGGTTGCGGTGGGGTTTCCCATGCCCATCCAGGGGAGAAAGTTTCGGGCGCTGGGCATCCATCACTGCGCACACACTCACTCACACAGACACACTCTATATGGGGCAATTTGGAGAATTCAATACACTTGATCCATGTTTTTAGACTGTGGAAGGAAACCGGAGTTCACCCTCTCAGTGGTGTCTATTCTCACTCCATATCCCTCACCATCGCTCTGTTTGCGATCTTGAGACATTCAGCATTTTTAGGCAACAACTCAAACCAAGTCTCTTCCCAAGCACCTACCATACTATATAAAGTATGACAGACAAATCTAGGCATTAAAATCTGATTTAAATGTGTCCAGTGTTCTATCTATCCATCCGTTGTCTTCTTCCTAACTCTATATTATGGTTGTGTTGGGGTTTCCAAGAACATTTTGGGCGCTGGGAAGATACAAACAGTACAAGGCGCCAATCTATCGCTGGACACCCATGGGCTCACTCACACTGAGATTGATATTCAAAACTGGATCTCCAGCGCTGAGAAGCGAACTTGCTAACCACTAAGCCTCCATGCCGTCCAAATGTGTTCTAGTGGTCACCAATTACTGTTAATATAGATAGGTCCAGAACATAGTAGATACCAAGGGCACTAACAGTCAACCTTTTTTGTTGGTGCCCATATAGTGCAAGTGCCCAAGGGCTCAGGAGTCAGGGTCAGTATTGATTAGGTACATTTAAACACCTTAATAGTTTGGAGCCCCCATATTCGTGCTTAATGGTGCACCAATACTTTATTTGTTCACCGTAATGGTGCTGTGTTGATCCCAGTTTTGAGCTCACACTACAAGAACCCAAGGTTCTAGTGGTCAGCTCCTGCTAAGCACACTAAAAACCCAAATGTTGAACATTGGAAGTCATACTCCATGAACATGTATGGAGATCAAGTGCAGTACCACGATCTGCTCATCTGTACTCCGGCGAAGTGCTTCCTCAAAGCGCTTGGCTTTGTCTCTTAGAGTGCGGTTCTGAAACGTCAGTGTGTCCACCTGATCCTAAAGAAAAAACACAACCACATAGCTGAAAATATGAACACATCGTTATCTTCCATTATAAAAACGCTGATGCGTGATGAGTCAGTTCAAATGAGGTCATACCTGCAGTGACAATCTCAGTTTCTCAAAATCCTCCTCCAGTGATTTCTTCTGCTGTTCATGAGCCATCTTCAGATCTGCAAGACATAACGAATATTAGATCATGCAAATATTTTAACAAATCTTTTCACTATTTATTAAATTTACTGCTATAGCAATATATATATATATATATATATATATATTCATTTATTCATTTTTTCCCGCTTATCCTCTATTAGGGTCGCAGTGGGGTTCCCCATGCCCATCCAGGTGAGAACATCTCGGGCGCTGGGCAGATAGACCCAGGACAGGGCGCCAATCCATCGCTGGGCACACACTCACTCACACAGACACACTCTAAACAGGGCAATTTTAAGAATTCAATTAACTTGATCCATGTTTTTGGACTGTTGGAGGAAACCGGAGAACCCGGAGGAAACCCACGCAGACACGGGGAGAACATGGAAACTCCACCCAGATGGGGATTCGAACCGGGAATCCCTAGTGCTGAGAGGCGAATGTGCTAACCACTAAGCCACCATGCCGCCTATATATATGTATTTTGGAGCATCACGTCTACAAAGTAGTATTAAAATCTGTACAATTACAGCATTCAGCAAGTTGTCATAAAACCAGTGATCAAAATTTGAACATTTAAAATCTCCAAAGTAATACGTAGACGTATAGTTATAAGACGTATAGTTTTAAAGAGATGGGGAACTTTAATTATAAATTAGTTTGGCCACACCCCCTTTTTGCTCCACTTATTGTCCATGTTCTCAGTTCCACTTCCTGTAAAGATGGACTTTGTAGTTCTCCAGTTCCAGACTGTAGTCCATCTGTTTGTTCTACAGTACATACTGTGTACGTCCCCTATACTCTGTTCTAATGGTCACAACCCCAATAGAACCACCACAGAGCAGGGGTTATTTGGTGGGGGCATTAGTCCTATCCCAGCAGTGTCACTGAGGTGGAGAAATGCTGCACTAGAACCCCCTCACCACATCAGTGTCACTGCAGAACCGACAATAAACAATCCACCACCCAAACTACACCTGACCAATAGAGACCAGAGAACCAACAGGGGACGAACAGGACAAAGAACACAGATGGACTACAGTCTGGAATTATAGAACTACAAATACCATCTATATGATAAGTGAAGGAATAGACAAGGGAGCAAGAAGTGGGTGTGTCCAAACTTTTGCTTGTTGTGTTCTTTAGAAGTTCCAGTTTTCTATTGCTGATTGATATACCATTATCAAATATCATTATCACTGTGACATTCCCATGGAGGGGGGTGGTTTCCATGCCCATCCAGGGAAGACCGTTTCGGGTGCTGGGCAGATACACCCAGGACAGGACGCCAATCTATCACTGGACACACACACACTTACTCACTCACACACACACACACACACACATACACACTCTATATGGGGCAATTTGGAGAACTCAATTGACCTTGATCTATTTTTTTTGGCTGTGGGAGGAAACCAGAGAACCCAGAGGAAACCTACGCAGACACAGGGAGAACATGGAGACTCCACCCAGATTGGGATTGAAACCGGGAATCCCTAGAGCTGAGAGGAGAACATGCTAATCACTAAGGCACCGTGCCACCTAATGTGACATTCCACATTCCCTGTAAATAAATAAATAACCTATATTTATTTATATTTAACTTCTGTATGTAAATTGTGCTCATTTTAATTTGAACTTATTCCATGTATATGATTGAATTAAAAAAGGAGAAGCTTTTAATTAGATTGTACCGATGTATAGTGATTATATTCCATTATATTATATTCTATAACACTAAACAATTAACACTTAAATTATTTCAAAATTAACATAAGTTTGGCATTTCTGCTTTATAAGCTCTTTAAAAACTTAAAGTTGACATACTCTTGACTGTCCTCGCATGCTCTTCCTGTAGAGTGTCCACTGTGGCATTATGATTGGCCTCCTGCTCATGCAAGGCAGCCTCATGATGCTCGCTCATCTCCTCAACCTTACAAAGCACATAAACGGGGTGTCAGTCATGGATCTTGCAGCTTATCTTGTTCTATTATTATTATTATTATTATTATTATTAATAGGCCGCACAGTGGCTTAGTGGATAGCATGTTCTACTCTAAGCGCTGGGATTCCCAGTTCGAAACCTGATTCCATGTTCTCCCCGTGTCCGCATAGGTTTCCTCCAGGTTCTCCGGTTTCCTCTAACAGTCCAAAAACATGGATCAAGGTCAATTGAGTTCCAAATTGCCCAAAGCTCCAAATTGCCCCATATAGAGTGTGTTTGTGAGTGAGTGTGTGCCCAGTGATAGATTGGCGTCCTGTGCTGGGTGTATCTGCCCAGTGAATGAAACGTTCTCCCTAGGATGGGCATGGGGAACCCCCCCGCGACACTAGTAGAGGATAAAGCGGAAGATAATGGATGGATGGACGGATTATTATTATTATTATTATTATTATTTTAATTATCATTATCCATCCATCATTTTCCGCTTTACCTCTACTCTATCCTCTATCCAGGGGAGAACATTTCAGGCGCTGGGCAGATACAACCAGGTACAGGGCGCCAATCTATCACTGGGCACACACTCACTCACACAAACACACTTGGAGAATTAAATTGACCTCAATAACCCTGAGGAAACCCACGCGGACACAGGGAGAACATGGAAACTCCACCCAGATTGGGATTCGAAACAGGAATCCCTAGTGCTAAGAGGAGAACATGCTAACCACTAAGCCACCATGCCACCCCTATTATTATTATTATAATAATTATATTATCTACAGGACGGATCAAAGGGGCTCATTTGACTTTAATGGAGGTGACCTGCTGTCGATGTTGAGAGCAGAGCTGTTCTAGCTGGCTGCTCTGCTGTCTCTGCAGATGCTCAGTCTCCCTCCGCTGCTCTTCTTTCAGGCTCTCCTGCAGATCCCGCAGCTCCTTTTCCTGCTTCTCCTGGAGTTCCCTCAGCTGCTGCTCAAAACTACGCTCCAACTCAGCCTTCTCACCCTGTAAGAGCTCCCACCGGCCCACGCTAACCACTAAACAGGGACAGAAACAGGGTTTAGGGTGCGGTGATTGGTAGCATCCTGATTTGGTTGTTGTTTATAGGAGGTGACTGAACAGCTGACATACTGCCGCCAGTTCTAATGCTCTACCTCGTGAGGTGAATCAGAACAGCTCAGCCCCCACTTACCCACTTCATCCCTGATTTTAGAAAGCTCCAGGGACAGCTCCCTCTCCTTCAGTGAACCATTTTCGCTCTGTGAAGCACATGCACACGTCAGCAAATATTAGTCACAGTATTACAGTAGTCATTACGATCAACAGCGTTAAAATAAAACAGGTGTTTGTTAGCAATTATATTCATGACGGCAAAAGACAATGAATCCATGTTCTCCCTGTGTCCACCTTCTCAGGTTTCCTTCCACAGTCCAAATGGATTTAAAGTAAATAAGCTGCGCTAAATTGTATCTGTATTGCCCCGATATTGTTTATGCGTGTCTGTTTGAGTGAGTGATTGGCATCCTGTCCTGGGTGTATCTGCCCAGCGCCCAAAACGTTCTCGAGCGCTGGGCAGATACACCCAGGACAGGATGCCAATCTATTGCTGG